>VWZT01001214.1:771431-948999 GCA_013397055.1 Pachycephala philippinensis
AAAAAAAAAACCAAAAAAACCCACAAAAAAAACCCCCAAAACAAACAAACAAACCAAAAACATCCCCAAAAAAACCCCAAAACAAAAAAGGTTCACATGCACAGACCTTGGACAAACCACTCTGTCACCCCATTCCCCGCTAGAAAAAATAAAAGAAGACAAGGAAGGCAGAGACAACCCTACCATTTTATGATGACTTTATTGTGCTACTTCCTCTCAAGTACTCATTCTCTCAGAAATTCTAATCCCTTTATCCCTGCAGCATTTTTGTATGAAAGTTGCATTAAGTGTATCCTGAGACTGCATAATGATTCCAGCTGGATTACTGAGGGCATGCAGTAAGCCTGTTTCATGGGGGAAGCAGGGCTGCCTAATCAGTTCCTTTAAAACCCTTTCAGTAACCCCTGGAGTTTCACTTGCCTTCAGGTACCTGGATGTGACCTCCTGGAGAAATTTCAATGTGTTCTGTATTCTGCACATGTTAATATGCCAGCAACTTCAGCTTTAGTGGCTGGCAGTGGAACAGCTTTTAAATAAAAATGAAAATCGATTTTCATTTAACAAGTAAATCATATTCTTAAAAAAAAGCAGCAAGCTATTCAAAATAATTTTGTTCCTCGTGCTAAAACTGCATGAACAGTCTCTTGTACAGTGTAACTCTCTGCCAATTTTTGTTGTGATATTTGCAGGTTTTGTGCTGAACTTCAAAGTTCAGGATCCACCAGGTGTCCACACTGCTCACCTGAGCCAGGCAAGCAGTTTTATTCAATTTTCTATTAGATTTTTAATTTATTTTTTAAGGGGAGGAACTTTATTCACTTTATTGTGGCTAACTGCATTTTGATGACTAGTAAATATTTAAATACTGCTGGCTTTGCAGATTGCTGTGGGGGAGGAGGTGTGAGTGGCATTCTTAATGACTCCATATATTGCATTCCCACACTGGAGCTGGCCCTCTTGCTGTCTCCTTCTCCATTCCCTATCCCAGGAATCATTTATCCTTCCCACTCTGGAGATGTGAGGAATCCCCAGCGTGTTGCACAGCTGGTGTAACAGAAGATTAAGTTGCCCGTACACTAAACCCAGTGATTGATAGCCAAGGTTTTCACCTAGCAAAGTGCAGATTTCTTACATAATTACAAGAATTATGTGCAGCACTAAATCTATTCCCTGACTATGAATTGAAGGGTTGTTCTGACTGAGTTATGAAAGAAATTAGAAACTAATTTGTGGAAACAACATCTGTTGTACACAAGCAAAAAAAGCTCTTAGAAGAAGGAAAGAGATTTTATTTCCCTCTGTTTGCAGTTATTTATAAGACAAAAGGAGAAAACCTGAAGTATTAGAGTCAGTAGTTTTTGTGCAGCACATGTCCATGTACACAATCTCATTTGCTGAAAAAAACAGCTCTTGTTTTTAAATACACCCAGGGATATCAGGCACAGGAAAGATGCAGAGAGTAGGAATCCATTTCCATACCTGTTTGACACATGGTCTGTTGAGCTGGTGAGATCTTTTTCATTAATGTCACAGATCTGGGATGAGGTTACTCGGTAATTAACGCTGCCAGAGACTGGAATGAAAATGATGAAGCTGCTTGAGTTCTGGGAATTTGCCTCCCCCACCTCCCAAGCAGGCTGATGTTTCCTGAGTAGGAAGAGACTAGGAGAGTAACCTAGCACTTTACACAGAAGGAAATGCTTTTCCATCTGCGTTAGATAACATTTACCTAATTTTGGCAAGGTTGAATACAGTATCAATGTAATTCCCTCACTGCCTTTTCACATTAACCCCCGAAAACTGATTGCATGTTTTGCATTTTCACCAGTCTACCTGGGACTTGCAAAGAGTTAGCAAAGAATGAGTATGGAAATTTACCACATTTTGCACTTTTTCTTCTGTTACATTTCTTCCCAAGACAACACGACACGACCAGCAATACGAAAAATTTGGAATGTGTGGTGTCCTGGTGTGATGCCTGTTGTAGGACGTGGCACAGGTTACACAGATTCTGTGTAATTTTTATTTACACAAAGAAGATGCCAAGGATATTGGAGGTCAGGTATCAGTCCTGGCTAATTTAAAGCTGGATGGGTTTCGTTGCAACTACAAGTGACATTCCTATTTGCAATGGAAATGCACCCTCTGAGAGGGGGCAAAAAGGCATCACCAGGATTTGAGGCATGAGAGGGGCAGAGATGAGGGAAGAGTCAAAAGTGGCAGCACTGTTATCAATCCAAGTGATTTTAGGGGAAAAAAAAAAAGGATTTTTAGTGGCTGTGGCCCAAACAGAAATATCTTGGCTTACAAGGGAAAATAAATTCATTTTTGTCCTTGGGAAAGTAAAACTGATGATGAAGCATCAAAAAAAAAAAAGATACTGAATGAAGGAATAAACCATTGCAAAATCTCACCAAAGTGCAGCAGTACCAAAAGTGTGGGTAGGATAAGAGTGAGGGGATCAGAGATCACAGGTGTGGCTGTGACTCAGAAAGGCCCCCTCAGTACAAACACTTGAATATTTTTATATCTCTGGAGTCACCTTTGTGGATTTTTATCATCATTTTCATGGAAGGTTTGTGAGTATGATCAGGTACCCTTATTGCTAGTGGTAAGTCACCTAAATTACTGCTTCAAAAATGCAGGTTCTGTAGAAAGCTGGAACAGCAACCCTTGAAATTAATGATTTCCCTGACAATTCCAGCCTGGTACAGATTTCTGTGCTAGAAATGAACAACTGAAGTCAAGAGAAGCGTTCTTCCTGTTGTGCTTATCTGCAGAAGTAGTGAAAGCTGCTCTAGGTGTTACTTAAATAAAGGACAAAATATTTCCATCGGATAATGTGGTTCCTTATTTTCTTTTCCTCTGATCAACAGCTGCCTTCAGGATTTTTACCATTAGAAGTTTACAGGTTGCATTTCTTCTCAAGGCCACTCCTTCCTTCCTTCGCATGACTTACATGATGATAATTTAGATAAGTACAGTAATCTTGAAAGAGCTCTGAACGTTTACAAGAATCATTTACAGGAAAATGCACTTTGGCAGCAAGGAAAATTGCTGCCTTCCTGCAGCAGGAATGTCTCAAGTGTTCAGTTCAGGAGTACAGCAAATTATTCCTTGAATACTCTCCTGGTATTTGTCATGATTTTTTAACTCCACAATTTTTAAGAAAGGGATTCAAAGCGTTGGGTGGCCACTCTGAAGCATCTTTCTTTCTCCATGTTTCTTTACTTTGTTTAAAAATGGGCATGGAATTCTACATCAATATAAATGTAACATATATAAAATTTATACGCATTTAAAGTTTCTCTGCTATTCTGTTTTTGTAGCTAATTATCCAGTTGAGCAGCTTCTAATGTCAAGTAGTGTCCTGTTAATGTTTAATTTCCAGGTAGACATTGGAAAATGTAGGAATCTTCTGTGATTTACTCTCGGTGTTATAATTGCCACTCTCTTGAGTGTTTCTTTTTCAGATCTTGATTAGCTGCAGAATAGTATTTTTCAGAGTTTTCTGAAATAAAAGAATAAGGAATATAAGTTCTAAGATACTTCTGATATACATAAATTTACAATTCCTGTGAAGAATCCAAAATGAATTGTATAATCCACATTGAATTGTGTCATAATTCCCTCCAATTTGTCAGCTATTTAAATGAACAAACAATTTTAACTGCTATAGAGCCACAGTGATCTTGTAGAATGCCCAAGGAGGGAAGAAAACAAGATATCCTGGTCTAATATCTTGCTACAATTTTTAGTCTTCTTACTCCTATACAATAAACTAATGTAAGATCGTAGAGCTGGGGTACTAAATATTAATATATCAATATAAAAAGATACTGGCACACTTACCATTACCCTTAATTAAATAGCTGCAAAGAATATCTAAATATTGCAAGATTTTTTAATGCAGAGCTGTCAGATACCGATACGAAAATGTATTACACTGGAGTTTTTCCACTTTGTGTTTAAAGAAATTCAAACAGTCACAATTTCAGGGAAGACTACCTACACTTAAAAAAACTCTTTCTGGCACAAGCCTGCTCCTGATGATTCCTGATCCACGTGAAGATGGAACTGGGTGGCAGTGGGAAAAAAGGGTGCTGGAAGAGAAAGGGGGAGCCCTGCCAGTCTGGGGGCTCAGTTCTGCCACACTGAAACATTTCCTAATGCTCCATTCCTTCCTCGTTATTTACAGACAGATTTTATGGGCTCTCTGCGTTTTAGAGAGGAACATCTGCAGCCTCAAGTGCCTTCTGTATTTTAGAACATTAGCAATGTGAAAAATAGGCATTTTCAGAGCTGCTAATAAAACAGTTCTATTCATTGGAATATTCTCCCCTGCAATTTAAGGCCAAAATGCAGTAGCAGGAAAAACCTTGTCACTTCTTTTCATGAGCTCTATCTCTGTGATATGTGTTCAGGAGGTTTCATTCAAGAAGCCACTGGGTTTGATTTGTTACTGGAAGGACTTGAAGGGAAAATGTTTGACTTAGAAGAGGGGGAGAAAATCCTTTCAAAAGGTTGACAGTGAGGAAAAGAGACTGAACTTTCTTTCAGTGGGACTGTTGTTCTTCAACCAGAACAGGTATCTTTGCCCTCTGCTAGCCCCAGTATGGTTCTTCAGGAGCAGGCAGAATTTAAAGGTGTTTTTCTGTTCCTGATGGGAATCTGAAAACCCTGGTTTGAACTGAACCCATCCAGAGAGATTTACCAATTCCAGTAATTCCTCATCTGGAAAAACCAAAGTCTGTGATTTATAGCTAATACAAGGGGTTTTTTAAATTGTTATTCTCAGGGAAATTAAAAAAAAAAATACAGAAAGAACAATAAAAGTGAGATTGAAGTCACTTTCATACACGGTGTTAACACTTGTTATGCTTTTCTCTTGAAATACTTTTAGTTCTTACAATGAAATATATACAAACTTACCATTATGTCCAAAAGCCTTTAGTTTTCTTTAATTTTAAACTTTCAGCCAGTTAAGTTTGTTGGACATCTTCTATCTGATTCGTGGCAAGTTTTATGCCTGCCAGAAGCCCACCAGGCTCTGGATTTTCAGCTGGAGCACAGATTCCCTGAGAGCATCACTATTCCTTGGATCTGCATCCTTCACTATCCCATCTGATTCCCAGCTGGTGTGAAGGAAGTAGAGCCTTGTCTTATTCCTGGCCTTGCTTCAGGAGCTGATCACACCTTGAACAGTGTTAGAGAAAAGTCTAAGACATGGTTTTAAAGCTGTTGTACAGCGTGAAAGTTATTTTTGATACCTATTCCCTTGAAAATATGCATTAGTTTATATGCTAAAACCTTCAGGGCCCAGAAAATGAGTTTTAAAAGTTGTGCTGTCTTTAATCTGCGTTCTGTGTTTCTGAATTTCCATGCTGCCTGCTTTTAGAGGTTCTCCGCTGTTGTAACAGATTTGTAAATTGAAAATGAGATATTTGCATAAAATACAGTCTCCAAAAATAATAAAAATACAAACCATTTCAAATAGGTGCTTAATTCCTTTAGGACTTTATTTATGTGCCCCGTATTACATGAGAAAAATTTGAATTCTCTGGGTGTTGCTTAGATGAAATGGGAAAAGCATTAGATGTGTTGCAAGTTTATACGAGATTTCACATGGATAATCGGGAAAATGAGTTGCAAATTTGGTCCTTATGACGGATATTTATTAATATATAACAAAGTTGAATAAAAATATGAGAGCACCCATTCACAGGTAATGAAAACTTTTCATCTTGCCTTTTACTGTAATAGTTTCACTGAGATGGAAAATATTTGCTGTCTTTGTATGTTGTCTTGATGGTTCTGCTGTTAGTGTTTTTTGTTGTTGTTGTTGGGGTTTTTTTTTTGTTTGTTTGTTTTTTTTAATGTAGTAGGTTGAGAATCTTCTTTGTTTGGTCAGTATTTATCTATATGTTAAAACTCCAGAAGTTTCTCAAATCCTGCAAATTCTTGCTTACCTGGTAAGTTTTATTTAATTCTGTAGGTCTTTACTCCTCTGGAGAAGGAGCTACTCACCTGGGGCCTGTGCTTTCTGTGAGCTTAAAATATACTTGAGGGTTATAGTGCTGCATCATTTTCTAATTTAACAGACTTGAAAACCTTCAAAGGTTTGGAAAACAAACCTTGTGGGGATTTTGATGGTGATAAAGTACAGAAGTGGCCGTGGTCTCCTGTGAGACAGCATCGTGTTGAAGGGCAAAGGGAGAGTGGAAATTCTGCTGAAGCAGCAAGAGAGAACTCTGGAGGGAAATGATAGGACATTTTGATTAAACCAGTCGAAGAACAAATTTCTCTTGTTAAGAGAGGTCGGGGGGAATTGTTTCAGCTTGCTGGTGTTCTCTCTCCTCCTTTTGGCTTCTCAAAGGAACTGAAGTGTGTAGAGGTTTTTTAATTTTCTTTCAAGATTTATGTGTCCATAACCCGATTAAAGCAGCACCTGTGCTGCACTGAACAATAGCTTATTATTCACAAAGGGGGATGGAATTTTTAGCTAAAAATATTATTTTCTGCCTACTTCTACCATCAATGCTTGTAATGCTGTGTTCAAAAATTTAATTTTCTTAGAAAAATATTGAATGATGGCAGCGTTAAAACTTGTTCTGTTATAATGATGTGTCCCTGTCAAAATTGGTGTGTCACAGTTCTAGTGAGTCTGTACATGGAGTGGAAAGAGGGTTGTGCTCCAAATTTGCTGAAGGTTCTTTTCTATGGAACACTGGCATGTGAGAAATATCCTGGTAGGTCAGATCAGGGTTGTTTTTATGAAGGATGCAGTGGAGGAATGGTTTGTCCTCCTCTTCTGTGGCAAATAAATCCTGTCTGCTAAAATGGAACAATAATAGGGACAAGCTGTCCAGCACCTCAAATGTTACCTTGCACTGTCCTCACGTGAGCAGGGAACTGATTTCCAAGTGGGACTGGAAACAGACATGTGAAACAAAATTTTATGCTTGGCACTGCCCAAACACGGCAAATGTGCTTGGATTTATCTTTTCATTGGTTATTATTATCTAGTGACTGCTGTTCTTCTTTCTCCTGGGAGCTGATGCATCTGTCTCCAGGAGAGACTGTTCAATAATAAGATTTTATTTTATT
This sequence comes from Pachycephala philippinensis, assembly GCA_013397055.1. NCBI lineage: Eukaryota > Metazoa > Chordata > Aves > Passeriformes > Pachycephala > Pachycephala philippinensis. Next base: position 778,539 of record VWZT01001214.1, read on the forward strand.
TGACTTGAGTAGTAATTCATAAAACGGCACAAAATGCTTTAGAAATATTCATAAAACTTTGAAGCCCCCAGCTATGGACACAGTTCTCACTGGTATATTGGAATCCTTGAAATACATCTAATACTTGGGCTTTAATAGCTCATTTAGTACAAATAAAACTTCCAAAACTTCATATAGTGCAAATAAAAACTTACTTTCTGCTGTCCCCCACTCCTGTTTTGTAAGAGAGCTCAGTCTTACAGTTAAAGTAGTAGTTAAGGACTTGGGTATCTTCATTTTTATTTCCAGTTTTAACAGGTTGTAAAGTGAAATGCTGAGTGCATGTGTAATTCTCTTAAATTTAAGTTCTTTGATGCTGTTTCACATTTATGTAAATAATGGTTGTGTGGTTTGTGCATTGACTGCTTTTATTTGCTTCACTTGAATTCTCATTACTGTAGGTGAAGTTAAAGCTCAAATTTGTCTGATTTAATGGAATTGTAGAATGGACTGGGTTAGAAGGGACCTGAAAGATCTCTCTGATAAAAAACCATAAATATATCATAAATATATTGCTGACAATTGGAATAAACTGTCCTTTCTAAACAGTAATTGTGTCTCCACATTATCCAAATTCAGAAACAGGAAAAGTAAATGCCTTAAACACCCTTGCTTCTAGAAAGGAGCCTAACACCAGTAGCTTTGTGAACAGGAAAAACAAAATAGAGGTCTGGTATTTCTTGTGTGCATCCAAAAAAATGTAGATAGTGTAATAGAAATTTTTCTTGACTCAGGATTAAGTTTCTTCATCTTATTTATGTGTGCCATGTGATACAGAATTTATACTGCAGCCTTTTGATTTGCAAAACTCTTTTTCCTTTCCTGAGAGGACTATATAGACTCCATTATGAGATGCTAGAGTATTTTTTAAAGTGGAATGAGAAGAGGTTGCTTTGCAGATGCAGGGAAATAGCCGGTGGTGGAAAATGTAGATCTGGCCAAAAATGTAGCTAAAGATGCATAAAGGATGGAAACTTCTAAATATTCAAGATATTTTGAGAACTTCTTTCAACTAGGAAACTAAAAGTTGCAAAATATTCTTCACAAAGGCAAATTCTTCAATAATTTTGTTAATGATGGAAGAGGGTTGTTTTTACAGTATTTCCCTTTTCTAAGGGGAAATTTATAAATAAGAAAAACGTGTCTTGAAACTCGGGAGCTTGACACTGAGTATAGTTCCCAATTTTATTATAAAATAGAGGAGAAATGGGAAATAAAAATGCAATAGAAATTGTATTTCTTTTAGACTAGTTCCATAAAAGTTTCTCTGTTTAGGTCTAAAGAATCCAGTGATAGTAATGATAATTACATTGCTGATTTTTGTTTAAATAGAGCATGTAGATTTGAGTTAATTCTCCATTTCATTGCTTTAGGTCCTTCCTCTACAGGAAGCATTTCTTCCTTGTGTTCTGAGCTAGTGAAGGATGGAAAGAGAACAGGCATGGATATTAACTGACGTGCCAAAGGTTTCACAGCAAGCCAGCAATTAAATAAAACATATTCTGAATGATGCTGCTGATTTCTGTCCACATCAGGCCACAGATCTTAGCCAAATGTGCCTGCATTTACCTACCAGAACGTGCTAAATAGTTCAGATGATGCAGCCATGATTTGGTTTTCAGTCACTATTCCCAGTGATACACAGTTCCATGGGTTTCTGTTGTTAATAATGTTCCAAGCAGCCACTGTGATGCCCTGTGCTCACACTGCTCCTCTGGAGAGAAAAAGAAAACCAACACAGCATCTCAAGACATTTTGCGTTCTGTTCTACTCTAAATTCAAAGTTCTTTTATCAGCGTGGTTTCGTTTTGAGTTAAAAATGAAAGCAACTATGGAATTTCATTCTTCCTCCATGGAACAGGCAATTTCTCTTTGTTTATTCATGCTCCCACTTCCTCCAGCATCACCTTGGTCCCTGAGTGCCAGTGTGATGTTAACCAGAGCTGGATGTCCTAACACTTGAGAGAGGGGAAAGAAAGGAAGGCTTTTATGTTATTGTTTTATAAATGTTATATTGTCGTGTAATTTACCCTGATGCTTTCAGAAATTCTCTTGAGTGCCAGCATTAAAAGCTTTTATAACTTGCAATTATGTCAACTGTGTATTTTGCCTGGAAAATATTAATGCTTGAAATTCATTTAATGAGAACTTAATGTGTAAGCAGCAAGGAAGTGTGTAATAAAAACACAGAGCAGTTGATATAAAATCCACAAGAGGAGGAAAGGCTTAGGTAGAAATGTACCCATCCTGTGTGTGAACCAGAGGTTCTTCCAACTGGAATTAGCCTGTAAGTCTATAAATTTATTAGGCTTTCTCTTGTTGACAGCTGAAGCAGGTTTTCAATAGCAGACAAATCTCAGCACATGATTCTTAAACTCTCTGAATTCAAAACGCAGCAATTTGCCTTAGTTTATGCCTTGGATGATCAGCTTGTAAATACTCTGCAAAGAAAGCTTACCCACAGGGAGAATCTGAAATTTAATAAATCTTTGTCAAATGCTTTGGAGACCCCTAAGGAAATATATTATTCCTGCATTTCCCCTAAAGACCATTTTCATTTATTATATAGATCTATACAGTGGTTTTGTATTTTTACTAGTTTATGAATACAGTAATGACAAATGTGTGTTTTTTTCAGGACAGAAAATCTCAAAATGGTTCACACATGAGTTGTTGGACAGAAAAAAGTGCCCTTAATTTGTGCTGCAAAAATAAAGATGGTGAGTGTCTGTGTGTGTTTTAATGGCTATTGCATCCAATACTCTGATCCTGGGCTGGACAGACACCTTTGGCATGATGATTTTAATTCAAGCACTTGTAAATGTTGGACACAGCAAAATGAAGATAAAAAATAAAGACAAAGTAGTGAATGGGTAAGGACAAGGACATAGTTATTAATTGCAACTGAGAACTGTGAATGAAAATAAGTTTTATGAAAGTCAATGTTTTTTAGTCCTGTTACTATAGATTTAATAGAAATGGTGAATTTCCTGTAACCTCAGCCCTTTGCAATGGTATTGTGTGCCAGGATCCTGATATTAATCTAATTTAGGCATCAAAAGCATGTAGTTTATTTCTGGATGGATCACTCCTATTTTCTTTGTTTTCTCTCCAAACAGGAAGTCCTGCTTAGGCAGCAACTCTCTTTTTAATCCTGATGCCTGATGTGGCCACCTAAAAAACAGAGACTAGACAGGAATGAGGGAATAAAGGTAGGTATTTGAAGTTTGGTCTATTTGCATATCAGGATTAATTCTCTAATTACAACCCCAGTTAATGATGTAACTACCCCAAGTTTGCCCTCCTCTTCAGAGGCTTTGGTTTACATATTTTGGGGCCTGGGACAATCAAGGTGTCCTTGGAGAGCAAACCTAGAGAGGTTTGTTACATCTAACCAACATGAGAGAACAGCAGCTAACAGGCCACAAGAAACTTCAGAGTTACACACCAGGCAGTACAGGATTTGAAAAATATAGAAGTTAAAACGTAAGGCAACAATCCTAATATATGACAGATTGCCCCTGAGATGCTATTGAGTCTGTGCTGAAGAGGTCTCTGCTGAAGAAGCTGGGGTGGCCAGCTCTGAGGCAGACATTCCCATTTATCAGATGGATCCCAGGATTAGTCATAGGCTTGTGATGATAAAAATTAGAAACTTGCTTCAGAGCTCCCGATTAATTGTGATGCTCTGCCCTAATGAGACACAGAATCCTGCACAGAGTGTTGCAGAGGATAAGGAACTTCATGTTTGTGGCTTGGCTCTATTATATTTTAGCTCAGTGATGCATTTAAATAACTCGAGGTCTGGCCAGGCTATCTATATCTAATGACTGATGTAGATTAATTAGGAGACTGGAGGTCTGCACGTCCAGAAAGAATAGTGGGTTCACATTCTCTGTTTAAAAGAAATGAGATTTTAATCAGGAGGTTGTCTCCTTTATGCCTGTTTGTGGTCCAGGCAGATGGTGCACTAATCATCCTTACAAAGACAGTGTATTGAGTATAAATAATGCAAAAAACCCAGTTTGGAGCAGATTACTCATTATTTCTGTAGTCAGACTTCAGGAATCGTTTCCTCCTGCCACCCTGTCATGCTGTCTGGGAGACAGAGTGGTTTGAAAGAGCTGCTCCATCTCGATCTGACAAGCTGGATTTGGGTTTTACAAATAGGTTTTCATTCTTGCCCCAAGTAGGTGTATGTATAATATATCTACTTCCATTGTTTACATTTAAATTAAGATCCTTCTCTCTTGATTATTCCACACCCCCATCCCTTATTTCAGCACAGAATGTCTTGCAGCAGAAGGCTGGACAAAACTCTGGTTTGCTTCCAGTGACAGGGATAGGAGAGGCATTTCAGAACTTTTTGATTACATTTGAGGTCCCAGAATAAATTAGATCTTTTAAGTCCTCCGAAGAATGTGTTTATAAGTTTGTAACAGATACAGTGTACAAATCCAAACAAAATATTCTGGATTTTGGAAGATTTATCTTCTGAATGTCTGGCAGACCCCACTACGGGGATAAGGAGTAAGAGGAAGCCCAGAAAAGCCTTGTGGGCTCACTGTGCTTTGCATTTCTGAGGAAAGCAGGAAAACACCCCACCTATACCTATTCCCAGCCTGGCAACAAGTTATGGCATGACCTTCTTAATATGATGATTCATTTTTCTATGAATGAGACCAAGATAAACCATCTGTGTCCAAAAAAAACCCCAAAATTTCATGCAACACCTTGCCCTCACCCTGTTCTAGCCCGTGGACTACCATGGAAGATGGAGAGGGGAGGAAAAAAAGGTCAAGGAAGAGCTAAAATTAAATTCTTTTTGTAGCACAAGGCTTTGCTCCTTTCCACATGGGATGGATGTGGCAGTTCTCTTGTTGGTTGTGTTGAGCAGCTGGTGATTTTCCAAATCTTTCTAAGGAATTTGGATATTGAATAGCTGTAAGTTTATGTGAGTTAAACAGCATCCGGTGCTTGGGGTGCTCTGACAATGAAAATTAAGGAGGGCAATAATTATTGTTCAGAGTTACGAAGTGACTGACTTGAAACTTGGGTGCTTCCTTACTTATAAAAATTTCAGGTTATTTTAATGTATTTGGTTTTGTATCATATTTATCAGTTCCTTCCTGTTTACTTCCTAAGGGGCCATTTTGTTAATGCATATCAGCGATGAAAATACCTAAACCAACCCCCAAATCTGTAGTGTTACCAAATCCCTGCCGTTAATTAAAGGAGAGAATGAATGCAGGGCACAGGAGAAGGTGACTGGGTGCCTCAGGCTCAATCTGCCACCGTGGCACTGATTCTGGAAGTAACATTCATTTTGTTGTTAAAATACACCAGGCCTACCCCCAGTTATGAGGTGTCAATACTGTCAATCTTCACAAGCTGAAAAAAACCCCAAATTTAAAAAGTACAGGTTCCCTGTTGATTCCCTCAGCAGGCTGCACAATTTGAGTAATACATCACTGGATCAGCACCACTTCACTGTTAAGGTGCAGAAACTCAATTTGTTCACAGTGCCATGAAGTCAAGTACACTGTGAAACTGCTGCTCAGTGATAGAAAAAATAACTGTAAAAGCAGACTTCGTGCAAGGAGTTAGGTGATAATGTGACATGTGCATGGTGGTTCAGTCACGCTCGCCTAAATTCAAATTTCTTTAACCACAAAATTTAATATGCTGCTGCTGGGGTTTGCTTTTTCTTTTCCCCTTCAGGAGTTTCATACCTAAATGCAGCTCATGCCTAAATGGTTTGGAAGAGTTAGAAAAACTTCTGGAATGATAGAAGTGGGAAGAGGATTTTTATGCTCTCTCTGAGAATGACTGGCATTTCTCAGTGTCAACAGGTAGAGAATCCAGCTGCATTCCTGGAGCCAGTGCTGCTTGGCACAGCCCAAGGACTCCAGGAATGTGCAGGAAATGGTCAAATTGGTGGGTGGGCTTCAGTTTTCCTGCTTGTGTGAGAGTAAGAAAGCTCACTCTCCTCAAATGTGTGTTGAAGCTCAGTTGAAATGTGCAAAGTGGATGATATTAGTTGATGGAAACTGGTGATAACATGAGAAATACACGAAAACTGGTGAGGAAGGTGTTTGAAGGTAGAACAGTGGAACTTAATCAGTGTTGAACATCTTAAAACCATGCCTTTCTGAGCTTGAATCAGTGGATGTTCACTAATATTTTGGCAGGTCCTGAGAGAGGACCTAGGTTCTTCTAATCACAATCTGCCATCCTTGAATCCTTTCTCCAGTGTCTCTGAAGAGTGCTTGAGGTGAAATGAGATCCAAAATTGGGCATTTTGGACACTGCTCATGTTAGAAATAGGACAAATGTGATACCTCTAATGAAAACTTTTTGGGAAAAATTTAAAGCCAGGGTTCCCAGATATGCCTTTGTAACTTTTTGATGTCAGCCAGAAGTCAAAATGTACTCTGTGTTATTTGATGCTAAAATCTCCTAAAAACCTTTTTCCTTCAGGAACTTGATTATCTTGCTGGATACTTTTAAGTCAGCATCATTCAAAGTGTCAGAACCCGATTAGGTGATCCCTTCTCCTAGATTTAGAACCACATTTTCCCATAACCGGGCCAGGGGAATTTGGAAGGTGAGAAGGAAGTAAAGGCAGCTGCACTGGGTCCTCGAGGAGGAAACTGGACTGGAAAAGGTTGATGTGGTCCATGGTCTCTTCCAGCCTGGTGATTCCATGATTCTGTGTGATTCTGTGATAGCAGCAAAGCCTCTGGATAATGAGGGAATGGGAAAACCCCTATTTTTCAACTTCCCTACCATCCTTTCCCCTTCAGCCTTCCCTCTGCACCCACTGAGCCACCTCACACCTCACACTTGCTCTGTGGTTACTGTGAAGCTGCACTTGCGCTGCTGGGAAGCTTTTGAAGTACTGTGACCTTTTTGGTTCCTTCAGTGCTGCATTTTGACTGGATAGCCCTAATGGTAGGGAAAAAATTCCATGCAGTGCCTTGCTATAACCTGACTTTTAGGCATTATGTGGCTGCTGATCCATGATCTCCCATCTCTCTTCTTGTGAATCCTCAGTGGAAGTCACACAGTCTTGAGTAGCAAACTCCACATTTAAGTTGTTGACACACACTTAAAAGTAAAGCTTGCAGGAGGGTATCCTAGAAAATAATAGAATAGTTGCTCTAGAAAGATCCTTTCTTGTTCTTGTTTCTTGAAATGAAATAATTTTCCTCTGCTTGGATTTTTTAAAGCAACCACTTTATGGGCAGCAGAAATTTCCTAACAAAACCCATTTGATATAATAACCAAGCTACTTTTCTGTAAAGATGAAATGATGGAAGGGATGATGTATTTAGTACCTGATTATCTTCCATAAAATCTTTTTATGTAATAATACTGCAGTTTAAAAAACCTCATTAAAGACCATTAATGAAATACCAAGTCTCTTGGTAACAATTCTAAATTATGTCTGTCATGAAAAAGGACACTTGTTAGAATTGTCTTTACTTCTATACTGAATTCATGGAGAGGATTCTGAAGAGTGTTATTTTGAGGAAGAATGTTTCTGTTCGTAGTAAATTTTTTGCTAGATGAGCCTTTTGTATAATACAGTGCATTTTCACTTGAAAGAATGGAGTCTATGAATGAGGATGTTCTATTACAATGGAATAATGATATAGTGACAGAAATTTGATGGGATAATGGGATACCTCAGAGGAGTTCCCCAGCACTAAATGAGGGTAATGTCACCCAGCAAAGACAACACTTTCTGAACTTTGTTTTTTCGTTTATGTTGCAAAATTCTACTCTCTACAGACTGGTAAGGAAAAGGTTTTATTGTTTTTGGGTCTTCCTATGTCCTGTGACTAAAATGAATGTATAATCATGGGTTATTATGATAGAAGGGATTTATAACCTTCATGTTATCCTGTTAAAATGACTTGGGACAGGAAGGGAAAATGCCTGAGGCATTACCATGACAAACAGAGCATCCAAAGGACACAGAGTGAAGAAGATGGGTGTCCTTTTGCCTGGTAATAGGGAATCAATTTTGTCTTATGTATATTTTGAACAAAATCCTGATAGAAGTTGTCTGGAGCCTACAGACCATACACACCTAATTTTACAGCAGAATACTAGGAACAGATACTCCAATTTAAGTTGTAATTGAATAGTAGTTTCCAGAGAAACTCACTCTCCTGTTGAAAACTAAGGAGAAAGAGGTTACAGGACTTGGACAGGTGTTTGAGATGAGAAGGCCTAAAATTTCAATAATGAGCTCCCCAAATTTTCAGAAAGATGGTAAATTCTAAAAGGTATGTTTAAAAAATTAATTGATATGGGATGGGGAGATGGATGAAGGAGGAGTGGTGTTTGGACTATGCTTTACTGTTTTAAAGCAGTATCAGCTGGCAAAAATACCTCCTTTTCATGTTAATAGAATAAAGAGAAGTTGTTAATAATTCTCAGTGAGTAAGAAAGTCCGTGGCAGTCACAGAAGCCCCATTGTCTCCAGTCCAAGAGGATGCTGGAATGCTCTTGGGGTGCATTTCCCCAGCCCTCACCCAGCAAGCTCTGGAGAGCTGGAATAAAATCCTGTTGTGTGAGGGCTGGGTCAGGGCTGGCAGAGGCTGTCCCAGGTACTGAGGACAGCCAGTCCCTCTGGCAGACAGGCAATACCCCTGCAGTGAGCGTGGTGACACGTTTTGGTCACCGTGACTCTGTGTCGTGTGCTGCCCTCAGCTGAGGGTCCTGTGCCCGCGGGTGCGGGAGCGTGTCTTGGATTTCATAATCTCCCCTCTGCCAGGATGGGCTCAGGGGAGTTCCACTCCACTCACGTGGAAGGAGCTTTGTTTAACTACCCGTGCCTAATTGCAGATCACTCACAGCAGGATTTCTTCCTGAGCAAATACCATAAAACACTGAAGGTACAACGAGGAGGGGTAGAAACACCCGAGGTCTGTGCAGCCCCCTTGTCACAGGGGGACATTTTGGGATGTCCCTTTGCCATTGCCCCACAGCACCTGCCTGTCCCATGTCCCTGTTCCCTGCCTGTGCACAGAGAGGAAGCACCTCTGGCTGCTAGTGGACATGCAGAGGTTTTGCTCATGATGACTGAATTAGGGGAAGCAAAACAAAGGCAGCTGCTCCCTTGGAGGAAGGAGGCCTGATGCATTTTAATGAAGGGAATGCCCTGAAAGCCTTGGAAGGAAAAAGGTTTCAAGTTGAACCATATGCACAAGGTCACCCAGGGCAAAGGGCAAAAAGGGTTCAATCCCTCCAGCACGTAACATGACTGTTAAATTGGTGGAAATAAGCTGGGATCTTCCTCTGGAGGATGGATATTGGACACAAGCCAATTAGGCAATGTGAAGTGGTGGACTGCTGGTCAGCCAGCTATGCTTTTGGGCAGGTGAAATGATTTAAGAGATTCAAAGGAAGAATAGGTTGAAATGAGACCTGGTGTGGCTGTATGTGCTTTTCTTTTTTTCTTTTTTTTTTTTCTTTCCTTTTTTTTTTCTGGTAGTTGTTGTTTGGTTGTTTTTAGAGCAGAATTGCTCCATTTTCATTACAGCAATAGGCTATTGAGAGAACATTTATCTGTCCCTAAATCACAACTTTCCTGTTTGCAGCTAGTTTTAATTCACAAATTCAGTACACCTGTCAGACATCATACATACGGTGGCTGATGTTTGGAGCAGGATATTGATAGGATTTTTAAAGGGAAGAAGGGAAGGGAAATGAGACTCATTGCTGTTGTTCGGGAAGTGACGTGAGTCCTTGATTTAGGGGAGCTGTCCTGGTGAAATGGGAAGAGGGATGTGGAAGATCTGCTATGCTGTGACTGAAATGAGCTGTTCTTTGGCTGTCTCCTGAGAGTGCTGGACTCAGGACTGCTCTGCTTTGTCCCAGATTCTTCTGCTTGGACATAAAGAAAAGAGAAGGCCTTTGCCATATTCTCTTACGTTCTTTGACTGAAGTAACTGAGCATCTCTGTCATCTGGAAATGCCACATCAAAATAAAACAACTGTGATGTGGTGTTTGAAGGTTGTGGTGTTACTAAATTTTATCCACAAAAATCAGCACTAACAGTATTTTTGTCTTCTCTTTTGAGTCAATATTGAACTTCACAGTCTTTTACTTGCAGCTTAAATAACAGTAAAATTTAACAGCCAAGCAAGGGTAGCATAATATTTGAAGGAGACAACATAATAGACAATGTATTTGAATATGAATTCTTTTGCTAGTCCCAGAGAGCTCCTGATGGAAATTTGTAAGGTCATGACTGACTTGATGGTGTAGTTATAAATTCCTGCTGAACATTAAGCACATTGCTATTCTTCTCATCTCTGTTTGGTCATTAAGGGAAGTGATGAACATCACATGGTGGCAGAAGCGTGGAGCGAGAATGAATTTGGGAAGACTTCAGAAAAGGTCACAGAAAACAAAAGAAAGGGGAAGAAAACCCAAAGTGGGACTGTGGTAGTTCAGAGCTTTCTTACACAGGTTTTATGAGAAGTTATTTTATGTTTGCTTTTTGGAAGAGTCTCAAAGTTTATTGCATATCTTGTGGAGAAGAAGAGCACAGATCTGCCCTTGACCCTGAGATTGTACTGGATGTTGGGATTGTTTAAGAGACATATGAAACATATAAACATAGTTAATCAGCTGCTGACAGAAGGAGTGTAAGAGTCAGTGATATGGGCTAAACTCTGAGTTGTAGTAAACAGAATGCTCTGGGCAAAAAAACCTAAAAATTCTGCATGTGGCTGGAGCATTCTCAGTGCAACAGCAAAGACACAGCAACCTGCTGCTGTTAAATGGTGGCTCCAGCACACCAAGGTTTTCAAATAAATTCAAATAAATAAATAGCAGTTTAACTGAGACAAAACAAAGTGCTTGACAAAATTACAGGCAGACTTGGGCACAGGCAGAATTAATTTTTCATACCAGAGTCTTTCAAGCTGTGTCCTTGCAGAGACAAGGCGGTGTGACTTTCTCTGTCCTAAAGTACAGGTTGTTTCCCTTCTGCAAATATGTGAGGGCTGCTTTATTTCACTAGGAGCTCTCTCTCCCACTTGACTGCTTAGTAAATAACTTCTCGCTTCAATGAGGTCAAAACCTTCCTTCCATCCCTCAATAAAGATTTCTTCATGAAAACCTTACATTTTGTATCTGTCTCTGTGACAAAAGCCTTTGTGATAAGTGTCTAAACACTATAGTTGTAGCTATTGCTGAGTTTTCATTTGTCCAAGACAGTTGTGTGACAATAAGATGCTCACCTTTTCCTCTTTAGGCAATCTGTAACCTCTTCCCAAACTTGTCACACTTTGTATTACCAAATCACAATTAATTTCGACCCATCCATTTTCAAAGTTATCCAGGGCAACGGGCTCTTACCTCATAAATTGACATTTTTACTTGATCAGCTACTACTGAAATTGAGTAAAGGCATGGTTGATTAATGCTCAGGAATAACTTAAACCTGTTCACTCTCGTGTTGGTTTTCTTGTCACTCATGCTCTGGATAATTAATATCATCACATTTTCAGAACCACTCTGCATGGTGAAACTGAAGGCGACCTGCTTCAGGAAATAATGTATTAATACATTGTTGTGTTGCTGTGCTGCGCTGCCTGCCTGCTTTAATGGAAGATGTGAGGAATTTATTTTTTGTAAGTAGTGACCTTTTCTACCAGGGCATGTGCTAAATGGCAGCCAGCTATGCATCACAAAACAATTATGCCTGGCAGTGCAACTGCTCATATGTTCACAAGGTCTTTGAGTTCGTGAGTTTTCCCTGGCATTTAATCTGAGCTGTGCACTGGAAAGGAATCAACCTCCTAAAATAAATACACATATTTTTGGAATCCAGACCTGAAAATTATGTTGTTGAGTATCCATTTTCATGTTTCACACTGTCTGGGAGATGGGTATATTGTCATTGATCAGGTGTATTATTAAATGGTTGAGACATTTTGCTGGATTTATTTCCAATTTCAGAACTGATTTAGTATGATTTTGTAAATTGTCTGGAGGAAACATTTTTCAAAGACACGTGTAGGAATAGGCACCAAACCTTTGTTAAAAGTCAACAGAAATTGGGCACTTATTTCTCTACCTTTTCCCCTGCTCACGGCCAGTGGACTAAATTGTTGAATTTCTTCTTTTTTTCTTGTTCTTTTGCATCATTATACAAGAAATGTGTGCTCTGAATGAGTCTAATTATTATTTTTCCCCAGGAGCTACAGAAATGCTATTTATTTCATCCTAAGGAGAAAAGACTGCTCTGATTTTATGTTGGAGTTCCACTACATAGAACTGACAAAAGTGTTGTAGTGTAGTCCCAAAAATGTTTTGAGACAGGTTGTTTAGAGTTCCCATTTATAAAAAAAGCCAAAGCCAAATCCCAGCAGGACTTTATAGGTCTTTGCAGGAATGAGATCGGTTTTATTTGTTCTCTTCATTTGCACTGGGATTCGGGTTTGTTATCAATTTAGTAGGGTGAGAAATCTTGTTGTTGTGAAATCCTTGGTTCTAGAGGTGAGCAATTCAAGCAGTAAAAGGGGTTTTAATTCTGTCATGGATGGGTTTTCTTTTCAAAAATGCCCTGCTTTTTCACACACTGGATTTTAAGCATTTAATTGTTCTATTTTTGTGATATTTGAGTTAAAAAGAAACAAACTACTCATATGCTTGCCTGTAAACTATTCTCTTTGAATAGGGATAATCAGTACTTTGCCAATGAGAATGTTGCTGTGTAATAGCACAGATTCACCAGCTGCTGAAAGCAGTTTGGTGTGTTAGTTGTTTCCTTTGGGTCCTATGTTTCTTTTAAACAAAACATGTCATTTGTAGTTCCTGGCATCATTTCTTCTTGTTTTTGAGTTACAATGTCACCAAAAAAAAGTCAGTGTCGGAACTAATTTGGAACCCATTTTTGATTAGAAGCAGATTAGAAGGAGCAATAAAGGTTAAACTTTTTAAATGTATTAGTCTACATAAAGACTATGAAAGTTTCTTTCAGTTGGAACTGGGCCAAAATGGCTTTCTCATAGTTTTAGGAAACAGACAAACTCTCCTTATTTATGTCTATTTTTTCTTTTTCCCCTTTTGTTTTTTCTTTTCTTCATTGTGTAAAAAATCAGTCAAGGCAATACTTCATTGCAGAAGACTNTAGCTACTTAAAACTATTTTTATATTTCCTGTTACGTGTTTGTTACTATGTATGTTGTATTTAAAGTATGCATGGCAGAACAAGAGAATTTCACATTCTGAGATTTTTCCCATGTCTTTGTTTGTTTTAATTGTAAAATCTCCATAAATGTGGATGTTTCTTTCTTCTGCATTTTGCAGTTTACCCCACGGGGGAGTCTGACCTGTGTTGGGATATCTGCATTAGAAACAATCCACGAATTTGATATCTAAGCTCTTTTGTCCATCCTGAGAAGTTGAGATGTCCCTTTCCCTCCTGTCCTTAGATTTCTGCTGTCTTTGCTTTCTGTCACTGGCTGGATTGTGAAAAGTTGTTTCCCTGTGAAGCACGCAGCCTGTTGTGCTGCTTTTAACCACTTTTAGTTCCAGCCCAGCGCTCTGGGATTCCCAGGAAATGCCAGCTGACCATGGGAAGAGAGAAGCTGAGCAGAACAAATCCCATTCTGTCACAGGGGATGGGGAATCTCATGGCATGGCTCTGCCTCTGTGTAACCCCCAGCTCTGAGCAGCTCTCAAACTCGCTGCCCTTTCGTGCTTCCCAAATCCTACAATCCAGCAGCTCCTGGGACTCCCCCGTTTCTCTGTGACCTGACATTTGCTCCCCTCTGATGTGCAGGGGCTGCCCTGTCTGCCAGCTTTTCCTAAATTAGGGAATGGCATTTAACATGAGGCTGGGGACACAGCAAAGGCAGCTGTTCCATGCAGGGCTCAGCACAGATGTGTGCGCTTGGAGCTCGAGAATGAGCAGCACGGCAGGACTCAGCAACACAACACACTGGCTGAAATATTTCCAGAATATTTCTCTTCTCCAGAATACTTCTCTTTCTCTAGGAAACTTCCTTTAAAGGGAGATTTTGGGGAAAATAGCTGTCTTCCATATACAGTTTGCCAGGGCTGCTGTAGCTCTTGTAAACTAACAGGGCATCACATCATGTACCTGCAGGATGATATAATGCTCTGGCTTCTGTGCTCTTTTGTGACTTTAGTCAGAACCCAGCTGATTTACTAGAATGAGTTTATCAATATGAATAAGTCTTAGGTTAAGCCTTAATTTACGCCTGTGATTTTAGCCAAAGAATAAAGTAGTTTTTACCTGTACATCTGTTGTATTCCTGGGATCGTATTAGCAACTGCTTGCAAAGAGTGCTGGCAATATAAAGACGTACACTTGTCAAGATTTTTACAAGTTGGAACTTTCAGATGTTTAGAATACAGGGCTTAAACACAATGAGACTTGGCTTTACAATTGTAGGATAGTTTAGTATACCCTAAAATATGTCTTACTATCTGTGATTGGGTCATTTGGCTTGTTGAAAATGAAGCATTCAAACCTTGTGTCAATACAGTTCAGGCTTTCTGTCCTTAATGATATAAGTTTTATGTCCTTTATGATATAATTGTAGATCTATTAGCGCTGATACCTTACTTAGCACGAGTGATTGATGAGCCTTTAAGCCATTAATCTGTCCTAAATTTGTGCTGGTTGAAGACTGCGGTGATTTCACTTGCCGGTCTTACAGTGCTCTAGATGTACATTGTTTATAAACTCATTTTTTGTGGTTTTAACCCATTTTTTGTGCTTGTTTGGTTTTTTTACAAACTTTTCTAATGAATCAAATGTAGTTTTCCACAAAAAGATTGTATCAAAGGCAATTCTATTCCCCCTCGAGCATCAGACAATCCCATCTGCTCTAATCGTCAGCGCTCTCCTTGAGTTCTCTCTGATTTCCAAGGCGGCTGACCCTGGCTGAACCCTGTCAGAGGGGCTCTCATAAAAGAGGGGCCTCTGATCTGACAAATCCATTGGCAGTGAGGGAGAGCTAAAGGGAAATGACCTCCCTAACAGGAGCTGGAGCCTTTTCCCGGCAGCCTGGAGCTGCGGGGAGGATGGGGAGAGCACAGGGGGAGCCTCTCTCCCTGCTCAGGAACCGGGGCTGGGAACGAAGGGAGGCAACAAAAGGCTCTCAGCTTCTCCCCTAATCAACCCGACAAGGGAAACAGCTGTATCTGATTCAGAAGCTGCTAAGTGGAGGTCAATTGCCAATAATTGGGCTAATTAAAACCAAATTCTGAAATGATATTGCAAGTCCAGCCTGGACTCTGCTGAAGTCAGGTAATTAGAGGATGGAGCCATAAATTCAAATCTGCAGGGAAGAAGTTGGTGTGGTTAAGGGACAAGCTAGATTTAAAAAAAAAAAAAAATCAAACAAAAAAGTGGATGGTAATTGGCACAACCCCTCATTTAGCCTGAAATCTTTATTTTAAAAGCAGATGCTGTCACTTGGAATGAGCTGTAATGGTTTTTTAATTTTACAACCATCAAGTAGGAAGATAATTTGGCAATGTATAGATCGATATACACTTAATTAGAGTTGCTAAAGCAACGTGTGAGCAGGTACATTTCAGTGTGACAGAGCCACAGAGTCCTCCTTAAAATATCCAAATACCATGGTGTAGTCTCCTGTATTCTTGTGTGTACTTCAGTTCTCAAGTAATTAATTTTGGGCTCTAACCCAAAGTAAGTGTCTTTCACTGCATTGGATACATCTGCCTTGGATCTACTGCCTCAGCAAAATAGATAAAACATTCCTGTGCAAAGATTTAGCATCACAATTATCAGAATATTTCCTGTCTAAACTATTTCAGTCCAGACAGTTTACTGCCAAGATGTTTTGGTAATAATTTTAAGCAGGAATAGCATTAATTTCTCTGTGAGGAGATATTGGAAGATAAAAATGGTTTTCTGTATTTCTAAGCAAAATAATCCCAGAAAATGCAACCAGTCTAACCATAAGGTAGCAAAGAGTAAGAGCCTGCTTCTGGTATCACCTGTGGAGTGAAAACTCTTACTTAGCATGATCAAAAATATAATTTAGAGCTGTTTCTGTTTGCAGCTTGGTTAGAAAAGCTAGCAGAAAAAGCTTTTGTGATCTTACCTAAAGTGAATATTTATATCTGGGTGTCCTCGGTTATTCTTTTGAACAAAATAATGAAAATTACACGTTAAATGACCTGTGACTTATTATCAGGAATCTAACCTCTTTTTCTGTCAGCGTCTCCTGAGGTAGCAGCTAATGAGAAGGGAGTGTGTCAGATTAAAATATATGTAAAATTCATACAAACAGTACCATTTCTTAATATTTATATACGTGTGGCTGTATAAAGGTAACTGATGGAAGTGACAGACCAGGGGTGTATGCACACAGTGGAATAAGGGAAATGGTGCTGTTCCCTGGCTCCCAATCAGACTGTGGTGTTTCAGTGCTGCCTGAGGAATTCCTGCAGCTGGGATTTGCTGTCACTCCCTCTCCTGAGGATGCT
Source organism: Pachycephala philippinensis (assembly GCA_013397055.1). Lineage (NCBI taxonomy): Eukaryota > Metazoa > Chordata > Aves > Passeriformes > Pachycephala > Pachycephala philippinensis. Next base: position 795,097 of record VWZT01001214.1, read on the forward strand.
CTGGTGTCTGATGTGAAGGGGTGTCTGATGCTTCAGCTTCTCCTGGTGTTGGGGTGTTGCAGAGTTGTTTCCTTTTCAGCAGGACATCAGCACCTGCAATCAACTGGTGAGCAGAATTCCATTAAAAATAGATTATTAGTAGAAGAGGTGTTTCATGTTTCTGCACAAAGATATTTTCAAAACACAGCAAAATAGTTACAGCACTCTAATTTTGCATACCAAAACGTGCTGGAGACAGTGGTCATAGTCAGAACAAAAAGGTTTTTGTTCAGCCACACCCCAGCCCTCACAAAAATCCCCAAAAATACCAAGCTATCTACTTTTGAGTCAGAAGAAAGGCAGCAAAAGAAGTATGAACAAACACAGTGGATAAATAATTTGTTGTTTTTCTCCATGTCCAGGCAATGCACTAAGGTTGCTGTGCATCCAAAATGAGTATGAAATTCAACTACTGTGAACAGGAGCATTTGTTTTGCCCTCACAATTAATAGTAAAAAAAATCCTCCACAAATACTTTAGTTTTACATGATTTTAAAAAGTAAAGCAGTAAAACCAGGAAATTAACACAAGCGTTATTAATAAAGCCAAAGTAGGAAAATGCCTTGACAAATAAGAAAATGAAATTCAATGTCATGAAGCCTTCCTCATGTCACTGAAATTCACCAGCACATTCAGGGGTGTTTTTTAATAGTTCTAGAATTGTGTCCCAAATAACACCACATCTCAGAGAGTAGGGGAAAAAGAGAGGGAGAGAGTAAGACTTCATAGTCTGGGAAACGTCTGGTTGTTACCTTCAAAATAACATCAAAAATCATGTAGGAATGAAGTGAATAACCACAGAAGGAGCTGGTAAGTTCTCTCATTTTTCTGGAATTTAACTATTTGATAATTTTGAAAGTGATGCTGCTCTGCCCCTGAGGGTATCTTTCCGTATCCTAAGTGATATAATTTTTCCATCAAACTGCCATGCCAACCAAGCTGGAAACTTCCAAAGCTAAAAGCTCCTTGAGAAATGAATAAAAAATTGTGTTACTGCATTTTAACCTATTCAAAGTAAACAGCTTTATTTTATTTCTAAAGTAAAACTAAAACCAGGATTAAATGAAAGTATATCCACAACCTTTCAGACATCTGTATACTTTCAAAATAAGGGTAGTTGGCTCACATCCAACATTATTTCTTTTTCCTCAATTCTGGTGGCTTACTTACATTGAATTCTTTTGGTCATGCTGGGTTAGATATACAAGCCTTTCATCAATTCCTTTTTTTTCCCCGACACAGTGGTAACAAAAGATTTTTCATGTTAATTCCGTCCCTTTCTGGAATATGTAATGCCAGTGTTTTGGGGAAAATGCTATGCAGAGCTACAGTGGAAATCTGCAGTGAAATAAAGGATATGGAGCCAAGGAGCTGCTTGTTCTGACCTTGCACCAAGCTTAAACTGAAATATTCAGGCGTGGAAAATATTTTATTGAGTATAATCTGGACGTGTCAGGGCAATTGGAAGTGACAGCAGTATTTAGAGCTTTAAACAACCCCAGTGTTACTGTAACTGATCACCATCAGGATAAAAATTGAAGTGTAATTTGTTTGATACTCCCTCTGGCTTTCCTTTATATCTCTTTCTGCTTCTCCCTTTTGTAAATATATTGACTTTTATAGCCGTGTTAACTTCCACGGCTTAAAAGTTGTCTTTGTTTGCTTTGCAGTAATTGCGGTGTCTCCTTTGCTGCTGACAAGATTTAGGCTTTGAGATAACTCTGTCACCTGGAGTTGTGGTTTTTAGGAGCTGTTTTCCCCCTGCCACTGTCAGGCTTTCACTCAGAGACGTGATGCTGTCTCCCAGATTAATGCACATTTCCCAAGGAAATGATCAGGCAATATTTTCATCAACACTGGCAGAACGTAGCTAATGAGTCCCAAATTTTATTGAGCAATAAAGATTCTGTTTTCAAAGGAGTCTCTCTAAAAGCAAGGCTGTTTGTGGCTGTTTCCTGTAGCATTTGTTCTGCTCCCTGTAAAGATTCTGCATTTAAAAACCCTTAGCAGGGAGAGCACACAGGTTTGTGATGCCTTTACCATGAAGAATTATCACTACTGGTAGTAAAACAACGGTAATGGTTCCCAGTTGTGGCATTCTTCAGCTGTCTGTACTTTGGTGTGTAACACTGAGTTTCACAGTGACTTCTCTGTCCTCTCCATCCTCGCTGATTCATTTTGCAGGATTTTATATCCTCTCATTTGCAAGTTAAAATAATGCTTAGGCTTTCATATTCCCCTAATAACAGAGCATATGCTTAGAACAAGGCTGTGACCATCATTTTTACTGCATCCCGATGAAGAGAGGGTGCAGCACGTATGGGGACAGCCCTCATCCTTGCGGAAAAAAAGGTATTTTCTCTCTCCATTTTGGAGGCAGAGGAGATAAAGGCAAGAGGATAAAGATTTTTGTGTCTTTGCAATTCTGTTACACTGATCAGAGTGGGTAGGATAGGTTATTATTAACGTTTTCATTTTATAAATAGCAAGAAACTGCGCTGCCTTGGGACACACAGGTGCATTAAACTGTGTTCTGTAGGTGTGACACCTCCCGGGGAAGAAAAGCTTTGCACCTAAGGCTGTGCTCCAAAACTTCCACCCCTCCTGGTGATGCCAGAAAACGAGATGCATCCTGCAATTTTGCTGACAGCAGGTATGGGTTGTTTCCTTTCCCATCCCAATGGGATAATTGTGGATGTGCTGCTTTCCAGGTGGCCTTGGTGAGCTTTTAGCAGAGTCCAGTGTTGCAGAAGCCTCACAAAATCTTTCAGCCAGAGATAATGACCATTTATCCAACAGCATCCTGAGAGGCAGCTGAGCACACCCTTGGCTGCTTGGCAGGACACTGATCACACCTTTATTTTGCATTCAGGGTTCCAGGGAATGGCTGCAGTCTCAGGAGAAATGAAAAAGCTTTTTTTTTTTTTAAGTGGTTGCGTGACAAGTCTTCCCCTGGGTAGGAGTGCTACCAAGCACTGCTGAGTGCTCAGCATGGGAAACCATCCCTGGAACAAGAGAAAAATGCAGCCAAAATATCATAATTTTGTAAACCTTTGTATCAAAGACAAAAAACCCCGATGTTCTGTCACAAGCAGTAACATTGGTTAGCATTTTTGGCTATTTTAAAGCTGTATTTTTCTGATATTAAAAAAAAACCCAAACAAGCCCAGAACCCAGACCAGTGAGATAACACTTTCCACAAGCTCTACGGTTTTTAAAATATTTAACACAGAATAAGGATTAATAATTAAAACCATCTGGTTTGGGTAGAAGGCGTTTGTGCTTGACCTTCTTTGGAAAGCTCTAATATTGCAGTAGCATTTTATTGTGGTTGCATTTTATATCTTCCTGTAGAGCACAAGGAACATGGTGTGGTATCCATGAAAGTAAACTCTGCAGGAATAACCCTGCACTTCAGTTGCTGTGTTTCTCTTGTCTATGCTCCCCAACTCATAACAATTTTAAATCATTAATTCACATCCTTGTGTATTTTTATTTACACCGTGTATTTTATTTATAACTAATTTATGGTTTGCCATGCTCTCTATCATACTGTACTTTACAGGATATAAACCCAGCAGATTTAAGAAATTTTCACTCATAGAAACAGTAAAAAAAAGATCTATAAAAAAGCTGCCTGGTATAATTCCCAACGTGCCGTAAAGTAAATGCTTTTGACTAACAAAAAAGACCCTAGATTTTTACACAGCTGTGGTTAACAATAGTGCAGTGATACTCTTAGGCACACAAATGGATGCACTTTCAAATACACGGTGTAATTGCTGAATACATCCCCACTGGGATTGGGGGTAGAACTACTGCAGAACGCTATTGGAATATGAAATAAGAAAGGCCATTTTTACGTCTTACAAAGTGAAGCAAAAGAAAGCTGCCTACAGACTGGCTACAAATTTTCTGCTGCTGGCTCAAAATAGAAAATCCTTGATTAAATCCTCATCCAAAGATTAGCCACAGGGATCTGGGGTGATGTTATGGGTACCAGAAAATACATGTATTTATTCTGCTGTGGATGCCTGTGCCTCCATGGCCTTCTGTTAAGTTATTCTTTTAGTAAAACCACGAGGGGAAGCTGTTCTGTGTCCTGCTAAGTGTGGTGTGGCCTCACCCACTGCCTGCAGACAGAGGCACCTTGGAGCTGCTCGTGTGGGAGCTCTTCATCCTTCCTGCTTCGGGGTCGTTTCTGCCTGAATCTGGGAAATTGGAAGAGCTCCACCACACCTGGAGCAGGGGAAGTGTTTGGCCCAACACTTCTGCAGCCAGGGCTGTTCCTGTGCTCTGGGGGTACCAACAAGTTCAAGTTAAGCAGTTTTTAATTGTTTGATGCACTGTGCCTGAGGGGTGATGAAAGTCTCTGTCTGGATGGCGTGGTCGAGATCGGGGTGTGCAGCTCCAGGTTCACAGGGACAGAAGAGGAGGAAAGGCTGAGATGGCTTTGCACTGGTTAACATTTCTTTTTAAATGTATTATTAAATACATCCCTTCTCAACACAGAGCAGAAATATTTATAAAATGCACACAAGTTTGAAAATTCTAATATATTTTTAAAAATAGCTCTGGGTATCCAACAGAACCACGATACTTTATTTTTCAGACAGGCAGTAACTGAGATACACAAGTGAAAAAATGAAGTTGTATTTATTATAGCTGTTCGGAAACGTGAACAAGATGGTGCCCACCACAGCAGAGTAGGTGGTGGTAGTAATGCTGCCTCTAGGTGTATTTAATGCTACTTTTCCTTTTCCAGCTTGGGTATCATTAGGTCAAAGCTATTTTCTCAAGGATGGATTTGTGATAAACTAAATGTTCTCCTTTCTTTTTTGTGCCCAGCGTGACATGAAGTAAGAATATTAATATCAGATATAATGAGACTATAAATTGCCTTCTCTGTTCTTGAGAATGGTGTTGAAACACCAAGCAATAATAGAGAAGTTACCTATTTGGTGAGAGTGAATGAATATCCTAAGCAAATGCTCAAGACAAAAAGTAAAATAAAACAAGAAAAAGCCTGAAGAAATGGGATATAAAACTGTCTCGTGCAGGTGCTTTCCTAGGAGAAAATAATTTCGATAACATCATGAATTACAGAAATAGTAACAGGTGAATCTAATACCCTGTGCTTATCTAGCAAGTGCTTGGCAAGATTAAGAGAAGACATGAAATTCTTCTTAGCTGATATACAGGGGTCCAACAGTTTGTTTGATACAGCTGTTAATCATCTGCCCTGAAAGCTTTAATTATGTTTCTGGGATTAATGAGTCTGATGTCCTGTGGAGGGATATCAGGTTTGGTGTTGTTAGATTGTGGATTTTTTTTTTTTTGTTGAGCAATTGCTGCTCAGTTGTTTTAGGCAAACATGTGGGTAAAGGGTGTGATTTGTTTGTTATAAAAGCCCTACAAGAAGATTGATTTTCTTTTTAATTTTTTTTTTTTTTTTAGTAAAGGCAATTTATACTGACATGAAAAAGGGCAATTCTCAATACAATATATAGATTAAAAAGAGTAATGCGTATTTCTTGGTTAAACTCTCTACAGTTGTACAGCTGTAGTCACTTTTTACTTAGGTGACTGCCAAAGGAAATGATTTAAAATGTAACTATTTGGGATTCTCTGCATACCTTTTAAGTGTTTCTGAAAGTGCTTTTTAGAGCTCAGTTTGGTAACGTACAGCACAGCATCATCCTGTAAAGGTGTTGGCACTGAGAGACTTTTCCCAGCTAAAAATCACTCAGGGTCTGTGGGCTTTATAGGATATAAAGAGCATGAGAGCAGTTCCACTGGGGCAGGAGAAGGGGCATTTCCTCATGAGTGTGGAGCCAATGGTTACTAAAAAAAACCGGCTTTTCCATGAATTTAAAACAGGCCCCGGTTGGGGACATGCACCTTGTTTTCCCACACAGCTTCTGAATTATGCAATATTTGCTGTGTTAGGAACCTTGACAAGATGCCACGGCTCCCTTCAGGGCTTGCCCTCATTCAGGTTGGTGCAGCCTCGTGTGGAAGCATTATTTAGTGAATCTTAGTCCCTTTGGTTTGGGAACCACATCTCACTTTCTGAGACCCTGGTTGGGTAGGATTAGGTAATAGCAATTTTTGCTATTAAGAAATAGGGGGGAGTTAACCACAAAAAGTGAGTTGCAGATGATTCCGGTAGTCTCCCATATCAACTTAAAGGAAAAAGGAGTGTGTTGCACCCAAAACATCACACAACAAAAAGATTGGGAATGTCAAATCAGTGAAGTGACCATCCCATGATGATTTAGAGGGACGTTTGTAGAAATGCCACTCACCGAGCTGTGAAAGCTCATGTTCAGCAGAGTTACCTTCATCCCAGGGACCAGGAGCCACAGACCCTGGGTGATTTTCAGCTGGGCAAACTCTCAGCTGTAGTCACTGACAGCCAAGGGGTTCTGTTTGAGTCGGTCAGAAAAAAGCAATGCTGACTTTGGTGTGATGAGGTTAAGGGAGAGAAAACAGTAATCTTTGGGGTTAGAATATTTAAAATAGCAGTTCTCATTCATTAAATGAGTATTCAGTCATGAGTTAGACAAGTAGTGATTCCACAGGGCTAAGAGATTAGAAGTGGTCCTGAAAAATGACAGTATTATGACCGTAGTGCAGCTTGCAATAATTCACTGCTTGTACGTGGCTCAGATGTAGTTGGTGAGATTTATCTAAAGCTGGGTCCACAACTCATTTAAAGTCACTGTTAAATTACAGTGTGAGAGAGGTGAATAGTCAATAGGACCTTTTGAATGATGATGAGAAGTAAAAAAGCCTGGTTTAATCTTATTAGAAGGAGTCAAATGATATGGAAAGTGACTGAAAGCTAATCAGCCCTGGGGATTACTGTAAGGCTTTGGTGATTAACATGGTATGATTTTATTTTATTTTTTTTTTTTTTTATTTCAGGTTTTCTCAGCCCATTCTATTACTATAGCAGAAATAGAAAATAAAATGTAGTGTTTGACCTAGTCAGTCCCTTGAGCCTAATCTTGTTATTTTTAGCTGGATTCACATCATCATATTAGAACATCTCAGTCAGCAACGTATGAAAGATAGTCCCTTTCAATTTACTTTCCTGTTAACTGTGTTCTTAAGCCCCAGGAAAACCAAACTGGAGCACAATGTGAACGAATGAAGCAATCATTTGGGGTCTGAAATGGAAGATAGTGACAATTTTTTTTGTCAAGGGAACAAATTACAGAATGTTTCACTTTGTATGTGACTTCAATTCCTCAGTCACTGGATAGCAGCTTTAGCACAAACTTTCCATTATAGGAAGTAAGAGATTGAAATAGGAAAAAAGATATAATTCTCACTCAGAGTCCACCCAGAAGACAGACTGTATGAACTTTAAATCCTAAAAGAAGCTACTTATTGAAGATTTTGAGAAGATATATTGTGCTACCAGACCCATTCATCTCAGTTCCTGAGGCTTAGTGTTGAGACAGGGGGATTCAGATGAACTCCCAGGGCTGGATTGAAACAGGAACTCATTTTCCATGTATTTAGGCTGTACACTGTGTTTATTTAGATCTCTGAGACACACAGTCACATCCAAATGCTCTTTTTCCTAGTCCTGGAAATAAAAGTCGCCATTCCCTTCATTGGAAACAAAACTTGAAGTTATACTCTGATTCCAGTCACCACAGTGCCTTCTGTCTAAGACTCAAAAATTAAAAAAGCCCATGTAAAATAAAATAAATAAGAAAAACCCTGTCAGGGGTCCATGCTTTTGCTGTAGTCTAGCTGTGATGCATAGCAACCAAAAAATATACTAAAATGAGATATTATATAATATACATAATCTAGAAGTTAATGAATTTCACCTCAGCTTTCTTAATTTGGCTGCAGAGGCTGGCTGCAGCTCCATCTACACAATGCTTATATAATTTCACAGAGTTTGGGGGTATTTTTTCCACAGTTCGCATAACTTTTTTTATTATTTGTTTAGTTTTGGGGGTTTTGTTTCACTGTTTGTTTTATTTTGGTTTTGTTTTGGCTGTTTGTTTGGCGTTTTTTTTTTTTTAATTTAAAAATACAGGCTGACATTTTGAACTGTGAGATAGCATCATCAAGCAGGATTTAAATATGATAATATAGGATGTCCAAAATTGGTAATGAATCCATCATTACAAGACCCTTAAAAAGAACATGAGAACGTGTGATAGAGCAAATAATTGAATTTAGGAGACTCTTACAGTATTGCCTACAAATCAGCCTCTCTGTAAACTGAGCCCCTCAATCTGTGAGCTTGTTTTCCATTAACATCCACGCCATACATTAACACAGTGAGATTTATAAGTCAGCCTTTAAAATTTACTAGATCTGAAATGTGAAAAATCAGAGAGTCTCTGACAATCTGTAGATCAAAAAAATCAGGTTTTTTGAGGCGGAAGGTACTTCAGCTTGTTTAAGGAGGAAGAGATCCACTGCCAGCAGCTTGTTGATGATGGGTGCAGTGCTACCAAGAGCTTCAGACGTGTAGGTTTTAGTGGGATGGAGCCCTTGCTTTGTTTTTCTCCTCTTTTTTTTCCCTTTGGTTAAAATGAGGAAAAAAAGAGCAGTCAAGTCCAGAGGACTAATTTGAACTTACACTCATAACAACAGAAGCTGAAGAGCACTGGAGAAAGATCCTGTAAACAACAGAGCATTCTGAGGCTGAGCTCAGATACCATCTGTAATCAACCTCCCCAGCATTTATTTTCTTGATCTCATTAGCAGGCATCATAAATCACCATGGAAGACACAGAATTAAGGGAAGGCTGACCACAGATAGGAAAATAGGATTGCTGAGGAAAATAAAAGTCAAAATGCAAGGCTTGGACTGGAGTAAGCTTAAACTCCCCATATATTGCATTATTAGGTGTGTTTTCCAAACTATCACAACAAACCCACTGTAATTCTGTATATGTAAATGTAAATCTGCTGAGATGGAATTGGCATTCTTAATGAGTCTTGAACTCAGTAACAAATAAATGAGATCCCAGCATTTTAAACCAATTGCACTGGATTCCCTCTTGAGAACGCTCTGGGGCATTTGTAAAGGGCCAGAAGTTTAGAACTTTAGGTCTTGATATGAGAGTGAAGTCAGGCTGGGATCAGCCTGGGATTCTGCTGGAGTTTGTGAGCACTGTCCAAGACAAGCTTTCTCTAGGACCTTCCCTTTGGAACTCACAGAAAAAAAAAATAGATCACTGTGGTGTCACTCCTGCTGAAAGAGTGGTTGAGCATGAGACATGCAGTGTGCTCATCTCACCAGGAAGGGTTCCTGGGGGGCTGTGTTCCTTCTTTGCCAAGGAAGACTTGGGAAACACAATACAGCTGACAAAAGTACTGGTTTTAATATTTTACATTTTAGAATTTATCAGACTTTGCTGCATTTTCCTTGCAGGCTTGGTACATGCAGTGATAAGAGAGGAGAACAAGAGAAAGCAAGAAAGGAATTTTAGCATTAAAAACAAACAGCTGGTGCACTGGACTGTTTCTGAGTGTATTTGATGACTAAACATTCTTGTTCTGTCTTTTGAATGTTAATTGGGTGTGCTGCAGGTTGTAGGACATGCATTTATCCAGGAGAAATCAGCTGCAGCACAATAAGCAGCAGTGTAGGGTGTAATTATGGCTCTGTGCCTGCCTTAACAAGCTGGGTTTAAACTGAATTGTAAGTTCTGTGGCGCTGAAGGAAATTCTATAATCCTTTCTTTTAGGGAAAAAAGGAAGACGTTGGGCATCCTGTATAAACAAAAGTACCTTAAACATGCAATAGGAATAGCCCTCTGTTGATTTTCTAACTTAATCCAGTATATTTTACTTCGACCTCTGCTTCCAAATATTAATTCAACCCAGACTTCAGCACTGGTATTGCAGCGTTTTATGATATCAACTCTGAGGTTTAAATTAAAATCTGACAGTTGATTAGGGGACTAACAATTTCTTACCTCCTTGAAAAGAAATTTGCAAGCACTTTCACAGGGTTGTTTTTCTTTATTATTACTATTTTTATTCCAGGGATTTTCTTGTGAAAGATCTCAAAATTGCAGTTTTCCCAAACTGTTTCTTGTTTCTTTCCCCCTTTCTAATATACATCTTCAGAAACTGCACATTAAAAGCCTCACAGAGGCATCCACGTGAAGATAAGAGTATTTTAAAAATAAATAATTCAAAAGTTAAAGAGGTGTTTGCCTTTCTCAGACACATTTATTGTTTGCCTCGGAGGCCAATAGAATTATTGATTTTTGCAGAGAAAAAGAAACCTCTTTGAAGATTTGGTCTGACCTTCTGCATAATGTAAGTCAAATAAATTCAGTCTCTGAATTGAGCAATCATCCTTTCTATTGGACTTAGTTACCTGTGGCACAACTTCAACTTATGCTTTACAAACACATCCACTCACGGTTTTGAAAAACAAAACAGAAAATCATCCAGGTACTGATTAACTTTGATAAAGCGGTCTAACAAATTAATTATGCCTAATTTTTGAGAAGTTGCATCGAACTCTACTGTGAAACTTTCTGCAATTATCTGTGCAGTTTTAGGGTCTTGAGAAGCACGCAGTGGGGGCCACCTGAAACTGGGAAGATTTTCTGGTGTTCTGAAATACCCAGAGTTTGTGCTCAAACACTCAGTTTCTTGGTTGTTCAGTTGTTTTTTTTCTGAAATGGAAGTAAACCTTATTTTGGAAGGGTAAATAATTTTATTTCCACAGCTTATTATTTTGAAGCATTAAGAATTTAGGTTTAGGTTTATCATGCCAGAGCTACTTGTGCTTTTGTCTTCTTCTGAAACCTGCTGACAGCCCGAGGCTGGGGCACCTGAGCCTTGCAGGGGGAGCAGGAGCTGCCCTTTGGGGTGTGGAGGGCAGGTGGGGCATCTCTGGGATATGCAACAGCTGAGAGCTGGGAGGGAATCAATTAGCAGAGAATGACAAACAGCTGTGTTATTACTCATCACTGCAACCCACTGCAGGGCTGCTCTTGGCTTCAACTGGAAACAGAGCAATTTACAGAGCCTCAGCCGAAGGATTCTAACACCAGAGGTCAAGAAACAGCCCAAAAGCATGGTGGATGCAACTTGTCTGATGGAAGAGTTAAGGTAATTTGAATTACACTTTTATTTATAATCTTTGGCCTTTGCTTGAGTTGCTTGAGAATCTGTGCTGGGTGAGGGCAGCCCCATGCTCAGGCTTTCTACAGAAAAAAAAGGGAAACAAATCACCCAAACCTCCCATGAGGTAGAATTGCCTTTTCCATACAACCCTCGTTTGTGCTTTCTGAATATTAAGGTTCTTCTGAACCAGTTTAGGAAATTGCAGTCAGAGGTGCTGTCTCTGACACAGGAGAGGTCAGGCCCTTGAGTGTGAATAATTCTTGTGTGCAGGACAGGCTGGTTTATGTTGGGATTAAAAATTTGCTGCAGAAGCAGGGAGGCTGAGAGCGTGTCAGTGATATATTGGGCTGTGTGTGAAATGCAGCATCGGGTATGGCTGGGAGCAGGTACTCACTTGTTCATCTCCTCAACAAATAAAATGGAAATAATCAAGATTATATTGACAGTAAACAGCTTGTTAGCCAGAGGTTAAACAAGCATCAGCCTTACATGAAAGTGTGAGTTTGCAGCAAGAGGCAGAGGTGGTTTTCACCCTAAGTGAAATTACTCTGTAGCAATGTGCCCAAAGTAAGGATAAAGCAAGACAAGTTTTATTTTACATTTCAATTGTAAATGCCCCTGCCTTTTTTCTGCTACACTTTACTTCTGATTTTGAATTATTTATTTTATTGTATAAAGTGATGTTGATTGGTCTTCAAAACTGTTGGATTCAGAGTGTGTGCTCCTCCACTTGTATGTTCAGGACAGCAGGACCTGGTTTTTCATCAACACTGGGCCACTGTTGCTATGATTTTTACATTACTTGTGATAGGAAACTTCTACAGCTTCTCCAGCGAATTTGGACAGGGAATTGAATCTAAAATGTGCTTAAATTCTCTATGGTTTAATGATGCAAATTTGCATTACAATGTGTGAGCCTTTTATGTCGAAGGAAAATTTCCAATGTTAATGGCATCTGTTTATCTGTAAATTCACCCTTCCAGCGCTTATGTGTTATAACAGCTCCGTGTAGAAGTCAAGTCCTAATGGAAGCTCTGTGGGAGAGCAAAGAATGCAGCAATCCAAATCATTTAAGATCATGGCAGAAATAGCTGGCACAAAAATAATTTGTTGCGAAGGACAGCCGTAGCTAAAACACCCTTGTTTAAGTGGAGCAGGGTTGAAAATTGTAGTCCATCTCCTTTATTTTTCCTTTAAATTTCTAACCACTTATTTCTCTCTGTTGTTTAAAACTGTCATTTTCACCAACACAACTCAGATTCAGAATCTTCACAAGGACTCCAGTTGTTAGGAAGTTTTCAGCTGAAAAGATGATCTTGTGTGCTCCCAAGTACAGTTCCTGGCGACTGCTCCAGGGGAGTTTTCCAGGGAAGCCACTGGTCCTGGGACCTTAAATGTGTGCATAACAGGGTGAGTTGATTCAGAGAAATCTTTCCAGGGAGTAGCTGAGGGAGGCACTGGCCATGTGGAAGACCCCCAGTTTTTGGACATGGAAAATCTAGACCGTATCAAGCTTGCCCATAACTAGAGAAAGAGGTTTGTAATGGAGATGTGGAACTCCACAGGCAGTGGACTGTAGGAAATGTTCCTGCTGATGTTATCTTTTTGAAAAACAAAAGCCAAAAGGCAAGTTAGAGCCTAAAGAGAGATGGGTCTTTCTGTGAATTTGTGCTGAATTTTGATACTGAATGAGCAGAAGTGCTGGGAGGATATGGGTTCTCTGAATTTGGGGAAGTTCAGAGTGTAACTGGGCAAGATGCTGGATGATGTGGTCAGGCTTTGAAGTGAGTCATGCTTTGAGCAGGTGATTGGGCTGGAGATCTTCATTTATCCCTCCTAACCAAAACCTTTCTGGATTTCTGTGTGATGGAGATGGATACATCAGATGTCAGGAGGGCAAGTGCCCTATGCTTAGTGTGGCAGCATGGGTTTGCAAGGTGTGAAGAGAACCTTCTGAAGTAAACAGCCCAGAAAAATTAAATATTCTTCAGAGGAATTGAAAACTTGTCTTATATTTCCAATTTCGTTTGGCAAGAAAAGTAAAGAGGAAAATTTTAAGACTGAGCTTGTTTCTGAACAAAATTTTAGATGTTTCACTCAGAAGAAGCTGAAGCATTTTCATGAGAGGACTTCTTGTTTGGATTTTTCTGCTCAATGAAATTTAAATTGCTACAGTTACGTAATGCATGCCAAGATCTCAGGAAGGGTTCAGAATATTTTTTTAGATGACGTCACTGATGCAACATTAGGAAATACAAGAAAAACTTGTAGGCAAGACCACCCTCTCTGTGTACCAGCAATCATGAGCAGCCCACAATCCTGTAGATTACTGTGGCAGCTCAGATGTGATTAGGAAAAAATGCCTTTGGAGGAATCTGTGAAGGAACACACATCCCATGCCACTTGGTGCTGTAAAAACCAGAGACAACTCCTTCCTAATACATTACCACAACAAACAAATTGTTTTTGCAGTTGGTTTCATTCTCATTCAGGCAAAATTATAGTGGAAAACCCCATGATAATGAGTATGACATGCACATTAATATAAAATGAAGTCATTATGATCAGCATTACTACAGCAGATTCCAAATGAATTAATAATGACAGGGTAGTCAAAACAAAGTGGAGGCACACTTAGTTAAAGGCACAACATGCTGTTAGCGACACCATTAAACAGGGACTACAGAGCACCAAAAATTTGTTGTGCAAGATTATGGTCTTGGGTGCAGAGTGCTTGTTTCTGTGCTTGGTTGTCAGCTGAAACAGTTGGTAAAATATTATTTATTGATTATTTAAAAAAAACATTTATTTATTTTTTACCAACCAAGGGAATGGTTTTCCCATTACACAAAATAAACCAATTCTGGTTTATGTCAAACATTTGAAATAACCTTTAGTGAAATGCTGGTAAATTATCCAGGCTGAAAAAACGAACTATTGGACAGTTTTAAATAAGTTTAGTTTTTCCACTAAACAAGAAATAGATGTGAATGTGCATATTATTACTTATTTTTGGTTTTGTTCTGAATTTTTCACAGCAAAAAATTTCATGCAGTCAAAAACTGTGAATCTGCATGCTGCCATAGCTTATTTTGCATTTTCTATCTTTAAGGTTACTTCCTTATTTTAATAGTAAACTTGATATAAGCATGGAAAAATAGGTTTAGTGAATGAGTTACATAGCTTGAATTTTAATAACCCTTTACATATTTCACCTTCCTTCTCACCAGGTAGCAGCTTGCACTGTGTCTTGCACCTTTTTTCATCCTAGAAAATGAATTCTAATTCTCTGGGGAAGAAAATAATATTAGCACAACATGTAGGAGCTGTGAATTCAAGAGTGCATAAACTAAAATAACAGCCAGCAGTTTTAGTTCAGGATTCTAATTAGTCTGATTACCAGACACAGCTACAGAAGATTTAAGAAGCCTCATTGTTTTCTGACGTAGAGCCACTGTTTTTTAACTAATCCAAAAAACTATACCACTTCCATTTACTTTTGTTCTTTTGATTGTAAAAATAGGTAGTGGAAATAGTTTTTCTTAGCTCAGAGTAAAGATTGTTGGCAACTATTTCACCTAGAACTCAGTTGCATCAAGTTTTATAAATGAAGATGCAAAAATTTAAATTTTATTTATCAGAAAAATCCAAATAAGACGTTCTTTCATAAAAATGCTTCAGCTTCTTTTGAGTAAAACATTTAAAATTTTGTCCAGAAACATGCTCAGTCTAAAAATTTTCCTTCTTTTTCCCTTGCTAAATGAAAATGGAAATATAAGACAAGTTTTCAATTCCACTGAAGAATATTTAATTTTTCTCAGCTATTACTTCAGAAGGTTCATGTTTCTAGTTTTCAACTTCAAATCTGACATTTCAAATAATTTAATGGAATAAAATTTAATCTCCTGACTCCTACCTGTTGTTTATGGGAAGAAAAAAAAAAAATCCTTTATCTGTTGCATTTCAGTGCCATTGGAGTAACCCTTCTTCCTCTATTATGAGACATGACAAATAGTAGCACCTCCACTCCATTTGTCTTTTTTACAACATTCATTACTGTGTAAAGTTCTGGAGTGTCCTCTCTTATTTGTCTCATCTATAAACATCTCAATCTCAGCCTGCTCATTTCTTAAGGGGGAAGTCTTGGCGTGCCTCTAATCGTTTTTGCCATCCACCAGTGAGCCCTTTGTGCCTTAAAAGGAGTGTAAAATGGAGAGAAGGGAACCAAAACTTAACAATTCCAAGGGGAAATGTACAGCATTACAGAATTTAGTAGAGCAGCATTAAAAACATCTTTTGCCATCCTCTAGTTTAACATCAAAGAGGCTTTTTCTGGACTTACAAACTTATAAAAGCAACATAGTGAAATGACTCAAAAGAGTGTAGATTCGTTAGAAATATTGCTGATTAATGATCACATTCCCTATATCTCCCCAAATATCCCAGTTCAGGAAAATGTGGTTCTCTTATCACAGTTTTAATTACAAGCCCTTTCCTTTTGGAAAGTTTTATCAGTAGCTAAATATAAAAGGATGACCAAATGGTAGCCATTCTGCAGCGCTCTGAAATCAGTACAAGAAGTTTTCTAGATCTGCAGGATCTAAAAATCAGAATGAGATTGCGCTGTACTGGCAGAATATAATGCTCAGAATTACCCATATTTTCTAGTACAGCTGAGGTTAATTCTTTTTCACCTAATTTGTTGAGGTTTTTTAGTGTAGTTTTTACTTCTCAACTGACAGCAAACTAAAATCGTAGTCGGGCAATTATTATCTTACACTATTATCTGTGATAATAGAATGATTGCCCAAATTATTACAGTTGGGCAGCTATCGACATCAAGTGTGCTAAAATTCTATTATTACATTATTGACATCAAGTGTGCTAAAATTCTATTTTTGTTCTACACCCACTTTTAATCCCACCCTCTATACATTTTTAATTCTGAACACACCATGTTCTGTTAGCTCCTGTTGCTCGAGGTGTTTTGTCATCTTGGGTTGCTGTTTAAAAGCTCAACAAGCTCAAAAAGGGAAGTCTGCTAAGAAGACTGGGAATGGTAAAGTCAGTGGATGTAATTTGTAACCAAGTAATGGTATGTAACCTACATATTTGCACACGTTAAAATTAAGGCCTTTGCCTATTCCACAGAAGAATTGAGGTTGGAAGGCACCTCTGGAGGTCACTGGGTCCAGCCACCCTGTTCAAGCAGGGTCACCTGGAAGTGGTGTCCCAGGACCACGTCCAGATGGTTTTTGTGAGTATCTCCAAGGATGGAGACTCCACAGCCTCTGGGGACAGCCTTTGGCAGGCAGAATATATCAAGTACATATGGCAGAGGTGTCCTTATTGTCCTGGGGCCAGCAGATGTCCTTGCTCTCCTTATCCTTAAACCTCTGCTGGTTTTGCTGCAATTCCCAGTGCCCCACATCCCCACTTAGACCTTAATTATGTTGGAGCACAGTCCCTTAGAGTTTCTACCAAATTATAGACATATAAAAATAATTTTACAGGCTTTCAGCGTTCAGATACAGACTTTTCTATTTACGGTGATTTCTTTGGCTTAATTATGTCTTCTCTAAAAAAATCATCATGTAAATGCACTGCCAATCATAATATATTTAAGGCAATTTACAAAATAGCTCACAAAAAATGTCAAATCATTTACACAAGATGTGCAACAAAAGCAGGTTATGGGACCATTTTAAGAGTCTTTTTTCCTTTTGTGCCTGGTAAGATTCAGATTTTGCTGCTCCACAGTTCATATTTCTTCTGGGCAGTAGTTATTCTCAGGCAGAGATGTCCATCCTGTGGGATCCATGGCAGGGTAGTGCTTCTGGTTTGCACCTCTGTGTCAGAGAGCAGGTTGAGAGCTAAATGAATCCTTTTGGTAGCAGCATCAGTTCACTCTCAGCAGGTATCAGCACCAGGGAAAGTATCACAGCTAAAGATACTGACTGGGGATGAACTCCTGTTGCAAGAAAAATTAATCAGTCTGCAGTTAGATTCCTGATTTTTCCAGTGTCAGATAAAAGAGGGTGGCTTGTGTTTCCATGGGAGATTGATATTGAAGCTAAAAACAAAAAAGGTCAAAAATCATGCTTTATTTCATGTTCCTGGTTATTGTTTTCAGGTGGAAGCTTGCATCTGATTCTGTGAGAGACAGGTTTATAGATATGTTTGCATTCAAGGTACAAATACATCCATGGAATGCAACATTTTGTCAGGAAGAGTAGGAGTCAGCGCAGAAGGGAGCAGAAAAGCCTTTCCTTGCTCTCCCTGCTTATAAGAGTAGGCTTGGGGCTAGGGTGAAGGTGGGAAGCAGACTGGCAGTGCTTCCAACATCCAGTCTCCCTTAATTCCAGCCGCCCCTCAAAATGGTGAGCAGAATGCAGATCTGAGCAGCTGGGAATGGTCTCTCCCCCGTTCTGTTTTCACAACTGCACTTGGAAAGAAGTGCAAATGCGCGGCTTTGTTGTTGCAAACTAGCAATTTGCAATAAAGCTGCAGAATAATTACTTTTGAAAGGGAAACCAATGGGATCCAAATTGGTTCTTCTGACTGCAGAACTGCTTGGATGAGAATTTTGCGTTCTCTGGTGACTTTGCATACTGGAGCTAATTAACATTTTAAAAAGTAATTAAATAAAAGGGTAATATTCCTGAATGCTAGTTGTGGTAAACTCTAGTCCTTTAACTCTTGCAAGTGCTCCTCGTTCAGGCAAATCCTGTGTGTGACCTCCCTGTTACTCACATGGACAAGGATGGCTTTTGGGGGTAGAGATTGTTTTATGGGACCCTAAAAAGGCATGAACAAGACCTTTTCTATACACACCTTAATGTTGCAGGGCAGTAAAACTGAATGAAACTTCTGCTTTATTTGTGTAATATCTAATGTATTCTTGTAGCTCTGATGAGACTAACAAGGGAAAGCAAACTTTTTGATTAGTTTTGTGAGTTTCTGGTAGGAATTCAATGCCATAATGCCTGTGTTAAGAATTAGTTCAATGCTATAGGGAAAGGTCAGTAGGTTGTTGGTGCCAAGACCCCTGAAACTGCTTCATGTTCAATTCAGACCTTACTTTAGAGCAAGTTTTGTCTGGTTGCCTGGATCAGAAATCCCCCAGATGGGACTCTGGAGCCAGAGTAGGTTTGATGCTATCAGCACACTCCCAAACTGCCTGAAGAACTGAAACAGCATGTGGTTAGCAAAGGTGAGCCAAGAACTGACTTGAGACCTCACACAGCTGCTCTTAACCACATTACAGATGCAAAAACAGCCAGCAGTGTGGCTCTTGAGTGGGCAGAGAAGAAAAGCAGTGCTGGGAGTAGGGGAGCAGTGTCCTAGTGGATTATCTCTGAAAGAAATACTGTCTGCTTGCCACACAATAGGAGTAAAGCTATTAAGCTCTTTGTCACGCCCGCACCAGCGAAGGCCCTGTCCCCTGTGTGGCATTAATAAATGGACAGGTTGAGGAGTGATGATGCCTTGATGTGGCAGTTTGTCTGTAAATTTAGTTGAGATGAAGTTAGAGAATATCTTTGCCTTGTTTTATTGCATCTGAGATTGACAGCTTGCTGCAGATGCACTTGCTGGGGAGGTGGATGGCATATGTTGGAGCACAGGGACTTTAAATCATTTCAGTTTATAAATATTGGATCTCCTTTCTATGTTTTTATTTTCCAGTGGCAAATACCTCTTGCTGTCTAAACTGCAGCTACTGTAGCACCAAAGGAAATGATGGAACATTAATTGAGTGGCTAATCACAACTATATTAATCATAAATAATTTCTCTGTATCTGATTATTCAAGCCTCGGTTCTTAAAAAGAGAAGCCTCATTTTATGGATGATATGTTGTTGGTGTGAATATGACTGCCAGAATCAAGTTCAACTGCAGTTTACTTCTTTTATTATCGGTAATATTAGATTGTATTTTTTCTGTCAGTATATTGTAAATACACCTAAACCTGTACTCTGAGGGCTCTTGCTGAGTTCAAATTGAATCCCCTCTAGTGTGAGTCCTCATTGAGACAGAGAAATGTAAAGAAAAAGTATATTGATTTAAATACAGAGATGTTTGAAGCCAATTTAAGGCAATTTTTTTTTTAAAGCTTCTTTTGAGAACCTGTTTTTTGGTGTTTTGCTGAGCCTCCCTATAGGAATTTCGTGGGGTTAAAGTTTGGCTGTTTCAGGTGACTTTCTATAAAAATACACTGGGGCTGCCTGTATAACCTTGAATTCTGACAAAATTCAGGTTAATGAGAGAAAGTCACTGGCAGTTTTAGGGACTAGTGTCTTGATTGTTCACTGAAAATTCATATACAAAGAGATACCTTTTTTACATATACCACAGAGGACTTGACCTGCAACTGCTCTGTATTGAAGTGTCTGTCATGAATAGAGTATAAACTGCAGCTTGCATTGTCACCATTTATTTTATTTTAGGATTGGCTTTTTATGAACTTTATAACTCTCCATGTATGGCCACAGAAGGTTTCAGAAAAAAACTGCCCAGTGTTTCTGCAGCACTTTTAACCCAAACCAAACCAGTGCCTAAAAGACCTGATAGATTTAACTGGATACATCCTGTTTTTACAATTGGGATTTGTAATTCAACTCATTTCTCTACTTCCACTAGAGTAAATAAAGGCTAGTATTTCCCTTAATAAATACAGTTTAGGAATGGGCTATGATCTTTAAGGGAATCAACAATCTTTAGCCACTGACTTCAGCTGTTCCTCTTTGCTTTCTAACTCTGGTACAAAAGATGTCAGAAGTGGTTGCTCTCGCTGCTTGTCACTTTGTAAGTGGTGGAGCTTGTAAATATTTCAGACTTGCTAGGAAAAGTTCATAATAAAACCACAGATTATAAATTAATGATGAACTTCCCTCATAATAAACTCACCAAGTATAAACTTACCTTACAGTCAGGGAGACTCTTGCTGGCCAACAATCAGACTCACTGAGTAATTTCGAGGCCGTGAGCAGGGAGTAAGCACGGAGCAATTTTTCCTTCCATTTTCTTTTTAATTGGCTTTCTGCTAAAAGCACTTTGAGTGGTGGTTAGTTACATGTGTTGCTGCATTATATTCACCAGCCCCCCTGGAGAACACCAGACTAATTAGAAACACTGAGCTCTCACTTGTAATTTATAGTCTGGCAACAGAAGCAGAGAAATTTAAGAAGTACTGTAGGCACAGACCTGCATGACCCGGGCCAAGGCAGCTCTTTACAGAAAGGTCAATATCCGTGAGAGCCTGAGATATCATAGGGCTGCCCAACTTGACATTCCAGTGCAGGAACAGTAATGAGTTCCTTAGCCTGCACTCCAGAGAGTCTAAAATTAACCCCGTATCATCTTCAAACTTGACCTCAATCACAGCAATTAATTAACAGGCGCTGGAAGGACCTTAACAAAGGAGATGAGTGAAAGGACTCTGAAGGGAACAAAAGACGCTTTTGTTTCACATTTCAGCACGTCCTTCCTTTTCCCCAGTGCTGGTTTGGAAACCTTATTATTTGTAAAACCCTGAAAGAATACGCTGTTAAGACCAAATCTTTGACCTGATAGAGACATAAGACCTGGACATTAGTTTGTAACTCAGTTATGTGCTTTTAAAGTCAATTTTATTTTTTGTGGAAAACTGCAGAGTCTAGGAGGCATCTGCTGGAAAAAACCATCACATTTGAAGGCAATCAACACTGGCTTCAGCTTTACTGTCATAATTTGCCAACCTACACCCATTTAGCCTCAAAAAAGTAGTTTCCAAATAAAACTGCTGCTTAATTACAAGGCTCATTCATTCTGGCTTTTGATGTCATGCGTTCTGACCATATAGGTAATTATGGGAGAAATTGATTAAAATGTAGGTAAGAAATAGGGATGCTGAACAAAATAATCGAAAGGTACCACACATATATTTGTTTGAATGATTGAAGAAAATATGCCCTCAGGAAAAAGAAAAAAAAAACCAAAAAATAACCAAACAACACTATTTGGAAAGTTTTTTTAGGAAACACACTTTATCTTAAAAAAATTTAAAATTCACTGGAGCAATCTGCTTATATTGGAAGTCCTGTATTGATGAAATTGATGCAGTGCTTCATGAAGAATGTTATTTACCTCTGTAAATATCCAGGATATACATTGAGCTTGGCAAAATGAAAACAAAACAATTCAGATTCGTTGGTGCTAAGTTATATGCATGCCTTAATGGTGCTTTCTAGACCATGACAGCCTCAAAGAAATGCAATAAAAAACAAAATAGTTCATTCATTTGCCAGGAATAACATTTCATGAGTTATCTAGAATTGTTTATCAGAAGGAAAGAACCTTGATTACTGGGAGTAGGTAATGCAGTATATTTCAGCCAATGTGAATGTTAGAGAGCAGCCAGAGATAATGAATCAAGACATTTGTATTAAAAAAAAAAAAGAAAAAGAAAAGAAATTAAAAAAAACCCCAGACAAACAAAGGGGAAGTGCTTCTCGTCCTGGGATTTTAGCTGGTAAATGGAAAACTCCTGATGTTTTTGTACTGCATATTTTATAGTATTACAATCAATCAAATACACATTTTCTGTTCCAAGTAAAATTACATTTTATAGTTATTGCTGCTTCTCTGGTTCATTCTGTGCTCTCTGATTTAACAGTGGCTTTAAGCTCTCAATTGAACCTTAGATAAGCAATTTTATTCCCATATGATGGTTCCTTCATGCCCACCCTGTAAAAGTCTTACTGATGCCATGTTGTACAGGTGATCTCACAGACAAACCTCCTTTGCTGTTCTTTCTCTGTTTGTGCAGTTGTGTGAGCGTGGCTGAGAAGAGACAGATAATTCTGGGTTAATTTGCTGACAAATTACAGCTTCCTGTTCACAGAGAAGGCAAAATTAGCAGTTTAAAGAAGTCACTCTTAGCTCTTTGATGTGTTACTTCAACAAAGAGTGGACTGAAATGTTTTAATGCAATATTTCACTTTTCCTGTAAATTTTGATACTGCTCATAGACGAAGTTTGCCTGTTTCAAGCCCTTACCAGCATGGTGTAGTGTAATGAAATTCTGGCTCTGAGAACAAATAAAACACCACTGGGAGCTAATTTCAGAGGTGCTAAGCAGAAATAAAGCAAGGCCAAAAGACTGATTGAGTAATCTGCCTGAATTCTGGTTAACAGAAAGACAACCAAAAAAGAAATTTAGAAATTTGGACAGATTTAGAAACTGTTTCTTTAAAACATTGAAGATGTGACAGTCGTAAAATAAACTGGTGGAAGAATTAGCTATTGAAATTACACCCTGCTTGGAAAAACAATGCTATAAATATTTTTTCAGAGGTTTGTGGTGGAGCTATTGCTCGCACAGAATTAATTGTTATGTCTTTGTTTAGATTTTCCGCTTCTTTTAATGATCTGTGTTAGTGTCTTATGTGGTTGACTACCCCAGAAAATTAGGAGTCCATTAGTGTATAGATTAAGTTACGTAGATTTGAAATGTTGGATGGGCAAGGGAAAATCACATCAGGGAATAGAATTAATTTTCAGAATGCAGCTAAATGAAGTGTGGGAAGGTAGGTTAAAAGCAAAGTTTCTCTTCCTTTTTCAGGTGATTCAAATTTTGTGATGACTGTGGTGAAGAGTGTGGTTGTTTTTAAACACTTTACTGAATGTGGCACTCAGTATTATCTTAATTCATGAAGCCTCTGGGGTATTTTCAGAGCAAAATACATATTTTTCACGTTAATATTTTTAATTTAATTTGAAAAATATTTGAGGTGAAATGATAGCAGAGNATTAATATTTTTAATTTAAGTAAAAATGGGTTGACTAATAGGAAGAAAACATCTTTCTGTTTAGCTGTAATGTTAGATGGATGTTCGTGTCCAAGGACAAAGTCACATTTCTGATGAGATAAGCAGGACGTATTTTGAAAAAGATTTGAGGTGAAATGATAGCAGAGGGTCCTGTACAACTGATTCTCTTTTCCTTTTAATTTGTAACCACACATCTTGTTTTTAAGTTAAAGTATGTGCAAGGACTGGAGCAAAAATACAGCTGAGGCCAAAGCACTTCCCATTTTCTGGAAAGTCCTTCTTTTGTTCCAATGGGCTTTGAAGAACAGCCTTTTGTAGATCAATAAACCTATTGCAGATCAAATAAACCTTCCAAGACTCACTTTAATCTAAAGAAGAGTTACTTGGACTCCATTCTAAGCCTTGCTCTGGTCTCGTGTTTGGAATATGTCTTGTAATTCCCTGGAGAATATCACTAAAGAACAGAAAGCAGCTGCCTAAAGAGATGCAAGCCACTGCTAGAGAGGGCTTCTCTTTCCCTGCAGCAGGGTGAGGATGAATTCAGGGGTTATTTCAAGAGTTTTCTGAGCATATCTCACTAAAAGAAATATAAATTATGTGAGGAGAGACTGGGAGTCAAGCACTGATCACCGGGGATGGCTTTAATGCTTGGTGGAGTTGTGTGGCCATCAGGGAATAAGCAGCTGTGCCTCCAGGTTTCTCTGCATGGCACACATGGATTTAGCTTAGGATCCAGTGCAATTTGCAAAATGGAAGCTTCTGAATTGAAGCTTTGGCTCCTGAAAGCCTCCAATCAGTTGTGGATGAACTCTTGAGTCAGTCTAAATTCATTAGCAGCCCTTTTTGACGTGAAAGTTTTCAAAATGGCTGCATTTACACGTTTTTTTATGGCTGTAATTACTTGGGTCTGATCAGCTCAACACCTAAATCCTCCTTAAGCCCAATCAGGAATCTGAAGCTCTGTGGTGCTCTGCAGGGATCCTTGACAAGTCCTAATGGATGTAATCGCTTCAGAGTGAGCTGAGTGTGTGCACTTGTGGCTGTTCTGTGTGAGATTGCCACAGCAGGAGGAGAGAGGGAGGGCTTGATATGCTTTTGATATGCTTTATCCTCAAATACAAACCAGGGAAAGAGTTTTGGGATCCCCAGACTTCTCTTTTTCACACATCTTCAGTTCTTTTCAGCGAGATGTCATCGTTTCACTGAGAGGAGTGTCGGTAGCTGTTCCAACTTAGAGCACTGCCAGACAGTAAATATGCTCAGAGATGTAGGTCTAATCTCCTTCAGACAGAGAAACACATTGGGCCTCAGTCTTCTTGTGGCTGGACAAATTCTCTTTGTTGTGAGGTGCAATTTAAGTGATGATTACTTTTTTTTTCCATGTTCCAATCCAAAAAATGGCTTTATTTGGTCTTTGATTATGGAGTGTGCAGTTGTATCTCTCCTGAAGCCCTGTCTGTGTTTAGGCTTTGGATGAGGGCAGGATTTCAGGAGCATCCCTGCACTTGCAGGAAAGGAACACCTTTTTGAAGTGCATAGTCTGGCACAGAAAATAACTGCTGCTAACAAGCTTCAGGCTGCTCTCTACCTAAATTTTAGATTTTAAGGCACCAACATTGTAGGTAACAAAAATTGGGATTTCCACCATTACCCATGCGACTGGAAACAATGTGATCAATCCTTAGGTTTTTGAAGAGCTTTTTGAGCACCCATCATTCCATATATCTGATAAGTGCTTTATTTTTGGCAGAGGTAAAAAGAATGTTGACATTCAGATATATCAGGCAACTCAGCAAGATGGTTATTAATCGTAAATGAGCAGGTTTTGTGTTCTTGATGTGGTCCTCAGGCCACACAGCGAGCCTATGGGCAGGGATAGCTAATATCCATTTTCAAATGTGGTTTTTCTGTATTTCTGCAGAAAGAGACCTTGAGCAAACAGGAGCACTGATAAAATGGCACCAAATTGCATCATAGGGGGATGAATTTTTTCATAACTCCAGGGCCTAAGAAACTTTATCTAAAACTAGAAATGCATCCATAATGCTCTAAATTTTAAATCACAAGAAATACTGGCTTTTTAAAATGACCCTTTTGTACATAAAATATAAAATTATATAGAGCTGAATCCCATAGTAACATTTTTTGTTGAATGAATGGTAAATAATTTGAATGTTAGGTTTACAATCTCTGGGTAATTAGTGCAATCTCTGCAGGGTATTTATTGTTCATACTTTGGCTCACCAAGGCTGTGAGGAAGCAGAAGGAGGATCTGGCTGTGCTTGTTGGAATTCCAGTCCTCACTCAGGCCGAATTGCTGCAGGTTCTGAAGGTGTTGTGGTGGTTTGACCTTGGCTGGCTGTGGGAGGCCCCTCAGCCACACTCCTGCTCCTCACTCAGCTCAGACTGAGAAAATCAAATAGAAAAGCTCGTGGGTGGAGATAAGTGCAGGGAGATCACTGACAAATTACTGTCACAGACAAAACAGACTCGAGGAAAACTGATTTCATTTAAATTGTCAGTTAAAGTAAATTTGCATGGTGAGGAAAAACAGCCCCATACCAGTTAATGTGGAGAAAATTAGCTGTAACTCAGCCCCAGAGTGATGTGCAAGAGAGATGCAAGAGTGATATGGATTGGTTTCTGGAGCTATGAAGAAGAAAAGCTTGATGTCTGTCCACAAGCAGTGAAAGATTTCCATGGTGCAAGCTGAGGATGAATGCAAAGTAAAAACCCAATGAAACAAACAAAAAAAAAACCCAACAGAAAAATTGCACAACAGCACATTATAGAAATAATGTGTGAAGCAGACGTGGGGGGGAAATGCATTTAAATGCAGGTAACTCTTGCAGATCACATAATAAATTCCACGTGGAAATGGTATTGGTGTCTGTAGGATCCTGACCTTGCTGAGGAGGGAGACAGGCCTTTAAATGAAGTGGGGTGAGAACATGGCACAAGAAAAGTGAGATAGAACAGGGTGTGAAGCCAAATGATGCACTACATGTGCAGGGGACCATGGCGGGTGGCTGAGGGATGAAAAAAGGAGGAGGTAGAAGGTGTCTGGAAGGGGGCAGATAATCTTATGACAGCACTTTCCTCTGTAATTCTTAAAAATGGCCAAATTATTGCAAGCCTCTGGATTCCTGAGGTTTTCTAGGCAGCAAAAACTTTATTTCCATAGAATAAATTATGCTCTGCCTTTTGTGACAGGTGTATAAAAGAGATAACAGCCTACTTCTGTTACAAGTTTTTCAATTAGCAGAAGTGGTGGAGAACTGCTCTGGGATCTGAAATTGCCAGTTCAGCTAATGAACCGTGTAGGTGTTCAGGTTGGTTCCATGTGACTTGTGTAGGAGAGGGCGTCTTTTTAGCTGTTGCATTTTTTAATTAGAAAATTTCACTAATGGGCACGTTAAAAGGGCATTTAAGTCAAGAATCAAGTTAAGAAATGCCAGCATCAGTGTGCCACTGGCATATTTAACAGGGTAGGTCACAGAGTCAGTCTCTGCTTTAGCTGGTGGTTGACTCATTAATAGATTTTCCTTGAAGAAAAGTGGGTTTTCAGATTTTTTTTTATTTTTTTTTTTTTTTAAAGTCTCACGTGCTCCTTTAGAATGAAAACTATCAAAACTTCAGCCAAAATATTGCCATTTTCTGGCTTTGTGTCTGCCCCAGTGCTGAGGGCATTTCTTACTGCTCTCTGTTTTCTGCAGAATGTGCAGAGCTCCACGGCTTCCCCTTGCCAGGCACTGCCTTTTCCTCACCACTGCCCAGATAATCCTGCCTCTGCTTGAGTTCTAAAGATGAAGAAGACAAAACTCTAATGAGAATGAAACGGATTAAAAGAACCCAGAAACTCAACACTGGAATTTTAGGTTGGCAGTAAATAGTAGCATGGTCTGGGTTGAATTTCCCAGTTTAAATGGGGCGTGCTGTAACCCAAGGGATCAGTTTAGAGACTTGGGGAAGCTGAGTAAAGGCTTTTCTGAGTCATGCTTTCAGGCCTGTCTTATTTTATGGGATATTTCACTCATTTGCATCACTTAATTTCATCAGTTTCTTGTGGCATAAAAGAATTCCCACCCCCAATAGTGTAGGCCTCCACCTTTTACTTTCATTTCAGTCACTCCAGGACAGAGCCAACCTGCTCCCTCCGAGTTCTGCTCTCTGCAAAGTAGACTCTGTTTTCTTTTATGTCTGATCCTACACTGGAGAACATCAAAAACTGAATCACAGGTTTATCTTGATCTTCTTAGTAGTGACTACCCTGCCATAAAGCTATTTTTTACAGCATTTTTCAAATGCCTTTTCCAGCACAGACTTAAACTTGGCTCAGATGCTGCTGAAGTAACTCTAATCTTTTTTTGCTATTGATCTCTCCTATAGTGAAAAATGGTTTGGGGTGAGTTATTTTGAGGGGTTTTTTTGGTTTGGTTTTCTTTTTTCTGAAACAGATCAGATGAACTCAAATGCAATCAAAACCTTCTCTTCCCATAGGTCAGAGGATTTTTGTACATCAAGTATTAAGACATACTTTATACTTTCTTTCAATGCCATGATCCAAACTTCAGTGGAATAAATTCTATCACAAAATCTGGATGCAGCTATAGCAATGGAGTATTCCCTGCTTTTTCAAGTTTATCACCCTGGGCTATGTTTGTTTGTTTGTTTTTATAAAGCCATGTATTCTAATGCCCTAGGCAGAAAGCAGGTAAGCATTTTGAAAAGGATTTAAAATGCAAGGTGTATAAAATGGTATTATCACTGAACCATGAAAAAACAATGTTTTCCAAATAATACCCATATTAATATAGAGGGGGGTTTTTTTGTTTCTTCTTTGATTGTAATCAGAAGAGTCTGTCATTTATGAGGTTTTTTTCAGGGAGTATTAGGAATGCAACAAATACCATCCAAACATCAGCAAACATCCTTAGCTATTTTTAGTCATTGCAGTTAATCATTGTATTGACAGTATCTGTGTTGCATGTGAGAGACAGCTTCAATGAGCAAAAAGCGTGTAATCCACATTTTCATTCTTCAGACCAATAATGCAATGCTGTTCTGCAGAGACATCGTCATAAAACCCTAATTTCTGATATGATATTAGAGGGGGTGAGTTACATTTCTAAAACACAGCAGCCTGCTAATCATTTGCCTCAAAGAAAATAATATCTCTAGCTTAATGAGAAGAAAGTGTGTATTTTACAAAAGCAAAAGCAGCAAGGAAATGAGAAGTGAATTCTTATCTTCAGTATCTCAGTTGGAATTGCTGCCGTTGGGAATGTCTATAGGTACAGATCTGCAAACAGCACGTGTGCAGTGCCTTCTGGTCTCATTTCTGCTGCTGCATGTATCCCCATTTGATGGAGGATTTGGGAGGTGTTTTGTGTTCTCCCCTCCTTGAAAATGAACCTTCTCTTCCCCTTTTCCTCACGCCTAGAGGTGAGCAGGGATAAATGCAGCAAGAGCCTGTGATTCTTTTGCTTTACACAGCGCAGGGAATGTTATGCACAGGTCAGGTGCTGCATTTCTGGCTTCTTCTGGAGACCTGTTCATTCTGTTGCCTGTTTCCTCTTGCGTGCAGCCCCAGTTTTCTCTGGCTCCAGTTCTTCTGCTCCATAGGCTCTTCCTCTCCTAGCAGGAGTATAATACTCTCTTTGAGAATTCTAATTATCTGCATAGCAGTAATTCAACATGCATGTTCTGCAGAGTACCTGGGTGAGGGGATTGGTTAACCTCTGCCTCGAAGTCCTCCCTTCACATGCCACCTGCTTTTCAGAGCAAGTCTGGGAGAATGGATAGTGTATCCTCCCTAGTTCCAGCTGCCTTCTGCCCAGACCCAAAGGCTCTGAGGGCTCAGGTGAGATGATGCTGAGGCAGCTTTCAAAATTCTGCAGGTGTTTATGGAGCTGGGGCTGCTCAGCATGGTGTGGGGAGCACCCTGTGTTCCCTCATGAGGCCCTTTGGGTCACCCCCACCTCAGAGCAGCTCAGGTGGCAGTGGGAATGTGCACGTGAGCACCTCTCCCTTTCCTTGAAATCCCCCACAAAGAGTTTCAGCGCCTCACAACTGTGTGTCACTCATTTCACACTTCCAATCTGACACCTAGGAGTTTCAGCTCTTTTGTTGGGGGTTTCACCTTCCAGACAAGCTGTCTGCTGGCAAAACGGCTCCAGAAAGTGCTTTTGACTCGTTTTTATTGCAGACCTTTATAGAAGTGGCTGAGTGCTGAAGGGTGGCAGTCACCTTGCAGCTTTCTGTGGCTCCAGGTGTAGTCCTTCAGCCCTACTCACTTTGGACTCAATAGATTGCCTTGTTGTGACCTTTGGCGGTCAGCTCTTTTGATGAAAAGGAATGTAACAATCAGGACTGCATGTAGCATTTGATTCACCATTCAAAACTCTTCAAGCCCAATTTAGTACTTAATGTGTTGGACAATTTCATCTTCTCATACAATACTTTTTTTACGTAGCTTTTTTTTATTATTTATTGTTATTGAGAAGGAAGCAAATAGGTCCCTTCCATTTTTATCTACACAGTCTAATTCTTGGAATTGCAAAGGTTTTATCCTTTGAATGGTGCCACAGTATGGGACTGAGGTGTAAGGTTTAGTGGCACACATGTGCTGTGCTTTGCAGGGTCACAGCCAAGGCCTGATTTCATCACTGCCTGACTGCAAGTAATTCCTTCCAGTCCCATTATTGGCTCTTTCCAAGGATGTACCCAGGATTCTGTGAAAAAGCCATTTTAAATAATTTGACCCAGGTGAGCTGTGTTTGAAGCAGTTAGAGGAGCAGACTCACAAGGGTCTCTTTTTACAATTTATGAGTTTAACATAAGTTGGATACTTGGTCTGATATACTGTTTTATGGTGGAATTCTGACCTGGGAGGAAGAAAGGACTTCTGGTACTGCCCTTGGTTCTGCATCCCTTGGAAGTATCTGATGCACAGGCACAGATAATGTCCCTTGCAGCTGGGCAATGCATTGTGCCTTTTGCACCACAATGAACTCTATCCAGGTGGATAGCAATGCCAGAGGATTTACTGCTGCTCTCATTTGTTTGCTTGGAAGGAGCTGTGGAAAAGGCAGATTTGGCTCAGTGTGGCAACAGACGTGGACCAGCTGTCCTGTACATAAGAACCCACTGATTTGGCTTTGAAGGGAAAATCTTGGGCAAAGAAAGACGTGGGGAAGTGCCAGTTATGGTGCTGTGGAGAGGTGTGGAAGTTGTGGGAAGGGAGTGCTGCTAGGGAGCATGAAGTCAGTCTGTCAATACATAGCTGAAATGGCAGCTGGAGTGAGTTTCTAGTCCTCCTGCAAAGAGATCACTTTAATTTTACACTCGTGGACTGCCTTCATGCTGTTTGCCCAAAGTATGGCCCATAAAATGCCATGCAGACAGCAGCTGCGTGCATTGCTGCCTGTTCCTTCTCTGTGTCTGGTGCCAGCCCTTCCAGGGGAAGGGAGGGGCAGAAATGCTTCTCACCTGGACTGAAAACCAGGAAAAGAACAAGTGAGGGCCAAAAGCACCAGCAGATGGCTGTTCCTGGAGCCTGTTCCCTGGCAGCTGAAACTCCCCATCCTCTGAGCAGGATAAATCTGTGCCACACGCTCGGGCGGGTTCTCGCAGTGATGGCTCTCTGCATTATGGATGGAATTTAGCAGAGTGAAGCTTCCACATCCCCAAAGTGTTCTCCCCTCTTTCCTTTGGCCAAGACGACAAGGAGACTGTGCAAGTTTCAGTGCTGTGGCTCTCAAAGTTTTACACAGCATGAAAGCAGTAGGCTCGATTCTCTTCCTGTATCAGGACAGGTTGCAGCAGTGTAGAGCATCTCTTTGTGCAGCTTTTTTTTGCCTAGAATATTTTCCTTCCAGCTGCAGAATTAGAAGGTAAATTTGGCAGTTCAGAACCTACAGTTTTACTTCCTCAGTGGCCTCAGTGTTTACATTTTCCCCAGAGCACAAATGATCAAACCAGTATAGGAAGGGTTCTTGTAAGATGTGTTGTCTTCTGGTGTGAAATGCTGCAGGTCAATCTTGAGGCAAAACATAGTGAAAATTAACTAATGGCTAATCAGCTAAGAAGTTTAATTAACCTATAAACTAATTAACATTTAACACTTAATTTTCATGAAGTGTTTCTTTCGCCACATCCATATTAGGATGAAGCTATTCAATGAAACACTGAGAACTGCTTTCTTAGAATAACTGATTAGTAAGGGAATCATGGTACTATGGATTTATAAGCCATACTTCAGACTAGAACTATCTTTATTTCTGCGTATAATCTGCATATATATATATATTTTCCTAAATGTAGAACAGTATCTTAAAAAGATTCTGTATTTTCACAATAACAGAGTGTGTCGTATGACACTTTCTGGAAAAGTTAAATATAAATGTTTTGAGTACAGGAGCATTGTTCTTCTTATCTTCATTGGGACCACCTCTTTGGATGTTCAAAAATAAGATGCAAACAGAGCTACAGGAAGATATCAAATGCAATCTGTGATTAATCACTGTATTATATTATTTTGTATTTAAAAATGAGACTTGTATTTATAGTAAGTAGAACAAAACAGTGGATTCTGTAATTTCCAAAGATCTTTGTTCCCAAAAGCTATTTTCCACTGTCTGAATAATCTGCATCTTTCTCCTCTCTCCATGAACTCTTGAAATCCATTCAGACCTTCAGAGAAAAAGCAACTTAAATATATAAATAGGAAACACACACACATGAAAATTTAACACTGTACCCCCATAGTTTCCTGTAAAACTGCAGTCCTAGGAGTGCAGTTCAGTTCTGATTTACATTCTAATTTTTACAGAGGAATTTCATTTATTGAAATGAAAATAAAACATACCAGTCATACCAAATTGAAAACATAATCATGTATCTCAGTCTGTGAAGTGATGTTGGGTCTCTAATCAGAAAGTAGTATGTAATAAGCTTAAGTACATTTCTGCTGAGGTTTTCCTCATCAGTGCCTCTGATTTAATTTCTGTATTTGATTAAGAAGGACAATGATGGAGTGACTGGTATCATTTTGGGAAAAAAATTAAAGGATGAAAATTCTTAAGAGGAAAAAGACCTTACTTTTAAAGCTTTCATCTATCCTAGTCATTTAAAATATTACTCTATATTCTGTCCTGTCACTCTGCCTTAATCTAAATGTACATAATTTCATCTCTGTATGATTGCATTAAAGAAATGGGAGACCTGTGGAATTATTTTGATTTAACATTTTTTGGGCTCTGCATTGCACTTGTTTGTGCATTGAGAGATGTGCTTGTCTATGTGGGAATTTCCAACACTCAGCAGATAATTCAAGGGCTTGCTTTTCATTGACTCAATGCAATTCAAATCTCTTGCTTATTAACCTAAGTTTGCAAATTAAGAACCACGATTTTAGGGAGAAGTATATGAAAAAATTATATTTTATACACGTCCATTTTCCATTACTTTACACAAACACAAAGTCCCTGGAGAGCAGAGAAACCTGGGTAAGACATAGATTCCAGAAGATCTAAGGTGATTATAAGTATCACCTGCCAGCATTTGAAAGGTGGGTAGTTTGCAGATGGAATAATGCAGCCACAGCTCATTGATAATTTTCATTTCAGTTGTCATTGCAAACCTTGAACAAGATCAAGACTTTTGTCTCTCAGAAAGGAAAGAACTTTGGTGCTTGAAATGGAAACCAACCCAAGCAAATCTCCCTGGATCTGCTGCTGCAGACAGGCCTAGAAAGAACTCTCCTCAGAAGAGCTTTTTCAACATTTCTTGCTATTCAGTGTCATTTATAAATGTTCCATTTCATCTCAATTACTGCACTCCCATCTACTTAGTGAACTTCTCTTTGCAGGAAATAATTACTCTGTCTTCTTTCTTCTCCAAATTGCTATTACCTTATTGCCACGAGATAATCTGGTTTTTCTAATAACGTTCCATTCTAAGAAATATTGGAAAAAATACATACACACATAAAAACAAACCTTGATTTTGTGTGTATAATTTTCTCATCTGCAAACATAGGTAATTACCTGGCCATTGCACCAAGTGGGTTATAGACCTGCTCAAATATCCACAGGCTTTAGGATAAATATCTCCGTTGGACTGAGTGGATAAAAAGAACAAAATCCTGATTATAAACCTGTTTTACTGCTTTCCTTAAGCATCTATGGCTTCATCTTTTTAAAGGAGGAAAAAATGTCTATACTTGAGGGTTTTTGTCCAACTGTTGTTCAAAGTCTTCTTCAATTTGAAGCTTTCATGAGAAGGAAATATAAGCACTGCTGGAAATGAAGTCAGAGTTGTCTGCAAGCTGGAATCTCAGTTGACATAATTCAGAATATGGCTCTAGATTGAATTTTTGTTAGTTTTGGTTGATTTTTTTCTTTTTTCTTTTTTCTTTTTTTTTTTTTTCTAGGAATATACAGATTCCTATTTAAGTCAGGGTTTTACCATGAAGGAATCTGGCTGGATTAATCACTCAATACTAATTTAGTATTTGCAAGCATCCATAATGTCACTATGATTTCACTGCCCAGTGAAATAACTGAAATCTCTCAGATACGTTGGTTTTCATGGTTATTAAATGGTGAGGTTTTAAAAGAAACTCTAATTTCAAAATTCACAGCTTTATAAATAAATAATTGCTAAATATGTATTGTGTACAGTAAGGTAAATAATTTTACAGTATTAAAAGGAGAGAACAAAGACTACTGCAGGAGGTGTGCTGAACAAATATTTAAAAGCACATTATGATGACAAATAATCCATAGTAGTATTGAATGTTTCAAAAATGCCTATGTCACTGGACTTAGGTGAAGTCTCAAAATATTCATCTAAAGAACGCATCTGTATTTTTTTCAGTGATTTCATAGTTTATGGAATTGTGTAGCTTTTTATAAGTAATCCATCATCTCAATTTTTCTTACGATTTTTTTTCTTATCAGTATCTGATAAGAAACCAGGATCTTTAGATGCAAATTGTTACGTTTCAGTCCTTGAGCCAGTGTTCTATGCTTTTTTTTCTCCTACCATTATTTTTTGCCACAATTCCAGATTTATGGCATCCGAATGTTTGCTGCCAGGTTCCACACATCTGTGTAAGGTACCACGTGTCTGTTTTCCCAAGGGTCTGCTGCACCTAACTTGATTTTTAACTTTGCAGTCTTAATCTTCTATTTAAGATCTCAAATTAGGACTGCTACTACTGCAGTAATATTTCTGGCTTCCTTAAAGCTGTGGAAAAAAATGTTCAGAGCTTATTTAGGGATGTATTTCCAGGCTTAAGGGTGGGGACAATGCCCGAGCTGCTTTGTGTTAGCTGAAAGCAGCTCCAGAACTCCCTCCTTGACTTCAGACAGACGCACAGTCCCTTTCTTGGAGCTGCTTTTCCTTCCTACAGCTAAATGAAGCTTCCAGAGTTAAAAGAGCTTGCCATCCTCGAACTGCCAGCTTCAGTTTTTTGAGACAAAGATAGCAACAGTTAAAGTGAGAAGCTAAGAGAGCTCACACACAAGACATGCAAGGTTATCTGACAATTACCAAAAAACCATTCAGAAACATCTGTCAGCTGTGTGATAAAAGCAGCGTTTCTTAGAGCCATCTGTCTGCTTTCAGATTAGCTCTAGATTGTGGAAATAACCTGCCTTTGATTAAGGCAGTGGGGTTATTTTTTCCTCATTACACCTGTGACTAAAATTATAGATGTGTTTAATGTAATATAGAATGATTGTGAAAGGGAAATATTTTTACCTAAGAGTAGAAATAATGGAGTGGATTCAAGGATCATTTCGAGAGTGAAACAAGAACTGTGAAGATATAACTAGGAATTTTACAGGATTTCCTTGCCACTTTTTAAGCAGTCTATCAGTCTATTGAATTTGAAGTTGGTATTCACTCTTTGCAAATAATTTTTCCAGGAATGTTTGTAGCAGACTAATTTCAAAATTTTCTGCAGTTTTATTGTAGCTGACTTAAGAACACATGAGACTATTTAAGTTGATTTCTGTTTCTGATCCAAATCCAGTATCCTCCTGAAGATCTTGCTCCTAACAGTGTTTCATAGAACACGTTCTGTTGTCTGTTATTTATCTGGTTTCTTTAGCATGATAGATATTCTTCTGTCCCTTTCTGACAACCTTCATCATTGTTCCACTTCTTGACAGTGTGACATTCTCAAACAGCAATCTGGTGCCTACAGAGTTTCATGTTGACAAAAACAAAACGAGGGACAGGCTTCCACCTCAGTGAAAGGGTGGTGGGTAAATGTAGGGATACAAGAGTGGGCTGGGGGCAGCCTTCGAGCTGCTGATGTTTGTGCTGTGTTTGCTGTCTTGTCTGCAAGGGGCCCTGCAGAAGATGGTAAACCTGGCATTTGTATTTTAAAAGAAAAAAAGGGGGCAATTGTAGGGATACAAGAGTGGGCTGCGGGCAGCCTTGACTTTAATAAGTTACACCTGTATCCCTGGGAAGAAAGAAAACCAACTCCTGAGTGCAGGTGTGCTGATTTCTGTAACGAGAAGCATGTGAGTGGCATAAGAGACAGGTATAAAAGGTTGAGCAGCAGGATCACAAGGGTCAGAGGCTGTGCTGATCTCTGCCACCCTTCTCTATGTTGGCCTTGTGTACAACAACAGGTAAATTTATGTGTAGCTGTCAGTGGGGGAAGTACTGTGATTCTGAGCAGATTTTTTTCTTTTTCTGTGTAGCCCTTTATTTCCTACTTTTCAGTTCAAGAGTGTGTCACTGAGGTAGACTCTGATCTCTAAGTAGGTGCCTCTCAGCACTGATTTTGCTCTTCAGAGCCACAGTTCATTGCTCTAACAGCCACACCACAGCACTTTGTGTACCCTTTCCATGCTATTTCCAAGCAAACATCTCCCACTTCCAGGCCCATCTGCGCTTTATCCTAGCCAAGAAAGCTGCTTTTGCCTGTTCAATTGTCCTGCCTGGAGGCACTGACCAGAGTGTGGCTCCCTTGCCTGCCTTGCATCTGAAATCAAAACTGTGCTTGATATCCTTCCCTGCCTTTGACAAAGAAGGGCTGTTCACAGATATTAAATTATTGCAAACAGTAACTGAACCATTTGCCTTTTTATTTACTGCAATTTTCCACTTACAGCAGGTTGCTTTCATGTGCATGAATGGATGTTACTGAATGTTGAATGAATGTTGCTAAAATGTTACGAAATGAACTAAAATTATTTCATATGATCAATGAACCGAAAGGTGCACTTTTAAAAAAGATTCTTTTTTTTTTTTACTTATCTGCATTTTCCTAGTTCTCTCCTTCAGGCAACTTTTTAGGAGATTTTTCCTACTGTTACTATATTGTGTGGGTATTGAGGTAAAATGAGCTATTGTGGAAGGAATGCCTATTTTATCAAGCTCTGAATGTAGAATTAATAAGAAAAGATTTCTAGCCCAAATAGCTTAATATGTATTAATAAACCAAAGGGTGAAAGGAAAAAGCTGGAAGGTTCTTATTGTTTGGTCTTTAATTAACTTGCTGAAGATCATAAAAAGCCTGTACTTGGCTGAAAATAATAGTCTTGCTTCCCACTTCAGAGCCAGTATATAACCATAACATTTTTAACCTTTGGCCCAACATAGATTTTAATTTATAATGATATTGTTAATTAGAAAAGGAAAAAAAAAATATTTTCTAAAAGCTGGAGTAAAATTTGCGTGGGATGATAATAGCTGGATTCAGAAAATTAAACTACTTAATTGGAGATGTTTTGAGAGATACTCATTGCCATTGAGTAATTTAAGGTTAGCTTTTTTGCCTTAATAGCTCTGGAGAATTAATATAGGATTTTTTTCCTTCTTCCTTTCTTACAAAGAAATGAATTTGCAGAAAGAGTCTTTGGAACCATCTGGCTTAATCAACTTTAAAGTCCTCCCATAAGGAAGCTTTACGTGGCTCTTCTTGTTCTAAAGGAATTCGATAGGAAGAAAAGAATATATTCCTTATTGGCTGGAGACTGTTGGTTTCTGTGTAGCAGATTCTCTGTCCAGCACAAAAGAAGCTCTGAGTTGTCCAAGCTCAGGGGGGTTCTGGAGACCTGTTAAGTTTCAATTTTTTTATAGGAAACAGCAAAATGATGTTTTTATACCCACAGTTGAAGTTGTTCCAGGCCCAGACCCTTTAGGCCTACATAGATGTAGGGCTAGAATCAAGATGCTTTTGGAGGGAGAGAATTAAGGATAAATTAATTCCATCTACATTACCCCCAGAACAAGCTGGGTTATCAAATCTCAGGTGCTCCCATTGGGAATGGTTTCTTCCCAGCAAATGCAACGTGAGCCACAGAGAGAGGAGGAAAACAGAATCCCTGTGGAAATGTGTGCTGAGAAAATCACTAATATCAGCAAATGAGCTGGGTACAGAGAGAGACCTCTCAGATTTAATAATAACGCAACACTCGTAATTTGAATCGTGTGTTCTGGTTGTTGTTGATGGCTGCGTTAGCAGTTTGCCAGTGTCCTTCATTTGACTCTGATCTGAGAGAGTTTCTGCCTTTTTTCCCCGGGGAGGGAAAGGGATTTACTGGGCTGAGATCATATTTCTGCTGTTTCTCTGCAGCTTCATCCGGAAAAGCTCATTCCTGCTTTTCACCCCCTCAGGGCTGGCTGCCTGGGGAAGTCCTTCAGATAGGAATTGTGATCCCTGGCTGAATTACTGCTCCTGTTTGCTCACAGATCAGCTCTGCTTCTCCGGAGCCTTCAAATGCCCCTAAGCTTTGTTCAGGACTTTGGGCTCGCTTTTTAAGGACGTCTATATTAATAGAAAGCAAGGTGTTATCAGGAGCTAATACATGGTTACAGCTGAGATGGAAATCCCTCTCAGTAGTCAGAAATTAGTATTGTGCTTAAATTTGCCTGCTTGTGTGTAGAAAATCTTTGATGACAAGATTTCTGTATTTTAACTCCTTGATAGAATTTTTAATATCAAGGTAAAATTACTTTTCACAGTACAACGTTTACATCTGCGTTTTGTAACTGTATTTTTCCTGAATGAGAAATCAGAGAAAAAAAAAATCAATATAAAAAAAGTAATATCGCTTTCTTTCCAAATTGGGGTGCTAAGCTTTACTCTCGTGGAGGCAGACACCTGCTTAAACTACATCTGATTTTGTCCCCTTAAGTTCACAGCAGCAGAACCAGAAATATTATTTCACCCCCTACCAGCAACAAAAGGTGTTGGAGCTCTGAAACGTCTTTGTTCTAAAATGATGTTTAGACTGCTGGAGCTCTAGTAAATTGTACTTTTTAAAAATCTTTCCTTCCATGTTTCTTTTAGACTTTGAAAAATGTTGTTAGAATTAATATATTCTAATTTAAACAACTCCTGCTTTTCTGTAAGTTTACAAAAGGGCAAAATGTAAAACCCCTGTTAGCTCAGGGTAGAGTCTATGTGCTGATAAAAATGCATAAATGTTGAGTTGATGAAAAATAATTTGCCACTGATTTAACAAGAATGAAATTGTCCTTATTGCTGCAATAATTTTTGTTCAATAACCTGTCCCCCTGATCTTTGCAATGAAATCCAAATATATTAATGATTGGCCATAGATTTCATTACCCTTGATCCCTGTGCCTGTGTGACAAAAATATTTCACATCAACCCTGGTTAATATGAAATGGAACCACAGCTGAGTCTCTCCAAACTTTTGGAAAACACTTTCCCAAAACAACTGCCTCAAATAATTGCAATCCTTGACAGGCACTAAAAAAAAAGAAAGAAAAGTTGCGTGAGCAGAGGCCATAATGGAATATATTCTACTCTTAAACATTTGAGACATTCAGCAGAATAATTTAATCTCCTCACAGAAATAATACATTATGAAATTACATTGGGCATATATAATAAATTAGTATGCTAAGCATTTTAATATAATTTAAATAAATTTCATCAGAGCAAAACATACTTTTTATATCTTGAAGAGGAATGTGTATTTAATTTTCTCCAACTGGAAAAGAATTTTAAAAATCTTCTTCCTTTTTATTGGAAGGAATTCTTCCCTGTTGAAAAGCAGAATTTGAAGTTAAGATATTTCAGAGCTGCACCAGTAGGGACTTTACTGTACGGGGGGTCTGACAATGACTACTTTTTACTGATAAAGGGTTTAAATGTGTTGTGTTTAGAATCAGAATCATTCTTCTTTCTCTCAGTCTTTCCTTTTTTGGGGGTTTCTTCGTTTGTTGACTGTCATGTAGATTAAGATGTAGCCATGTTTGGTTTTTGCATTATAAAGCTGAGGAATTGGAGGGAAAGAGCTCTGAAAATATGGCACAGATCTGATGTGCAGTGTCAGCAATTCTTCTAGATTCTCTCTTAAAACTGGCAATAACAATAGAATATCTTCATTAACTGGTTTGTTGTTTTTTTTTTTTATTTGAACATCAGCATTTGGCTATTATAAATGCAATGAAGACATTACCTTGCTTCATGTAGCACTGTAAAACTTGTTTCACTTTCGACTGAACTTAATTCCTACCAGTGACCAAAAAGGGAAAGTCTCTCTCTGCCAATCAGCTACATATAAACACAAACGTATTTAATTCATTCCTTTCAAGTTGCTTTTCTCATGGCACTTCTAGGACAAGAATTATAGTTAAAAAATAATTTTAAAAAAGCAAAACCCAAAAAAACCACAAAAAAGACTCTATATGACCTAATCCGGAACTCAGAGAAAAATAAATTCCTGCCTCAGTATTGTTTAGGTCATTATTACCTCAGTAATTGCAATGTAATTTACTTAAATCAGTATTACAGTGTGATACTGATATATCAGAGAGTATTCTGTGGCTATTAAACAGAATTCTTTTGATCATGAGCATGCATTACTTTAGATTAATGCCCACAGCTGATCATAGGTCACCAGTTATGTCCCCAGAAAATATCTCCTGACTGCTACTGGAGGTGCTCCTTCTCTTTGACCTCTGTGTGTGTGACAGAAAGAGAGGACAAAAATCATATTTTTAATGTTCTACAATATACTCTGAAAAGTGACCAGCTCTGACTCTGGCAGACCAAGGCAGGAAATCCATTTATCCACCTGTTTTTTGTGAAGTGTGGATTGCTCTTTTATATGCTGTAATACCTAACATTCATTTTAACTGCTCCATCCATGCATTTGGCTTTCTGCAGTGTGAAGAAGGGTTTTTCTTCAGCTTCTGAGGATAAAAATCACCTGTGTTCTTCAAATATTTCATCCCTTGTAAGCCTTATATATAATTTAGCAAGCCTAAGACAGTTTCTAAATGAATGCTGCATACTATGACCAATTACAATCTTTCAATAAATAAGTTCTGCCTGCTTTTATAATTTTTTCTTACATTTTCTTTTTTTTTTCCTTTGAAAAATGTGCTTTCCATCCAGCAACAGCACGCAGAAAAAAGCCCTGACTTCTGTATATAGAAATATTTCATTCGTGATCCATGCACACCCTTTGTCTTGTCTGGAAAATACAGATTTTATGTAGGGCTTGGGAGAAATGAGTAATTTGCTTTGTTTTATTAATCCTGAATTTCATTTTTTACTGTCTAGAGGAATATGTGCCCTAAATATCAGCTTGTATGTTACCCTGTTTTGAAAGGCTTAGTTGTGAGTCGAGAATATGTCGTTTAATACTTTATTTGATCAAGGTGGAAGTTGGTTTAAAAACTAAAAATGTGGTTCTAGTAGGTCTGTAAAAATTGGGTAGATGCTTATTTGAAGTGTGGTGTGTATCCATATACCAGACCTTGCAGTGTAACAGGAAGAGGCCAGAAATGGGCAAGAAATAGGTCAGAAATAGAAAAGAAGTAAGTCAGAAATCGGTCAGACCCTCCTTTACCCAGGCACTCAGTGTATGGCTACCTCTATTTACCATCAGTGGTGGAGCTGAAAGGGCCATTGCTGGTCCACCCACTCAGTTCTCTTTTTAATTCTCTTTTTTTTCAATCATAAATAGGCAAATTTGTTCCACGTGGTGGCAGCTGGCATTTCCTAGGTGTGGATGACCTTCTGAGCAACTAAGTAATTGCAAATTATGAATCCTTGCACAGCTTGGAGTAAACAACCCATTTTACTGACCAACAATGTGCAATTTTACTTTCCTTACACTGCTTCCACACAGCCCCTATAGCTGTAATGAGAATTACATTTACGTGCAGGAGAGAGGGACGACAGTGGAAACAGTCAAAGCACAATAGTCCCGTGAAGCTGTGAGGATTCCTTCCTCACAATCCCAGTGG
This sequence comes from Pachycephala philippinensis, assembly GCA_013397055.1. Lineage (NCBI taxonomy): Eukaryota > Metazoa > Chordata > Aves > Passeriformes > Pachycephala > Pachycephala philippinensis. The sequence goes on from VWZT01001214.1 coordinate 836,337, forward strand.
AAGAATTAGAGGAATCTCCTGGGTGCCTCTGGAGGAAGGATTGCCTTAATGGCTGTAAATGTGCTGCGAGTGTGTTAGTAAACCACGTGTGGAATTCCCTCCTGGCTCACTTCCCCATCGCTCTCTCACTCCCCTTCTTTGCAAGGCAGCGGCAAATCCTTCATCCTGGAAAATTTAGCATATTTCATCCTGCTGCAAAAGTTTCCCTGTTTGTCTTCCCTACAAGCCCAGTGCAAGTGAAAGCTGCTACAGCGTTGCTTATGTGTATTCCTTGATTTATTAATCTTTTCAACAACAACAAAAAAAAATCCCACTTAAAAGCACTGTTAATGTCAAGGCATAAAAATCAGGCACAAACAACTCTCACTTCTGGGTTTGTTTGTTCATATAATCTGTACAAGTGCTGCTATCCTGGCAGACAGGTAGTTTTGGATGTGATCTACATTCTTTATTTTTCATGTGACAAACTCTAATGGCATCTCTTGTCTCATCTTTTACAGTTCTGCCTGTGCTATTTGGTTTTTCTTCCTCAAGTTATGTTAGTATGACCAGGAAGTTGGAAAGATTGAGAGAATAATGGCCAGAGCAGATAGAAAGCTGTGTTTTGGTAAACGAGGATTCAGTGGAAAGGGAAAGTGTGATTAGGTACATAATCAAAAGGGGCTTACGCACCTTTCTTTGTTGCTTTCTCGGAACAAAGTTTGCATTTTAGATATTTGTATGAATGTTCCAGGTGGGATGGGGCTGGGAGCAACCTGGTTTAGTGGATGAGCTCAAAAAAGTACACATTTTAAAAGGCGTGGGGTGACTTTCTTCAGAAGAATGAGGCCTGGAGGAGGCTGTGAGTTTGGGCAGGAGAAGGATAATTCTGGTTTTCTTTACAGAAAGGCCAGTGGGTCTGGTTTCCAGGGTCATCTCAGATGATATTCCAGAAGAAAACTCGTGTTTTTTTCTTAAATATTTTTTTGAACCAATGCTAAAAGAACTACAGCATAGTTGCCTGCAGACAGGTGCAGCTCTTTAGGAGTAGATCTCCTGGACTCTCCAGTAAGCCTTGGGCTTGCTGATGGAACTCCAGGAATGAGGAATTATATGGCAATGTTCATGACAGCTGTTCAAGATCAATGTCAGCTGAAAATAATTCAGAAGCCAGTGGCACTCAGGTCACACACCTGTGAAAGTCCCTGACACAAAAGGATGAGTCCTTACCTGCTTGGCCGTGATAGCACTTGGTTCCCAAAGGTTTAGTTTGGCTTTTTTTAGACCACACAAAATGTGTAACTTCTTATTTTTCATCTCCAGGGATGGGGCAACTTTTCTGGGCAACTTCTTCCAGTGCCTCACTACCCTCTGAGTAAAGTTTTTCCTCCTAGCATTTAATCTAAATCTCTTTCCTTTAGTTTCAAACTGTTCCCCCTTGTCCTAACACTCTCTGCCCATGTAAGAGCAAAACCTAAAGTTCACCGTGTCATTTGGCAAGTGAATTTGGAGAAATTAAGGGCTGATAAAACATCATGCATTCATTTCTGTAGCAAATATATATCCTCTAAGAGGATGCCAGAGAGGAAAGTGGAGCAACAAAAGTGAAAAATTGCCACTTGATGCAATGATTTGTCACCTGTTGACAGTTGTGCCTGTTGGCAGAGAAGTTCATTATGAATGATAAGTTGAGGGCTCAAAGCAGGACAGAGAGAAGCCTTTCAGATTTGTCCTTGAATGCTGGTGATGTACAGCATGGATTCTTTCTTTCTGTGGTGGAGGTTAGTGCAGTTTAATATGTCTGTTAGTCTATTTTGAGATATCTCCCATCAAAAGAAATACAGGAGGAAGGATGTTCATATTAAACCATATTGTGACAATACTGGGAAAGGACAATGCCCTGTAAATATCTATACAAATAAAGGGAGAGAGGTACTGACAACCAATTAAAATCAGAGTATTGATGTTGTAAGCCTATTTTTCATAAGGATGACTTGAGAAGAACAAGTTTATATCAATTGGAATATTGATCATTCTAAAAGAATAAAATGCAGAGCAGACCAGGGTTCACAAAACCATTCAACCAGTAGAGAATTTTATAATGTGCACTCAAGAATTGGCCTTTTCCATTGTCATATCCAGTGGTTTCTATTGCAGCTAAATCCTTTGTTTCCATTGTATATTTTCAGTAGAAATTTTATAGGTGTAATGTAGAATAGACAACAGCAGGGCAAATGTGTTTTTTACATGTTTTCTCCGTGCTCCCTGTGGTGATGAAAGTTGAAGCTGTGAGCATCTCCCTCCTTCCTGCTCCTATTTAAACTGATAAAGTATTTTGTACATGGAACCAGCCATATTTTTTTCTATACCATTAAGTGTAAAAAAGTATTTGGCTTAAGGACTGCCAACTAAACAACCATTTAACCCTTCATAGGCTTTTTCTCAGAAGAATTAAAATTTTGAAGGATGTGGCAACCCTGTGATAATCTTATTTAAAAGTCATTTTAAATCCAAGAGAAAGAGGGAACTCAGGGTGAGAATAACTCAGGGTGTGAATAACTTAGTATGGGAATTCCTGCTGCTTTATTTCACCTTTTCATTTAGTTACTGCATCAGTGGTATGTGTCACTTCCCCTGTTGTGTTCCACTGTCCTTGCCCACGTCTGATATTCTGGTTCTGAGGGGTATCAATACTTCAGGTGAGAGATCTTTATAACTTCCACATCCTAATCTATTTCCTGTTGTACTTCCTTTTGTGGGTGCTTCTCTGCTGAAAGAGACTACCCAATTAAAGTGTAATATTTTCTTTCCTATGGGCATTATGCTCAGTTGTTTATGCCTGGTTATGAAATTCAGTGAAATTGTGTGATGATACCATATTCCTCCTCCTCTTATTGAGCATTGACAGGTTTCTCACATATTCTCTCTGAACGATGGAACTACACATAGATGGAGCAGATGGAGTTGCTCTGCTTTTAATCAGGAAATACATTTATTTAGGAATCACACACAGTATTTGTTTCTTAAATTTTTTTTTGGAGAAAGGAAAATTTCTATTATTTATATGGTTCTTTCTAAGTGGAAGAAATAGGAAATGATCAGAGAATAGCTTTCAGAGGAGTATTTTGATGAGATCATTTGGTAGGAAGAAGTTAAGAGGTGAAGGAAAAGATCCTGTAAGGTGGTTGTAATGTTGACCTTCAGGTATAGGGGATACAGAGGGGGAGAAGGGGTTTACCTCTCCTGTGTGTGGCAGCCGTGCAGGCAGCTTCAGTCAGGCCATGTGTTTAAAATCACAGCATTTCAGACTGGGTTTTTATCTCATCTCGAGATAACTGCTTCACTAATTGATTTTCAGTAAGAAATATAATTACTTCTGATAATGGTGTTTTTTTTTTGTTTGTTTGTTTGTTTGTTTGTTTTTTTTGTCTTGCTGCTTGGATAAATAGAGATATTCTTGAATATAAACCTTGAGTTTTATTCTCTAGATATTCATTGATACAGAGAAGACCAGTTATTTAAAGCATTTGATCTTTTGACCTTGTGACATTTTACTGCACCACTGTGGTCAAAAGCCAATGACAACAGCATCCTCTTTTGGTTGGAAAGCTTTTAATAATTGAGATATTCCTTTACCTCTGCTTCACTATGATATGCTAATATCTTATTTGTCTAATATTCATCATTGCTCTTTTATACAGATTTGTGTAATTTTCATGTCATCACCTGTATAGTTATTTTTGATGGAATATTCTGATAGACTGTTAGAGAAGTGCCTGTATCTACTTCCTTACACTGATATGAAATTGCATTTTATACAGCATATTATATACTGTACCACACATCCTAAATAGCTCAAGTTGGTACAGAAAAGACACCAGAATGTAAGAAAATAGAATGTAAATGTCACAGTATTGTTTAGGGTGGAAAAGACCTCTAAGATCACTGAAGCCAATTGTAAACACAAGTTGACTAAATTAACACTGAAAGTGATATATTTTTAAAAGTCAGTACATATTTTAGCTGATATGCTGATGGGTATTTTCTAGGATGAAAAGGATTCATTTCCTGAAGGAAGCCAGCAGAATCTAATGTCCCAAATCCCTTGGGATTTGTAGGACAGCAAGGATCAGTTAAGCCATTATACTTCCAGAGCTGTCCACCTTCCCCTCAATTTATAATTAAAGGAGTCTTGCAGCACCAAAATTACACATTGCAGTTCCCGGGTTTCAGCCAAGCGATGTAGAACTGGGAGAATTGCTGAAAGTGGTTTCATTTCCTCCCTCAATTCCAGTATTAATTATTATTAATTATAGAGGAGCAAGCCAAAACCCCATTCTCAAATAATATCTGCAGCCTGTCCAGCTTCGAGTGTCACTGGGCTGTCAGAGTCAGACTGCTCACAACCACGGGTTTCAGCTTTCCTCTCATCCTGACACCTAGATTTGAAAGTGTTCTCTCGTACAGTATTTCATGTCATTGTAGGAACCTTGTTCCCTTTTGTTTCATGTGTTTAAAATCTTAAAACTTCTAGAGCTGGAATGGCCATTTAGCTGTTACAATTTTTATTATTGTTTTAATGGAAAGTGTAGGAGCTCTGAAATGGTGACAGATGCTTCAAGACACATTCATGAAAATCTCTTATCTCTTCTGAGGTAAAAGGGACTGGAATATCCTCGTAATTGCTCTTGTGGATATCTTTTTAATAGCCTTGGAGACACACACAAATATCTAATTACTAGGAAGAATATAATGAAGAATATCATACTAATAACAAAGTTTATAAATACATGGAATTCATTAATTGATAATTAATTTAAGAGATAAGCACAACTCAATTGATTTCTCTTCAAGCAAGGAGATCATGCAGGTGTTTACTTAGGAAGAGATATCCTGCTATATGAGTCTGTGTCAATAATTCTCCACTTTTCCTTGGCTCTAAACCAGTGTTGATTTAGTAGAGCTTCTTTGCTCCCCTTTTCCTACCAAGCATGCATTTTTCCTTCTCATGTTATTACAAAAAATATATTAGCATGTGTAGTGGGAGAGAGCCTTAGAATTGGCCTGTATAGCATGAGAAAAAGTCAAGGAAAAAAGTCCTTTCTCACCCTAGGAAGTAGAGATTAAATTGATACAGAGCTGTTTTCTCATATTATATCCACTTGTACTTTCTTACGTTGATAGATCTATTTCCTTCAGCTGAAGAGTAAGATCTCTTTTCCCCAATTCTGAACATTTTCAGAGAACAAAAAAGCTATCTTTTTATCAAGCGCTATTTATGCTATGATCTCTAACTTAGTAATTTAATTTAAAGGAAACTGTCAAGTTTAATTTGGTCTCAACTATAAACCTGTAAAAACAGAGTTTTGTGAGCTCTTTGTGACTCATCCACCAGATTTAGTTTGTGTGCTCTTATAAAAACTGTTTTATTTGTGAGATGGAAAAATTCTTGCTTGCAATGCGATGTTTAAAGCAAGTGGTTTTCCTTGGATTTCTTTGAAAAGCATTTTTCTTTTTAAAAAGTGAATATTTCACAGTGGCATTTGCAACCCAAATGAGATATTGTTAATAGCAGAGATGAGAAAATGCACTCCTAAAAAAGGTAGATGTGTGGAAGAAGTGTAGGACTTCAGGGGTGCTTTGCCCACCACACTCTGTTCTTCCTAAGCTTCCTTAAGCAAAAAAGAAATGTGACATTACTGGGGAGGCAAGGAGCACAAAAATCACACAATTCTGATCGCTGTTTTTAAAATACAAGCTTAAAGATGACTGCCCTATTTTCATATTTTCACTCTATTTTATTTTTCAGGTAAAAAGTATTAAAATCTTATGGAAGAAAGCTGAATAAAGTGTTAGGACTACTCCATCCTGGGATGAATCTGCTGCAAGGTAGGAAACAACTGTCATAAAGATCTGTCAAGCTGGTTTGGTAAGTCCCAAGTTTATTCCATTTGTTTAAAAAAGGAGTAAAGGTCAGATGTGAGGAAGAAGCAAACTGAAAAAACCCCAGAAAATCAGAAAGAGTAAAAGTTAGCTTAGTGCGTTTGTGGAATTTCATTGAAACTGAAGTTTGGGGAGATTTTCAGGGTTGGAATGCTTTGCCAGCTGGCGTTGGGCTGTGGCTCAGTAAAAAGGGGGTTTGGCTTTTATGTTCCTGGTGCCAAGTGACAGCAACTGCAGCCACATTGCTCAGAAGAATTGATCTGCAATGAGCACCTTCTGCCAGCTCCAGCTCGGGTTTGTCCTAAAAATGCATCAGGTGATGTCTTGGCTTCCCCCTGCGAGCTGTGGGTTGGCTGATTCCCTGTCATGTGCAGAGGATATTTTGGTGGAAAGTCTGTCACGTTGCCTGCCATCCCTGAGCTGGGTAAAGATTTTTGCTGTTGGTGTCTGTTCTGTGCAAATCCAAGACTGATGGTGAGGGAATCACAGCTTTTAAGCACTGAGAGTTACAGCCTGACACGAGTCTGTGTAATGTACTGTAGACATGTAAATCAGAGTCATTAATTAGCGTGGAACACTTCAAAAGCCTGCCAGTCGTTCATTTTTCCAAAGCAAAAATGTGCACACAAGGAAAAATCTCTGAGAAGGCATTTTGTGATGTGAAATATCATAAAATCTCACTCGGCAAGCTACCAGCTGTGAGCTGTTTCAAGTATCAGTTCAACACGTCAATTATATTAATGTGTACACTGACTAACAGTTTTGCCAGAGAATGCAGTGGAGCACTCAATTTAAAAAAAAAAAAGAGGTTCATATGAGCTTTGCCATATCAGATTTTGTTGTGGGAATAGCAGTTTGGCTGTATACAGTTATTTTTGGGAAGCTGTATTAGGTAACAAGGCTCTAAACATAACCTTGGTGGGTGAATTATGACAATTATTATTCAGGGTATGAATTAAACATTTTGGAAGAATGTAAGATAAGACTGAATTCTCAGTTTTCTTATCTTTTCTGTAGCTTTGTTCCTCAAACAAATAAAAGTCCCTGAGATGATATGTCTCTGCTTGCTGCTGGGATGAGAAACCTTTAGAAATAGATGCAGCTTTATAATCCAAATATTACTTCCCTATGAGATGCATGTGATGTGTTACTTGAGGTGGGATTGAAGGCTCTCACCTGGTGATGTTTTGGCTTTTCTACTTGCAAAGAATTTGCCACACTGGGAGAAAATGCAGGTTTCAAGAGGCAGTTTCCAGTGAAACCCACCCATTCCATGTCCTGGAGAGGTTCAGTGGTTAGGAATCAGTCAGAGCTGAATTTCCTACTCAAGGTCTTTTCAAACAGAAAACTGATTGCTGCTGTAACAGAACCTACTATTGCTTTAGGAATTTGTTCCCCTAAAAATATTCATGTTCTCTGTGAGCCTTTCTTTTAAGTATGAGAATATTCTCTTAAATGTTCTGTAAAGCTGTACTGGCCAAGTACCTCTGTATTGCAATTGCCACACTAAGTACAATTCAACACCACCATGATTGTCTTCTCCAGTTTCATCTTTTTTCTTCTCACCATCCGTTGAGCAGATGGCCTTGAGCTTTATGGAGGTGATTAATTAAACTGCACATAACAAGAGCATTTCTTTCCATACATAAATTCTTCTTAACTGAGTTTAAAATTCGTTTGGCGACCGATCTGCTCTGAGGGGAGGGGAGTAGAATATTTTTATCTTTCCCACTTTTATTTTAAGTATATGTAATATGTGTCTTAAAATAAATGTATCTCTGTGTTGTGCCAGTTGTTGGAAACAGCTTAAATTTTAAGCTGGTTAGTAAAGCTTAACAAGGGTGTCAGTAAACAAGATATTTAAATTTGAACACTGGAGGTTGTGAGTCAAAATATGTGTCAGGAATATTAACAGCCTGCAGGTCCTGGGGAGGATTTTAGATCTCCAGGAAGCTCTCTGTTGTGTCTTGTCAAAACAAGTTTGGTTTTGAATGTTGAATATGTAAAACAAGTTAATTGTAGGTGACCTGCGAGTATAGCCAAGGTTTCTTTGTAGAAATAACTGACCAAATTATGTCTGCTAATGAAAAACTATTTTAAAAAAGCTTTCTTTTGTATCTGCTGATGTGCTCTGCTGGGCAATCTCCTAGAGGATCAGGGTAATAATTACAGGTGTATTAAATTATGTATTCAGTGGTTGCTGTAGAAGGTACAGCAGTAGAATTCCATGTATGCTGTGGAAATGCAGCATGAAGGGGGTATATATGGGTGCCTGTACATTCGTGTGTGTGCATATACGTATTCTAAGAGATTTCCTGGGTGCTTTTTCCATGGTTTGTTTTTAACAAGTTGGGAAGGAGAGCTAAAGGGAAGCTTGGTACAAAAAGGGGATTGATTCTCCTCCCCGAGAGGTGGCCAAGGATAACCACATATCTTGAAAAACTGCTGCCTTTACTGTACATCCATTAATAGCCAGTCTGTGATACCTAACTATGAACAGACAGACCTAAGAATGAAATCTTTCCAGGTTAATCCATTGTAATCCCTTGGTGGACACCTTTTCCAGCTGCTTCTTAAAAGTTTTAGATTCCTCAGGCAGTCTTCACATGATCTGTTTCCTTTCCCACTGATAGCACCCGGGAAAAAGCTTAGATCTTGTCAGAAGGTGAAAATATTTGGAATTCAGTATACTCCCAAGAGTATATATTTGAGTCTTTTTGTATTCCAGATACATTTTGGTCAGTGTTATGATACCTGGGGGAGCTTTTTCCTTTATAGGATGCAGAAAGATAGCAGAAAGAGAGTTTGGTGGGCAGGGATGTGGGTACGGATGAGCTGACAGCGTTCATTGAAGGTGTGTCTCGGTTGGGTGCTGCAGACCTTCTGAAAAGAAACTCTGTCACCTTGAGTTATTCTGTTCAATAAGCAGCCCCGTTTCTCACCCTGCCCTTCTCAGTCTGGCTGGTTTGTTGAAGAAACTTTCTTCCTTTCTCATTTTCTCCCTCCCTGCCTGGCTGCCACTGCCCCCTGCTCTGGGGGAGTTTAATCCTCGCAGTGGGTGACCCTCACGCTGCTCTCTGAGCAGTGTCTGCTGCACCAGTCCTTTGTGCCACGCTGATCCCTTGCCCTCTTGATCCCTTTGGCTGGGACATGAAACAGGGATCAGAGCTGAGCTCACTGATTAGTTCTTAATCTTGTGAGGAGCCCCACTGCACTGAATGGCTGCCACTCACTGTGGCTCGTGTATTGTCACTGAGGCGTCCTAAATTAAAAGGCTTCTAAAAGGCTTGGCTTGATATGCCTCAGTGTGTGACAGCACTTTGAAAAAGCTGTAAATATTTTTGCCTGTTCAAAAGGGAGAAATAATCCATGTGGTTGGGTTTTTTCTCTCTGCTTATCGGCCTTTACTTCTGATGGCTTTTACTGATGTTTTTGTAGTTACCCACTGGCCAGCTTTCCCAGCACTTTGGGTGTGTGTATTGCCACAAGAGGTGGGGTGAATTGTGCACAGAGAAGCAGCAGTGAAATAGTTAATGCCTTCTGGCCTCGATTAAAGTGCAGCTGGTCCAAATCAGAGCAGAACATTTGTAGTTCAGAAATTGCTACAGCTCAAACCAGCCTGACTCCTGAGAAAAGGATCGGGGTGGCCTCTTTGCTCGATGGGTAGGTGGAGATGGCCAGCTTTAACTGGGTGCATGATCTAAGTGGAACGTGTTTGTTTAATACAAGCCTCCTTTTATCTTAATAGTATTGGCAGAGCAACACATTTGTCTCAATTTCCTCTAAACAACAGTTCTCAAGCCAGACCTTGAAAGCTGCAAATTCTGCTTTAGCTCAGCAAAATCATACACCCTGGCCTTACTCAGGTTTCCACTCAAGGTGACTAATTTTCTCTCTTGTCTCTTCCTGATATTGGAGTAGGAGTACATTAGTAGCATTGATATTTTCACACCTGGAAAACAGAAGAGAAAAGGTTTCTCTTTTAAGTAAAAATTTGGAGCCTTCCCCAAGACTGCCAGAGCACTTGCTCTTCTGTGGCACAGGTGATATTTGAAATAGGGAGCTGATATTTGGTTACAGCAGAGGAAAGCATCCCAGATCTATTCACAGTCATTCCATGGAAGTCACTGTTTTAATACACAGTTCTGCAATCTTCTGTCAGTACACAGGTCCCAGCATGATGGGACTCTGATTCTTGAGAAGATGCCTTTGAGTTCAAAGAACTCCTCCTGACAAAGAAAGAGAACATGAGAATATACACTGTGCAGAATATACAGTTCTGTATACAATTCCCTACTTTTTCTGGTGAAGACTTTTCTGAAATCAGAGTCTTGATGATTTGCCTTTTTTTTTCCTTGAGGGAATTAAACTGGGGCTAAAATAAGTTGTCAGAATTTCCTTCTCCTCCAGTCACCAAAAGAGACATCAGAAAACATCTTACAACCCTCTTAAAAGGTTTCAGAATTTCTGCACAAAACCTTGTCATTTGGAAGCTGTTCCTGAGCTGTGGCATTTCCTTAAGAGGTGTCCAGACTGCAGACATTGGGGATTGTCTGATGGATGTGTCTTGATGGACTTGAATTTTGAGTATTTATTACCTCTCTGCAAATAAAAATACATCCTATACTCAGTGAGTTTTCAGGCTTGAGACAGGATTTGTGGTTGCTGTGCTTCTCATTAGACAGAGAAGGATAAAGTATCAGGTAACATGAAATATGTTCTTTTTCATATATGCCTGCCTCTCTTGATATTCTTTGTCTGGGAAGAGCAGGAGCCATAAATGCTCTGAATTTCTGCTTCAGTACAACTGTTCAAAGGCACAAAAAATTGCTAGGACAAACTCAGCCCTGGATGTATCTGGACCTATGTCCAATGCAGATTTGTGCCAGGCCCTGCTGCTGTTCTTTGCATCGATCTAATTACAGAGCTTTGATTATCTTATTGATTCAGTGGAGCCCTGCCTGTTTCTGCCAGAGCTGAATTTGGCTTTGTGACTTCAGCTGGAGACGCTTGAACCCAGTTCTCTGAGGCTTGGCCAGGAGGTGATTCCCCTTTGATGCTGCCACAGCTCCATTATGCAATTCATCAATGCATAGACTGCACACAAAATGAACTCACTTCAGACAAGGTTGTGTAAACTTTAGTAGATAATCAAGTCTGACATAGCACTTTGCCAGCAGCTAGAAAAAAACAACTGCCTTGGAGAAGAGATCAGCTCAGGCATCAACTTTTTTCTTAAAAGGTGTTGGAATGTAAACATTAAATACTTTAGTTCAGTTTTGTGTGTTTTTTCGTGGAAAGGGTAGCTTTGTCGTGTTGATCTTTCCTTAGTATTTTGTATTTTAAATAGGGTGTCAAAGCAAACATCTAAATGCTTTGTTTCTTCTTCTTTTTCTTTTTTTAAATCTTGTTAAACTTCCAATTTTATTGACCAATTTACATCTCACCACTTAGGTTAAAACACTGTAATATAGATGGGCCCACTAAGAATAGGAAAGCCTGAAACATAGATTATTGCTCTTTATTTCCATTTTACAGACAAAGCAATTCCTGGCAAATTAATTTAGGTCGTATAGTGAAAAATAACTGTTCCTCCTCCCAGCAACTATTACTAGTGGTAATCCATAGCTACAGAAATTTAGTTTTGGAAAGGTGAACGAATGAACTTGAAAATTTAGAGATTCTTGGAAGAAAGGAATGTGCTGTTTCTTAAGTGAGAGTTTAGGTAAAAATTTCCATCTTTAAGTGGGGGTTTAGGTAAAAATTTACTGAAAAAAATCAAATCTTTCACAGCTAAACATGAATTGCAGGAAATTTTCGTAATTACCAACAGACACCACCGAGCTCCATTATTGTGTAATCTGTAAACGAAGGAACCATGTCAAAGGCATCATTATCTGTTTTCTTTAATGAAGCAGCAGTGCTATGCACAGGCACAACTGCTGAAAAATATCTATATTGAGAACCAGTACAGTTTGTATTAATGTTCTGATGGCTTCACCTGAAACAGTTTTCCAATCTCATTAACATCCTGAGAGAGAGTAATGGTTATCCCATGGAAGTTGGGGAGTTGCAGGGTTTTTCTTGCCTAGATTAGGCTGTGCATACTGTCCATGCAGTGGTGCTGCACAGCAGAGTTAATGATGCTGTTAGCATGATCTGTCATGCCAGGAAACATCCTGAAAATAATTAGAAAGTGACTGTGAATATTTAGATTGGGTGCACGTTAGAGAGGCTGAATTCGCTCGTAGAAGATACAAGTTTGCATTTAAAAATAGTCAGTGACCTCCAGCAGCTGCTGTACTTAAGTCAAAATGTGGATTTCATGAAGTCTGTCATGCTCCTGTTATAGTAAAAGGTATGAGCTTCTATGATCCACTGCTTATCAGGTGCACACAGAATTCATTAAAAAAACCCCAGGAAAACACAAATTTTATATTGTCATGAGAGTGCTGCCAGCATATTTTTCTGAGTAGATTTGGGAGGTGCATGTCTATTAATTTATACATTTTTTTATCTTGTGAATAAGTTAAATATTGTGAGGGAAAGAAAGACAAAAGTGCGTTTTAGATGGGCATCATGTGCATCAGCCAATGGGGATGTGTAGGTTAAACTGAAAAATGAAAGAATAGAAAGAAGGGAAATTAAGGTTTGTGCAGAAACAACAAATTTTAATAATGTGTGTTTAGAATGTTGGTTCAGTTAAGGATGACAAATTGCAAGGGGTGTTTTCATTATCTACAAGTCCACATCACCTTATCTCGATGTGAAGGGAAAAAAAAGAGCAAACTGGCAAATATCATTGCATCTTTTCATTGTTTTGCCTCTAACCACAGAGGAGAATTAGCAGTTAACTCGCTAGATGCATCTCAGGATGTTTTATTTAGGGTTTCCTAGGGATATGTGAAGATTTCATAAAGCTATTTAATGTGGGTACTTGGGAGCGAAGAACTAATTAGACCATTTCCTATGTAGAAGGTACGTATCAAAAATGCATTGTAGGGTTGAGTTTTTCCATGTAACTTAACAGAGCTTAAATTCCCTGAAAGAAATGCAAACTTTCCAGAACGAAATGAAATGCAAACCACAGTGAAATTCTCAAGGACCGTGAAACTTGGCACTATGGGTTCAACATTTTAGGTTTTAAATAATTTTAAAATAATTTGGGTTTTTTTCTACTGTAAAGCAGAATGAAAAAGACACTGCCCTAGTGCACAACAGCATGGTCAGATCAGCAGTTCTTCCTTATTCAGAAATCTGACTTCTATTTGATTTGGAGGACGTGGGTTAAAAGGCCCCAGAGGAAATGCCCAAATGCTAAATAACAAATACAAATAAAAAATACTGTAATGTTGATGTCCAAACCTTTTATGCTTCTCATGCTGCTCCAATAATGGTTTATTCAATGCAAACTGGGAATTCATGATCAGGGGATTATTTACAGCATAAACGTGTGACACTAGACAAAATCAATTAAAAAGGAGCATAGGTTATTTTGTGTAGAATCCTACAGGTACAGTGAAGAGAAATACACAGGAAATTAAATAGAATATTTTCATATATTATTCATCTACACCTGTGATATTTAGTTTTTTTCTTAATGGAAGCAAAAGAACACCTCAGTATCCCAGTAAATGCAGTATTTCCTGTAACAGAAACACACATATTGAAGTGGCAAACCCTCCAAACTGGAAGGTGTGAAGCTTTCTTTGCCTTAACTTGTCTTGAACTGCCTGGAATTTGGTTTGGCTTGGCTGTCAGGAGGCTGTGTCTGATTTGTTTCACTTCTCACAGAACCTGTGAGAGATTCAGCTCTGTGGAGGTTGTGTAGTCCAAACCCCTGCTCAGGCAGAATATCCTGAATATCTCCAAGTGTGGAAACCCCACAGCATCTCTGGACAACCCACTCCGATGTTTCACCACCCTCATAGTAAAGACAAGTTTTGGTTTACATGTAAATGGAATTTCCTGTGTTTTGTTTTGTTCCCATTGCCTCTTGTCTGGATACCTCTGAGGAGAGTCTGTCTCTGACTCTTTCCTCCTGCAAGGAGGGCATTGCTGGCTCATGGCCAGCTTGGTGTGCACCAGGACCCCCAGATCCTGCTCTGCTTTCTAGCTGCTTTCTAGCTTCTTTTTCTAGATTTTTCCTCCCAAACTGCAGTACTTTGCATTTTCCTTTGCTTCTCTTAGTGGGTTTAGCCGTGATTTTGACGTAGATATTAGCAATAAGTAGTTACTCTGTGTGGACTGAAATATTTCTGGTTGTGTCACACTGATGCAGTGTGGAGGGAGACAGTGCTGGGATCACAGCCAATTCCTCTCAAGTGAGTATTTACAGGAGTGCAGACATGAGATGTTTGGGAAAAGGGAAATGGGGAGGCTCCTATAGATTATAGACCTGGAATTGAGCACAAACAATTTTAGGATAACGAAGAAACCAAAGGTGACCATCCAATCCATGTAAAGAATTCTTTTTATAATATAATTGGATGTAATGCCACCTTGTGTGCTGGTAAAGAAAGGTGTAAAAATGTGTTAACAAATATCCAAACATAACCCCAAGCACATTCCGGAGGGGGAGGAAAGAGAAATCACCAACATCATTCTCCTCCCAGAGAAAGGGACTCAGGATGCTGAGGAGTGCCTCCTGTCCCACACATTTAATATCCAGAGGGGCAATGAAGGACACCACATAAACCCCAGAGATATCAAGCATGTGCATATAATAATTTTAACTCTATTATTAAGATTTTTTCCCATAGTCTCTCATTTTCTGTTTCTGTAATGATTAAATGGGAATTAATCATAGTTCATTGTTTCAACTACAAACATTTCAGGTGTAATAACAGTAAATTCTCGACTTTACTTACAGGGTATGTTTTTAGCTCAAAGCAGGATTTTGAGTGGGACACCTCTCTGTGATCCTTCTTTTTATATAAAGGTCTCTGTTGACCCAAACCACTGTTCAGAAAGCTGTAGGATGATTCAAGCCCAGATCCACTTTTGTTTTTTCTGAAAGAGAAAAAGCTGTGTTCCTGCTTTCATGTGTCTCCTTCGAACCCTACCTCAATATCCTCCCTGCTCCAGGAGTGTGCCAAGTGCCGCTTGTGTCTGTGAGTGGGAAGATGTACATCCTCTGAAGAAATTCTCTCTGCTGCTCTGTCTGGATGATTAATTCTGCCTTGGCATGTAGAACTCAAAGACTTAGCTCTTTCTCTGGTTATTCAGGCTTGGTGGAGATTGCACAGTGTTAAATTCCATCCCAGAACACAACTCTGTTTCTGCACCCTTAAATCTTTTCTTTCCCCCTCTGGCACAAGGTTGATTCTTAGGTGGTGCCTTATCAACAAATATCTTTAGATGAGAAATCAGATCAGTAATCACTTGATATATTAAATCCACTTACTCATTCAAGTCTCCATGAAAATTGTCACTTGTTTAACCACTCTCCAGGGCTCAGGCAACCTAACCTCTTACAAATAATATCATTAATGCATGTGCTTTCACTGTTGTTTCATACCAAAGCAATTGCCATAGTAACTGTGGCAGAAACGCTGGGGAAGGGAGATATTGGTGAAAAGTGCAAGTTTTGTTTAAAGTCAGGTACTGAAAATAGTAATGAAAATTATCTTTGTTAAAAAAAAAAAAGCCTGTGGACTGTCAGAGGGAGAAGTTGGTGGTGTTAAGCACAAACATTTTTGGCATTTGTGGGAGACCAGTCCAGCCTGAAGAACTATTTAGCAGTGACTAATTTCTAGGCCTGAATAAGGTCTTCAGTCGCTAATTAATTACTGTGTTGTTTTTTTTCCATAGCAGTATGGTCTCCCCAGAAATATACCCTGGGCAGAATGAATTGACCATTGCTTTGTTTTCATGAAAATGCACAAATGTGGCTTGATTGTACTTAGATTTTTAGAGAGGAGGGCTGTATAGGTCACCGAGTTCTCAGGGTGCTTTGGAAAAAGGACTTTGAAGAGCTTTATTAATTATTTACTCCTTAATAATATAATGCATTAAATATATTATCAAAATAAGAAGTAACAGAGGTTAAATGAAAAAAATGGAAAGAGAGATTAATTAAAGGACAAAGGCTAATAATGCAAAAGAATAAACAAGAAGTTTGATGTTATTGAGAACTAATTCCCCGCATTTAAATTAAAATTGATGAGAGTAATAGAGACTTTAAATGGTGCAATTTCTATTATATTTTTTCCCCTGCTCTGTTAAATTCTGACCTCAGCTAAGTTTTGTCTCTCAGCCATCTGGAATAAGGTTGTCCCTGTTATTTTGTATGCAGGAGTTGATTAGGACAGATTTAGAGGCTGAACAGCAGATATCATAGCAGATTTGGAAATATCATCCTGCACAATGTAACTGATTAAAACAAAAATACCTGATACCATCCTTGTACTCGTACACCAGTCAAGTCTCTTCCCCTGATGTTCTGCTTGCTACAGAACGTCTCACTGCAGTCTGCTTTTTCAGAAATAAAGGTACGGAAGTGGGATCCCTCAAGGAAAAATGCTGAGTGAATTTAAAACTCCTTAGTGTAAGTTCCATCCATATGAAGGTAAAAATGGTGGTGTATTTAATATCTGAGAATATACAAGTACAAGGAAATTTGCAGAGAGAAGCAAGGAGGATACTCTTGTTTTTGAAGGTATATCCACTACTTGCAATATTCATCACAGTATAATAAATCTTGATAGAGAAGCTGGATAGGGAAACCATGAAAATTAAAATGTGTCAGCTCAAACCGAACAGTAAGCATGTGCTATATGCTGAGAGAATAAAGACTGTGATTCCAAAATGGGAAATAAAAGAAAGAAAACACACCAGTATATTAAAAAGGGTAAAGAATCGGTTTTTTAGGGATAACACATGGTAAACACAATTGAATTATATCAGAGGGTATCCATTCCATGCAGTGAAATATATTATGCAAAGGCTTTTGACCTTTAAGAAAATATGTTGATGATTTTCCTCTGCATACAGAAAAATGTCAGCATAGGTGTAAATAAATGTCATTAACTTTGTTTTTGTATCCATGGTATATCCACAAGGACCAAGATGTGCTGGTATTCAGACACCTGAATGGAGCACGTGAACCACTCATTAACCCTCCTGGTTCACTTGAGTGCTCAGGCTGTCTCAGAGATGTCAGGGTCTCACATCACCAAGGAAATGTGCTCTTATCAGTCCTGTACAAAATTAGGATGCATATGGTCTTATTTCTAACAGTGCACATATCAAATATATTCAGATCAGGTTTTGAAGAACTGCTTTCCCAGGGACCTGAAGAAGTCCAGTTTGTATTTTCTGTTTCTATAGCTGAAATGTGTTTATTTTGTGGTTTTGTGACAAGGAAGCCCTGTGCAGCTCTTTGCTCACACTCCCCTGTGGGAAGGGGGAGAGAATAGAAGGGTAAAAGTGAGAAAGCTCCTGGGTTGGTCCAGTTGCTATAAAGCAATGCCTTTCCATCTATTTAATACTTGAATGTCCATGATCCACATTTGTATCTGTTCTCTGGTTGCTTTCACCAAAGGCTGAAAGGAAATTTAGTGCTCTTAAGCTGCTCTAAAGAGAAGGTGATGGTAATTCTTAAGGAAGCTGAGGGGCAGCCTGTCCTGCTGTTCCAAAAATGTCTCTTTTCATCCAAGCAGGGCAGTCCAAAAATACCTTATTCCAGGAATCTGCTAATGCTCCTCTATATTTTCACCATTTAAAATTATGGAGATATGATCCATTTTATTATTCAGTGATACTCTATAGTCGAGCATCACAAGAATATTTCCTCCCTTCTGAAACGAAGTTCATGGTATGCAACTTTTCAACATTTAAAAATGCATTTTCGTTCTTTAGTTTTACAGGAGTTTTTCTCAGAATAAATGCTATTTCTCTAACAGTAACAAAGAGCAGAAATAAATGCCTGTGGGCAACTTAGGTTTCATCAGTATTTTCATACAATTTAACGATGATTGATTGCGTAAATTGTTGGGAATTGCAGGCACTCAGCGTATTTAAAAAATAGGTCACTTGCATAGATGTAGGAGCCAAATTTAGGCATCTGAGCTGGAGAAAAATTCATGAGGGTGCTTAATTACGTCTTGCCTACTAGCCTGCTCTGGAAAGCTGGATGCTCAGAGGGTGACGCCTACGTCTTGTTTGGATCTTTGATTTCAGTCACAATACAGAGATCAGTAAAGTCATAGAAGTGTCTGCAGGACTGAATCCAGCCTAGAAATCTACTCCAAGTACTTCAGGTTGTAGCAGGGCTCATAATTCTGCTCCACCCCAGTAACTTTCAGCATGCTGCCTTGACACCCTACAGCGTTACAAAGATCCCTAAATACCCCACAAGTTTGTTGGGAGAGCTATGCTGGGATTTTTTTTTTTCTTTAATAGCTAATTGACACATTTTGTACTTTACAATTGAGAGACTAATTAGGAACTCAATGATGGAAGGCTTTATAATAGCTACTTTGTAGGCATTTATACACTGTTATATCTTTCAGTGTGTGATTCAATATGAATTTAGGTTTGAAATGTGCTATCAGAAAATGTTTTCCTGTAGTGACCTCATTTTCAGACATTAATAACCAAGCCATTCACTCTACATTAAGAGTGTGGACATGATGGCGCTCAAAATAATGCATTTTACCTTAGCTCTCCACTTAGGTCATGAAGCCTACATAGTTCTGGAGCAGATGAAAACAGTAGAAATACTGTCCAGAAATATTTTTCTTTCAGGGATCTGAGGGAGCTGGGGAACTGGGAGTTTAGGTCTGGTCAGCATGGATTTATGAAAGGCAGGTGCTGCTTGCCCCACCTGAGCTCCCTTTATGACAAGGTGACCTGCCTGGTGGATGAGGGAAAGTCTGTGAATGTTGTCTGTCTAGAGTTTATTAGAGGATTTGACACTGTTTCCCACTGAATTTTCCTGGAAAAAGTGTTTTTCCATGGTATGGATGGGTGTAGCCTGTGCTGGGTGAAAAACGGGATGGCTGGGTCCAGAGAGTGACCAGCCTTCTCCCAGGAAACAAGGGACAGGATGAGAGGCAATGGCCTCAAGTGGTGCCAGAGGAGGTTTAGGTTGGATTTTAGGGGAGCATTTCTTCACTGAAAGGGTGGTCAGGCACTGGAACAGGATGCCCAGGGAAGGGCTGGCACCAAAACCCCTGTGGATGTGGCTCCTGGGGACATGGTTGAGTGAAGGACTTGGCAGTGCTGGGTTAACAGCTGGACTCCATGGTCTTGGTGCTCTTTTCCAAGTTTAACAATTCCATGATTCCATGAAAATCACTGGACAGTGTGAGGTAGTAACAGCAGATGTTGCTTGGAGCATAAAGAGGTTGCAGTAGATAGAATGAGGGGTTGATAAAGTTCTGCAGGACATGTACTTATAAACATGTATGTGCATATTTACACACGTACACGTGTGCAGCTGTGGGTAAAATGTACCCACGTATGTGAAAAACCACTCAAAAATACAGAAATAATTTGTTGCTCTCTCTGAATTACTGCATTTTAGTGAATAGCTATAAATATGTTTAATTTTTAAGTGTAGAGCACAAACTGAACTGTAAAAGGTTTCAGTGAGTTCAGTGACGCATCACTCTCTTTCTCCTGTAGGGGCATAGGAACTTAGTATTTATTATGTCATTTGATTGTCTTGAAGTCGATTATTTCTGTTGGCTTGACAGTCTAGTTTGGAAATACTTCTGACACTGCTCAGTGCCATTGGCAATGGCTCCTCCAACTCGTACTGCAAATTTGGGTTTGGAAATAACTTAAACTGGATATTTTAGAGCTTAAATTACAATATATAATTCCTTAAAGGTTTTTAGAGTTTGGATTTGGATAAATGTCAGAAAGTCAAGCTTAGGTGAGTTCTTCAGTGTAGAACCAAGCTGCAAATTGCATGGCTCAAGAAAACTTCAGAGAACCCACTTTAATGAATGCTCTGTGAGCATCCATGCAGAGCAGATTGGATCAGCAAAGTTCAGCACTGCGTTCCTCCGTATTTTGATTCAGAGAATTTCAAGTACGCAGCGGAAAAATTTTAAGAAAGGAGCAACCTTCAAGATTTATGAGAATATTACATTTTGCCCTTCCTTTCAGTCGTCAGAGTTCAAAAGGTGCCGATGCAGAACATGACAAATCAATCTGCAGGTTAGAAATAATCCCTCCATGTGCAGTGGAGCTGAACCTCCGGGCAGCTCTCAGCGGTGATGCCAGAGTGTGATGGGGGCAGATCCTCCGTGGCTGCAGGGAAGTGATAGCATAGGGTTAAAATATTTCTAAAAATCGTGGTACCTGAAGTAGGCCTTGGGAATGGGAATGGGCATTGTCTCTGCTAAATCTCGTGACTCTGCCCCTGTGTACCCCCACCTGTATGGTAGATGATAAAGTTAAATTCGATGATTGCTTGGTAATTAAATATAATAATTGTTTAATCGCAACAAGAATCATGAGGAAGGAACAACGAACATGAGAAATGTTGTGGGAAAGGGGCTTAAAACTCATACTCGAGTGATTACAATAGAACAATGTATAGTTAATGATTAATACATGATTATACAACAGTTATGTAAGGAAAGGGTATGAAATGTATCCATCTCAAATCCACGTTGGAATCAGATTTGGGTCTGTACCCCGATTCCCAGAGCTCTCCAATAAAAGCACCTGCATATGATCATACAGTGATTATGTGTTTCTACACTAACAGAAGAACCAGTTCTCCCATTCTCTGCCTGGTGACAGAACTGCACTGGCCTCAGACAGGAGAGGGGTAACTTGTAGTTTTGAGCTGGTTCACATTTTTGGTAAGATCCTTGTCTGTTAAAAAAAAAAAAAACAACCCAACAAACCAGACAAAATACTTGGTTCGTCAAAATCAAAACCTTCCTCAAGGAAAGGTCAGCATTAGCAAATGTTCTCCCTCTAGGAAGAAGTATTAAAAATTGTAGAAACTACTTGTCTTACTTGTAGCAGGCTTAAAATAAATAGAAAATCATTACATTATCAGAATTTAATTTTGAAGCTCAAGTGAATGTGTGATAAAACGTTAACGTTTTAGAATTGAGTGTTTTGCTATTAGACACACAATTTTATTTTATTTTTAGTTCTTAGAAATGTCACATTTTTTGCCATTCTCTGTTGTACACGGCTCGTTTTATCAAGACCACACTTCAAGAAATTATTTCACAGAAACTCATGAGCAGAAGAGGGGAAATCAGGCTGACACAAGACTCTGAAAGAGTTTGATGGATGTTAGCTACAAGATCAAAGCACTGCTTTGAACAATCTTTCTGCTTTCATTATCTGTTACACGTCAGAATTTAGGAAGAGGAACAAAAAGGAAAAAGAAAGAAGGATCTGGGGTTTGTTTTGCAGGGCTGGAACTTTTTAATAAAAATAACATTGACAAAAAGCCCTCTAAAGGAACCACCCAGGTATCATCTGATGTGCAGCCAAACCAACATTACTGACTTTGGAGATGCTCAGATTTGATTCTCTCCAATGCATTTAATATTTTTCTACAGCTGTCTAAGACTAAAAGGGCTGCAAGGAGTGGGAAGAGCTGACAAGTGCAGGCAGGAGTGTGTAACAGGGAAATTTGCGGATTAGCAAACACTTTTTCACACTGAGAACAATGTGGTATTATGTACTTTCAAGATGTCAAAATAGAAATTCTGGCAGCTGAGTGCCAGATGCAATTTTGTAAGAATAGGCTCAAATGGAATGAAGTCTTCCTGTAAGTCACGCTTGTACAGCTAGATAAATGCTCTTGATAGCTTGATTTTTATTTATTTAGCACTCAAGAGGAAAAAGGACATTTAAGATATTATCATATTAACTGTATGAGGGTTTTTATCCTCAAAACCATTTACTCTGCCACTGCAGACCTGCTTGCTCTAGGATGAGTTTGTGAAAAGACACAGTTTGGAAAACTAGTGCATTGTTAGATTAGAAACTTAAACCTACAGATTTAGTAGAACTTTTCCTTCACATACTAAATACTTGAGTGTTTTGACTCACTAAATACCATTTAATTACAAATTACATGCATGTTCCCACACGTTTGTTGTTAATTATGGTTAATATAGTAGACACTAAAGTAATTACCTTCAACAAGAAGAGAGGTTGTAAGAGACATAAATAATCATGTAGGAGACAAAAATAATCATGTATTTCCATGTAACAGGGTGCATCCTGTGTTAATCTTCTTTCACTACCTACTGCTTTACTTGTAAGTAAATGACCAATGATTTCCATGCAGGAAAGGACTAACTCAGTATCTTTTTCCCTTTAAAAGGAGCATTATAGATTTGTTTGGTTATAAATTCACTAAACAGAAAAATTAAGAAGGCAAATGGTGCATACAGCTAAATTAAAATGAACTGTGGGAAAATCATCAAAAATTAATGTGCCTTACATTTCATTCTAAGTTATTTGTCACTTGTGGTAGTTTTAATTCTAATTCAGGAAAGCAAACAAATGAACAGGTTAAATAAGGTAAAATAAGGCTTTATTTTACCTTAAATGACACAGTGATATAAAAGAAGCAGCACTGAAATATGCTCTGTTATCAGAAGTCAGCATCAAGGCACAATATTATATCAAGGGATCAGGACAAAACCTTAGAATTCATACAGGGCAACTGAGTGCAAATTGCAGCCTGGAGCTGCAGTGTCACTTTGATGGACTTGCTTTGTTTTTATTTGCTGTACCTGAGAATTTTATTAGCAAGTGCGAGATTGAAGCAGCAGATTTTGCTATTGAAAGCAGCTTTATGGGTGAGCTTTGCAATCCAGGACAGATATTCAGAAGCACTTCATGCTTTGATGAAAAGTTTCAACATTTCAGTGGACAAATCCTTTGCATTAGGGGTGAAGTACTAAAAAATGGAATTTTGACACTTGGAATATGTCAGTCTTCTTTTCACCCAAGAGGGCAGGGGCTGTTGCTTGCCAGGTCATGCAGCAGTGCAGAGAGAATAATTATTCAGCATGGCATGACAGGAGTGAAAACCAGTGCTAGTGTCCATAACTGGAGATAAAAGGGAAGTGCCAGTGCATCCATTCCCTTGAAATAAGTTGTTGGCATTCTCATGGCACTCCTACTGCACCTATATATTTTAGAAGTAACAGGAAGAAGGAAATCAGCATTTACCACTTAATTGTGTCCCAGACAGAGGTCTAAAGTCACCTCTTTACCCGAGAGAAGAAGGGTGGGATTCTGGGCAGAGTCCTCAGAACTGAGAAGAATTCTTTGGTCATTTCAATCCTGAGGGGAATCAGGAATTTGCTGAAGATGCCAGGTCCCCAAAGCCAATATTTTCACCTCTTTCTCCAACAGTACTATAGATTATCCCCAGCCTAGCCCACTCAGCCAAGCATATTTTGTACTTAAAATTAGATTAGGGTCCCAAACCAGAATTGTTGCTAAATAAGGGGAGGCCCTGGCGTGAAACACTGGTTTTCAAAGGACAGCCTGTATTTCCCATCCATATCCCTAAAAAATATTGCTCAGTGACGAGAAGCAGCAGGGAAGTACCAAGCAATTGTCTTCAGCTGCCTTGATTGCTTTCCTTTGGAAGTTTTCCAAATCTTGAAATTCCAGTTTTCATTCTATCAGCAAATAAGTGTAAGTAGATTTTCAGGTTTTGGATACTTGTTGAAAACAAAACCAAACCAGAAAATCTAAGCAGTAAGCACATTTCACCTAAATATTGCTTGAAATGAGGATGATGGCAAAGGCAGAGAACAAAAAAATAACAGCCCTGTAACTATAGCCCCTATTTTGTATTACAAGTCCTTCCTAGATACTTCTGTGATTTCCTTAGAATGTGTTTTAGCTATCATTTGATAAATTGGATTTAAATTCTTTAGACTGATGTCTCATGGCAGAAGTTTTACATCACATGCATCTTACATGTTAAAGGACCTTGTATGTTGTTGCTTCTGATGCCTGAAGCTTTTTACTAAAAGGGTGTCTCTCGTGCCATCTTCTGAGGAGATGATTGGATTTTCAAATGCACAGCAGTGCACACACTTTCAAATATTTATTGCAAAACTCAGGATTATAACCACCAGCAGCAGTTCTTTTATCTTGAAAGTGTATTTACAAATGATTTTTTAAAAAGTGTTCAATGAATTCTAAGTGCTAAATTTTAGAAACATTACAGATATATGAGCCTGAAGGGCTGTGTCAAATTGCCCATGTCCTGCTATACTTAGGTTTAAAATCAATTCTAGTTTCAAAAGTGTTCTTTATATGGTATCCTCGTAGGTATTTATCTTATTTGCAGGCAAAATATGTAAAGGTTCCAAAACTTTTTTGTTAATTTCTCTACATACACTCGATCTTGATAAAGTCTGAGTACTTATTAAGTGCCAGGAGGCTGTTATTTCAAATAAAAGTTTCTGGTTTTCAGACATTAAGGAGGCAGTGTTGGAAGCTGACATCGATGTTTAATGCTCATGTCTGGCAGGGAAATCATCCTGCTGGAGACACGGAAGGACCAGTCCACTCAATACAGTAAATAACTCTGGTCAGTCAGTCATCAGCTGATGCCTTTTTGATCTTCTGCCTCAGAGGACATTTCTTTTTTCATTCCTCAGAGAATTTAGCTACTGCTGTGAAAGGATTTTGTGAAACAACACCCTGAAACCCCACAGGAATTCATGGCCTACCTGGATTCCTTTTATTCCAAACTCCAGTCGTCATCAGACACCATCCAGAGCTGGCAAGGAACTGATGGTGCCCACTGGTGCTGCCTTGTGCAATCCACTCATCCCCTACTGAGTATTTAACCTAAACCAGGCCTGCAGGCTTTACACACAGTATTTACAATAGGAATGATGGACAAATGAATTCTTTCTGAATATCTTCCTTTTGTGGCGTTATTGACCACTCCTTTAGCATCCTTCGCCAGAGGAAGGAAAGGCTTCTCAGCAGCTCGGCATTTGAAGTTGGAGTTGTGCTCCACAAAGAAAACAGGATCACTGACAGCTTTTTTATTTTCTCACTAATCCATCAGAGCCCACTTCTTTTATCTGATAGTTTCATAGAATTGTGTAGGAATAGTTTGGAAAATATCTCTGAAGATCATCTGGTCCAAACACTCACTCAGCCTGGGCCACTCTGAACTTTTAGTCAGATTGTTTGACAAATTAAAATTTGAAAATCACCGCAGAAGGAGATTTGATAACTTCTTTGGACAATCTGTTCCAGTGTTTGATTTTTTTTCTTAATATCATGGCAATTTCCTGTGTTGGAACGTCTGTGTGTGTCTTGTGGGTCTGGCAACGTGAATGTCAAAGGAAACCTGCCTGTTTATTTTAAATAGAGTTGTTTTGCCTCTTGGCAAAGTGAGAAAATTTAAGAATTACTTCTCCATTATTTTGTACTGTGATAGTGATTTCAAATTTCAAGATGAGGGTGGGGAAAAATCCAACACTGTGATCTCACAGCCACTTTGAACAGATATCTGAACTTTCTAATATCCTACAAGTCCTCAGGTGTGTCTTCACTGGTAGAAAAGCAATGCCAATGTGTAGAAGTGCAGGCCAGGTGGTATTTCTCATCTGATTAGAGCTCATTGAATCAGTTATATGTGAGTTTTTGTAATGCAAACTTTTGGTAAGGAATTTGCCACACCATAGGTATATGTTTGTGGTTGTTTTATTCTGTTAGTTTTATTCTTCATATAAATATGTCTGATGTGTGATAAAAAAAGTTGCTTTTTCTGTATCAGAGAACAGGGAAAGTCATCAGCCATGACTCTAATTGCAGACTCTAATGCAGTGCCATCAAAAAAAAGGAATCAAATCAGATTCCTCTGACAGCAGCTTTCTTTCAACTTAATCAATCATCATCTTAAATATATATGATACATACAACCTCCTGGAAATTCAAAATAGTGTTCGTTTCTCTTCGGTGATCAAAACAGTACTAATTGATGTCTTTTTAAAACACAGGTTGTTCCGTGCTTCAGTTTTATCAGGGATTTTTCAGTTTTTTTTCTTCACAGCTTCCCAGATTCCCACATTTCCTCAGCAACGTTTTTGCTTTCTAACACTGGAAGGCTGTTCTAACTCCTGGGAAAGGTGTTTCCTGTCCATCTTTGCCACTCTTAACGTCTCATTCCACTCTTAGATAATTCTCTGTGTTAGATTTTTCACTTCAGTAAAAACTTCAGTAAGACCTTAGTAAGTTGAAGCTCAGTTGTACTTTTTTATTGAAACTGAGAAGTTGAAAACATTAACCACAGATGGAAGTATGATGGGAGTCAGAAGATCATATGGAAATGTTTTAGGACATTTTAGGCAAGTAGGATAAGGTGTTACGACTGTACCCACTTTTTGCACCTGCATTCTATTTTAAATTTCAAAATAAAGTAGAAAATTACTAAGTTATTAAAATTAATAACTGATACCTGATTTATCCAAAACTTACTCAATTCTTTGTTTAGAAACTTATTACCAACCATATTTTTACAACCTTTTTGTCTCTGCTTGTATCAAACTTCCTCCTCAAAGACATAAATTATCAATTACCACCTCTAATGTCTCAAATCACTTAGGAGATACGGGTTTTATGTTGCTTCAATGCAAGGCAACAATTATTTTCTCCTGTAGCTATGTTCAATTTGTCATAGAATTCTCTGCCACAGTAACGGCTTGGACCATTTTTATTTTGTTCTGCACTTTCTCAAGATTCCAAGAAAGGACATTACAAATCACAGGACATTATAAGCTGTGCACAGAGTATTTATTGTTTGATTTGGCTTTTCTTTTTCTAATTTTAGCCAGTTTAAGTGTTTTTGTTTTTTTTAATTAGGTGCATCACCCTTTTTAAAAAAAAAGTTATTTTAATTTTATTTTTTAGATATCCGCACTTATTTTTCTAAAATAAGCAAATAGACTAGATATTCCCAGGTATTAGGTGTCTATTTTGGTGACTTCATCTAGAAAAATCACCTGGCTGGAAACACTTTCTGAAAAGCAGGTAAATTCTTTCCAGCAATGCCAGTCCCGCCCCAAATTCCAACAGAGCCTGGATCACCTTGTGGAAGACCTGAGTGTGGGGAAGAAATGTGTGGTAATTCTCTTCAGGGGTTGCATTGGTTGTAAAAGCTGTTGTTAAATGAGTGAGACAGGATGAAGAATAGAACATGTGAGGATCTGGTTCTTCATTAAGAATCCTCATTTATGCTAACGAATCACTCATGAGAGGTGCACGGTTTTTGTGTTATTTGATTATTCCAGAGGGTGCCTTTATTAGAAAGGAGTTCTAATAACTAACCTCCTGGAAACCATGGTAATTACGTGATGATCATGGCAATTAGGATAATGATCTTTAAGGTCCCTCCCAACCCAAACCATTCTGTGACTCTATGTCTACATGAACTGGTTTCACAGTGGGAATTGCAGGAGTGTATTCATCAATCACAACCCATCCAACTTCAGGGCTATCTAAGTACCTTAAGAAAATTGTCAGGTTTGTAAATAGTTGTTAATTCTCATTTAGGATAGTCAGTTATCACTGGTGGTCACTTTGGGCCAACCTGTGACTTGAAAAAGTATTTGTTTCTGAAAGTGGAGAGAAAATATGCAAAAAGATCCTGAATGAGATGTCCTCATTCCCTGGGCAGGAACTCAGCTAAAAGACTTTTTCTTGCCTTACGTTATCTAATCATATTTCCACAGCAGTGTCTCTTAGTTTGTTTTTCTGTAGTATTTAATTTTATATGAGTGACAGCCTTTAAATGTTTTCAAGTCGATTTTCTGGGCACTTTGCGTTATGACAACGGAAATTTTTACATCTTAACTTACCCCCTGTCATTCTTTCACATTTTTATCCTCGAAAATTTTGCTGCTCTCTCCTTTTCTTGTGCCCACCTTTAAAAAGCCATTTTTGAGTTCATTTACCCGATGTCCTACATTATGTGGCCCCCTGGTGTCTCGTAACGCTGCAGGATACGTGAGCTAATCACTACCAAGAGTGCAGGAGCAGTTAATAGCAATCAGGAGACAATCGATGAGTGTATTTTCACTTTGAGGTGTCCAGTTTGTTTTTCTTTGGTTTGGTTTGTGAGGGAACTTACTCGAAACGTATATACATTTATTGATTCACCTGCCAGGGCTGGGTATGAGATGATGAATAATCAAGCCTAAATAAAGGAAATCGCTCGAAGTGGCTAAGTGGAGAGTTAAGAAGGTCAAGCAGGCAGAAAACCAGTTCTAGGGGTTTTGTTGTAAGCGTAGGTGTCTTCTCTGCTTTTAATTAGAACCAGTATTTTGCTTTTTCTGCTCTGCTTGTGTAAGGGCAAGCCTCACCAGAGTAATTTGACTGATATTCCTGCTGGCCTGGAGTAATAAATGATCAGTTGTGTGGGACGCTGAGGGAAGGCATTTGCTCTTCTGTGCCTGCAGAGGTGTGTGTTAGCTAAGGATGGTACTTAGCCCAACATCAGCAGCTTCATTACCTCCTTACAGGGATTAACTTTATGCTACATTGCAAAG
This sequence comes from Pachycephala philippinensis, assembly GCA_013397055.1. Lineage (NCBI taxonomy): Eukaryota > Metazoa > Chordata > Aves > Passeriformes > Pachycephala > Pachycephala philippinensis. The sequence continues at coordinate 864,791 of VWZT01001214.1, forward strand.
GATTTACGTTTTTCTTTGTATTTTAGAGTCAATGGTAAAATCAGAAAACTGTTAAAAGCAGTGGTTCCCTCAAATTTTTTCAGTACTTAAGAACATCATTGCTGTTAGCACATCACTGTCCTCCTTTCTTCCTTGTGAGGAAATAAAACCAACCTTTTCAAGTACATTTACTCCCTGCTTCAACTTCACTGAATTAGATCACCCTATTAAGTTAAGCAGTTCAACAATAACCCCTTATAAATAGGCCAACTTTAGATTTATTTTCCACAGGCATGAAGTAGGGTTACAAATGACACTAGAGCTTGAACACCAATAGCCTGTAGCTAACTAAAATTAATAACTGGTTTAACAGATATTCTTAATTATATGCATAAAATTGGCAAGAGCGATAAAAAATGGAATGTTAAACTCATCGTTTAGTCCTAAATTGCATCTAGGGGGTTAAAAAAGACATATCCATATAGATACTTGTCTTTATAAACAGTGGGATACTAGGGAAATCAGGAGATAGAAAATGGATAGCCTGAAAGTCATTGTAACCAAATATGGTGGGTTTTGGTTTGTTGGGCTTTTTTGTGTTTTCCATTAAACTCAGAAACCCAAAGGAAAAGAAGATATGTGGAGATGGGAGGAAGGGCTGAAGGTGATAAAGATTCAGAGTGTTGAGGTGGCAGAGGCAGGAGCAGTGTTTGTTCAGGCAGTGTTACTCACCACTATCTCCAAGGGAGCCTGAATCTTGGTAAATGAGAAGGTGAAAGTAATGATCCTTTAAATCTGATTACAGCCCTGTTCTCCAGGTATGGTAATTCCTGCAGAACATGGTTATAATTGTGGTTTGGTGTAGTAAGGGGTTACAGAATCCCTGGTAGTCCTTGCAACGAGATTTTCAGCCTTGTGCTCCATTTTTTGTTATGTATTTATACTGATAGTGGTCAAAGCTCTTGTGAAAAACCTGTAACACCTTACATAATACTCCAGAAAAAGATATAAGGACAGGGAGAAGGCTTTCTACAAAAATGGGGATGATCTACAGGTTGCTGGGATTTTAATTATGTTTTCTTAAGTTAGAATTTGGGCATATTCTTGTATGTTGGTTTGGAATAGAAAGAATCTGGTACCTACGTGGAATTTATAAATAATTGCTGGGTCTTCACTAAGAGGCTCACTAGAAGTTAAAGTGCTGGCAAACAAGCTTTGGAATGCTGCTGCTTGTACTTTTGGGATTGCAGAGGAATGTGTGGCTAAGCAATCTAACAAATGTCACTGAGCCACAGCTCCAAATGAAACTGAAGCAAAAAAAAAAACCCTGAATGTTAAGGTTCAAAGCAGGATTACTGCTATGTCATTTTCAAAGGATTAAGTTTTTTGTATAAGCTGAAATTTAACCACAAAATAGAGGAATTTTCTCTGTTCAATAGGCCTTCACTCTCCATCTCACTGCTCTTCAGTAATGGAGAAATTCAGTTGTCTGCTTTCTGTGGAAATTATAATTTCTTGACTAACAGTGCTATATAATTGTAAACAAATGCTGGAAAACAATCTGTAGGGAAATAAACATCCACTAAAGACTACTGGCTTCCACCCGGTTGTGAATGAAATAATCCATTATCTCAGATCCCTGCAACTAACTTCTGCTTAAAAATGAATATTTAAATCTGCATCAGAGCACAGTAAGATTTTCTGTATAAAATTTCACTCTGGGGATGGTAGTTGAGAACACTGCTAGACTTTTAGCAAGTTAAGTGGCACAGGAATGGCCTCTAACTAGGAAAATTCTTGGAAATAAGAGCAAGTTTGTTCAAGAAGAGTAAAGTTTGTTTTCCACTCTGCCTCAGTGTAATACCGTAGCAAATTATCTCTTTTGGCTGTGAACCACTCGTACTTTAAATCACCACATTTAACACTTTCATTTTTTCTACCCTATTTTGAATCCTGTTTCCCAATATCCACCAATGCAGAGGCAACCACTGTTGTGTGTTTCATCTACTCCATTCATTGCATTCCATAAAGTGTCTGACTTGTGTCAGTATGTAAACACAAATTTTACTTATTAGATCTAGAATAGAAAATACGTATTTTTTTGATCACAAAAAAAGCCCCAACTGAAAAATGCAGTTATTTTCTTAAGGTATCTCTTGGAATATCGTGCTGGTTTTGTTTTCATAGTAGATGAAAAAAAGATAGTTTGGCTTTCCACTGGCCACTTTTATTATTATTTTAATCAGCATTTCACATTAATCCAGCTTTTTTCCTACATTTTTTAAAATTGATAGTGATAAACCTCATAGGTTTTGAGTACAGAATTTACACAGGCTTAGTTTGGACTGCAAACTCTTTGTACTTGGCTTATTAGGCTGTTTTTAATACCTGAACCTAATCCGTAATTGCATTAGCCTTGTATTGTATTTTGTACTGCCCTTGACTTTATTCATAATTGACTTTTCTCCAGGAGACAGAATTACCTTGCAAGTACATGTAAGTCAGAACCAAATTTGACTCCATGAATATGGAAAGGAGCTGTGCTTAAAGAGAGTGTTAAATTGAGCATGAGAATGGTTCTGGTTGAGCCACTGTGGGCTCTGCCACGAGTGTTTCTGTGTTCAGAGAGAGAAAAAAAGCTTGTTCTTGATTACTTGAGAGAGGAGAAGGTGGAAAAACAGAGCTGGACATGGTGGATAAGTGCAGAGAATCCTTACAGAATTTGTTTTGCCTTTCACTGGGCAACTCAGAGGATAAAAAGCGAAGGAGATCCAGGATATCTGATGGAAGAAGTGGTTAGATAAAAGGAATAATAAATAAAAATGAGGTTTACTGAGGTTGCTAGCTCAGAGATGATTATTATTACTGTCCTTTCTAGATGTGTATTCCATTGTGCATCAATGTGGTTCTAGACATGAACCTAGACAGACATGCCCTGATGAGCAGGTAGAAGTTGGTCTTCTCTGAAGGCCAAAACTTCTTGGTAATATTTCCTTCTCATTTCCTTTCTCTCCACTAATCCTTGAGAGACAAAAAGAATTCTGTGTGCTTAAAGCAACTTACCTGGTGAAGGAGACCCTCCCCTCATGTACTTGAAACATGTCTTCTGTAGAAACTTCAGCCTGGCATTTGAAGAGCACAGAATTCTTTCTTTTATGATGCTTCTGAGAGGACTGGGAGTGTTGCTTTGTTGTGGAGTCAGGGACAGCAAATAGAATTACTCTTGAATATCGTAGGGCTTGCATGGAAAATAGTTTTCATCTCTCTGCACCCTTTCAGATCAGCTTCTGACATCTTCAGATGCAGCTAGGTGCTTTGAAGTGCCAAAATGGGGCAGGTGAGGAGGAAACGTGTGGCTGTTTGTGAGTGGCACACTGTGAATTTACTGTGTTTAGGTAGACTGGATCTTCCTCTTTAACTCCTTACTTTTGAGCTCCCATTTTTGTGACATTGTCTTGTCCCTTGTAATTCATCCCCTCTCTTTTATTATTCACCCTTCATTAATACACATTTCTATGACCAGTAAGAGTGAGACAGGAGAATTGACTGGCATGACACCTCTGAGGCACTTAAACCAGTCTGTTGCCTCCAGAATGGCAACCTGTCATAATCCCAATGTTTCATGCATGGAGGACATAATAGTGCTGTAAAAACAACACCAAAGTTCATCTGTTGGCAGAAGCTCAGCTCTTTGCTAAGGCTGCTGTAAAGATCAAGAGAAAAGCTCTTTGGAAAGGTAAAATTGACAAAATAATGTTAAATTTAAATTAAATTCATTGTTTGCTGGGAATAACGAGAAATCAGAACATAACAAAAAACTTCTGGGGAAGGAAGGTTATACAAGAAAATACAGATATTTTCCCCAGCCTTAAATTGGCAGGAGAAGTTTGTATGAAATGAGATCTGCAAAGCATTATTGAGCTAGATGATACTGAGAGGCCCTCCATCTAAATACCATAATTGAAGAACAGCATGTACCTTGGGAATACAATGTTATTGATTGCTAGATGCATATTTAATCACTGGCAAGAAACGAAGCAGTGACCTTGGGAGATCAGCCTGCAGGGGTCATTTAATTTTTCTTAATATATGATCATCAGGAAGAGTTGGAGTCAGGAGGTAGTGAGAGGGGTTGAACCTCACGCAGCTGCAACAGGGGTGCAGTTGTAATTCAAACACAATTCCTCACACCAGGAATTATTCCAGAGGTGTACCCTACAGGGTAATAGAGAATAAGTTTTATTCGAGGCTTAAAATAAGGAAACTTTGTGTGGGCTCCTGGTTTGTGAGATTTTGAGGTATTACACAGATTTATCATGATATCCAAACATGTACTACAGATCATTTAACTCTATCTGAGCTTTTTTCCCGGTAATTTGACAATTCCCAGGTCACAGTGAGGGTACCAAGGTGTTCAGATGTCAAGAAATGTTACTGATGCCTAAAGAAACCTGTACTGAAGATCAAATAAAATAAGCATATAAAAGAAGACAGTGTTAATACTCGGTGCTCCTCAGTTCTCAAGCCCATTTTTATTGGTCTTGTTTTTGTTTTGTTGTTGTTTTGGTTTTTTTTAAATAAGATTAAGAGCAAATCACGCATCCTCAATATTTATGTCTGCTCTTGTGTACATTCTTGATGCAGCCCTTGCTGTTTATATTTTCCTCACCTTTTATTTAAGCATTTTTTGAGTTTGCAAGTCTTGCTCTCTTGGTTTTGTTGGAGACACAGGTACCCAGAGCCGTCATAAAACTTGCCAGCTGTTTTTTTTTTCCTTCAAACACTCGGATGTGCTGCTCTCATCATCCACTCTGGGATGCTCTGCCACTCCTTTGGTAGTTCCAGGGAAAAAATAGACACATAATTAATTACAAGAATCAGCATCAACACAGCTTATGGCAGTTGAAGTACAGTGCATGGAGGGGATTCTCAATTTTTATGTGTTTAAATAGCCCTGCAGTCTTAAAAATATAAAGGCTCTTGGTATTTTAAAGACTTTCAAGTGCTTTTATGCCTATGAATAAAAGTACATTGGCTCTTACCACACCTGCACTGCCCAGATAGGCTGGAGATAATAACTATTGCTGAAAAGTCTGTTTAAATTTGCAGACTCATTTGTGCCGTGTGCAATAATGGATATTAAGTGCTCTTTGGAGCAGGCAACCAGTGATTTTTCTCTTGACATTAAAAATGGAAATCATTATTATTACAAATGGTATTAAATGAGCAGATTTACATTGCACTAATGCAAGCTGGTTTGTGCATGGAAATAAAAATCCATCTAAGACCACTGTGAGCTGGTAAGTGGGCTTGACCACATATTTAAAGTAATGCTTGATTAATTTTTTCTTAATTACACAGTGAGCAATGCTGTCACTGTAGCACATTAAAACCTTACCAAACTCACCACCCACTTGGACACTTACAGAGGTTTACTGAATTCTGTGAATTAACGAAGAAATGGACAGGCATGATAAAAACCCAAGTTTACAGCACCACAGTGTTTCTTTACTCCAAAAGTGACAATTTTCATATACCTTTTTATATATAATATACACTGTCATATTATTTCATTCTGTTGTTAATGAATATTGGTAATTGATTGTCAAGATAATGAAGTCTTACTAAGGAGACCTCACTGTAGCATTTGCTGTGTCATCTGTGAGGACAAAAGAGACTGGTCTAGAGACAGATACTTGTGGTAATGTTTGTATATTTTTGAGATGAAAGTTAAGGGGTTTACTGCACACTAATTCAGATTTTGGTTATTGCCATGCTGTTGTATTAACAGAGTGATACAGATGAATCAGGAGTGGAATGTTCCTCTAGTTTTGAAGGAATTGAGTATATTGGAGAAAGTTTGTAATGAATAGAAAAGGGAGGATGGATGTAACTTGGAGCTACAGTGTGCTTGAGCAGAAAAGTCAGGAAGCTTTTATTTAAAAATTGAGCATGACACCTTTCCACTAACTTAATCCAGGCATCCAGCACACATTATTCTCACCCTAAAGCCTGAGTAAGGCTTTAAAAGGGTGAAGGTCTGTGCTTAGTCTCTGGTCGGGAATCACAGTATCCCTGCTCAGCACTAGGAGAAGACACAGTATAAATATCACTGGATATTTTAGTACTGTCAATAACTAAGCTGAAACCACTGCTGACTAATGTGATAGGAACTGCTGTTTATCAGCTGGGTCAGCTAAGTCACTTAATTCTTCTCCCATTAGAAGGGATTTGTGTGACCTTTTCTTTGAAAAGTATTAATCCATGCAGTGTTTGGAAAAAGCCTTTGCCATTAGACAGAGGAAATCCATTCAGTTTGGGGAGGCACCTTTGAAAGAGCACATTTTCTGCTGTCTTCTGCAAAGCAGCAGATGATGCTGCATCTGCTGGAGTCAGAAGACAGCAGGGAGAGAGGGCAGCCACTGTCTCCTGCCTTGCCATTCACTGAAATTAATTTTGTAACTGCAGCATTAATATAATTGTGCTAAAATAGAAATTTAGACAGTTCAAGCCTGCTTTGGACGTAAAAAACCCTGATGTGCAAAGAGCTGTGGTCATAAACGTTGTTTAGATTGGAAAATGAAGGTCTGGAATACTAAAGAATAACACATATCCATGCTTTTTGCACACTTCCAGGAACAGTGACTCCACCACTTTCCTGGGCAGCCTCTTTCAATGCTTGATCACCCTTTCAGTGTAGAAATTTTTCTTGCTATCCAATCTAACTCCCCTGCTGCAACTTGAGGCTGTTTTCTCTTGTCCCATCACTTGGGAGAAGAGCCCGACTCCACCTGGCTACAGCCTCCTGTCAGGGAGTTGTAGAGAGCAATAATTTCTACCCTGAACCTCCTTTTCTCCAGGCTAAAAAACCCCAGTTCCCTCAGCTGCTCCTCATCAGACTCCCCACCCTCAGCTCTGTTTCTTGGGCAGGAAAAGAAGTTGAATGGAAGTGAGAAATTTCCCTTTAATAATTAGTCACTTTCAATAACAATAGGCTAATGTTGTTGCAATTTTAATGAATTTAAAGGTCTGTGCAATTCAGAGTAGTAAATGCTCCATAAAGCACAACACCCCATTGGGTGGCAGAGTGTGCCACCCTTGCAGTGTGATGCTGTCTGGGTGGGAATGTGGGTGTCAGGATGCAGCCAAATCCTTTAACCACAAAATTGGAAGGGATGTGTTGCTGCTCAAGCCTTGCTCGCTGCAGCTGTGCAGAACTGTCCCAGCCTCTGCTTTTTCATGCAGAGATGAGAAGCAGCAGAGGCAGATGGAAAAAGCAATGAATTTTTTTTCAGCCTCCAGAATCAAGGAAAAACATTTCAAACTGTATTCCCAAAAAGCCAGGACACTTAAGAAAATATTTGATTACGACTTCTCTCTGTCCTTTAATGTTATTTTCCCACCCTTCCCTCTTTAGAGGCAGCTCTGAAACAACAGATTCTGCCTCAGCAGCTTGGCTGCTATTTGAAAGGTGAGTGAACTCCCTAATTAGGAGAACACAGTTTCTACTTGCTGCTCTTCAGCACAACTAGGGAAAGCCAAGAGTGTGCAGGGTCCAGGTGCCTGGTCACCCATGTGATCCATGGTGTGAAGAGTTCTAATGAGGAGAGAGTTGGGTTGCAAGGAAGATGTTCTGGACCTTTTAATTACATCTCATGCATCAAGTTGTAGTTCTGTTGTCATGGAAACTGCTTTGCCTCTGTTCTGCATTGCTGCCACTGTGAAGTGCTAGGCACTGCAAGGAGAAAACCCAGGGAAGGATCCAAACAATACATTATTAAATAGTTTTAAATTAATATTCATAGCATTGATTTGTCTGATTTGGCATTTACCTTTCTTCAGATGAAGTAACCTAATGGTTTTCCCTGTGATGAAAGAGCCTAAGCACTGCATTTTTAAAACAAAAGTATTATTTTTCCAAGTTTTGTTTTCTGTAGTTTTGAGAGTCTGTCACTTCTGAGAGCTCTGAAGTTAAGATAATCTACTTATTATTATTTGGAATGGGCTACCAAGGAATCACCTGGAGCTGTTAGAGAATGCAAGTACACCGTGCAGGTGCTCAGAGCTAGAAAGTGAGGGGTTTTCCCATTGCAGAAATCCTTTTGCTCCCATTTCTAAAACTGCTGGTTTTCTCCAATTTTGGAGGTCCATTTTGGATGCCTATTGCCAGTGCTAGCATATTAACAAGCAAGGTGCCATCTGAAGTTAGATGTTTTTCAGTTTTTAGTCAGAATTAAGAAGGAATCTTCAGACACAGACTCTGAAGATCTACTTGATATGAGCATGGGCTGTGGAGATATCTCCGTGCCTCTGGCAGCTTCCAAAATTAAGGGTCTAATGCCTTCCTTTTTCTAAGGTTAAAGCATTTCATGCACCTATTATATAGAAAATGTAATATGGATATAATCTGCTGGTTTTAATGCTGGAGTAGTACTGACAACTAGCAAAGGAGTATCCAGCTGTTGGAAATTATTGCTGTGTTTTCTACCCCACAAGAGTTCTGTGCCTGCTTGAAGAGGGATAACATTGGTATGTTGTGGTATCCACATGCCAAGGTAGAGCACAAAAAAAATGAATTATCATGTCCTTAAGAGGAGGAGGGCAAGTCTGGTGTGAGATAACCAGCATTGTGTTTCACTGGAATGAATTTTCAGAAGAGCTTTGAAGAGCAATGTAACAATACTTGAATTGAAATTTCCAGCTATCTTTACATTTCTCCTCCATTACTGACATTTATCTTTTATCCTCCTTGTTCCTCTTTGTGGAATAACTGATATGCAAAAGGAGCCATGCCAGACTCGCTCAAATATATTCATAAAATGGGCTAAAATAGATTAGCCTTCCTAAGCAACAGAGAAAAGGAGAAAGCTTTAAATTAAGCTACAGAATACAGAAACAGGACTGAGGAAAATGATGTCCTGTACCAGGCTTTGAAATGGAAGTTATGACACAAAGCCCTTGAATATAAGATTATTGAAACAAACTGGCATTAAACCTGGCAATGTTTTTAGCCTTAATGTGACTCTAAGGCTTTTCTTTCTTTACTCTTTCACAAAAAGGCTGCATTTACTTTGTTGGTTGTGTGTCTGGGCAGACTTGTTCTGTACCTGGGACGTGGTTGCTGTAAAGAAGTCAGGAAAAAGTTAAGAACTCAGAAATAAGTTAATGCTTACTGCATTCCAGCCAGCAAGTAAGAGATGGGAAAACAAATACCTGACTTTCACCAGACTTCAAAAATAGGTTGAACAAGGGAATGAAAGGGGGAATTTCAGCTCCGAGCTCAGCCAAGTGTGCCACATAGCCTTGCTGGTTTGAAAGTGTCAGTTCTGCTGCCTAAAATATCTTAATATCCTGGGAGGAAGAAAAATGGTATTTTTAAGCAGAGGCAGATTTTCAGAAAAGGCTAGGACTCCAGATTTAACTAAGATCATTCTCTGAAAAGTCTTGTCATTCCTAAGAGTTTCCTCTGAGTTCATTGCCATAAGCACTCCCTCCCATATTTACTTCAGAGGGTTTTATTTCAAGCTCTAATGGAATCTGTAAATTTTGCATGAAAAAAGCCTTGGACTCTTCTCTTTAGTAGGGTGAAAGAACCATAAATCAGATCTTAGAGGGGTTAAAATGTCTTTTGGAGAGAGGGTAAGAAATTCTTTTTTTTTTTTTTTAAACAATCATCTTGAGATGGCTGCTGGTGGAAATGGAACTCCTGGAGTTGTTTGGTTGGCAGTCATAAAGTCATGAGGAACAGAGCAGGATAGCAAGACTTCATCTGTCAGGACTGAAAGTATCCAGAGGGGCTTTAAACCTTAAAGAAGCATGCAAATAACTCTTTTCCCCACCAATATCTAATTTGAGCAATTTAAGTCCTATACCAATAAATCCAAAATTATGACTGCCCATTTATTTTTGTTAAATTCAAAAGCTTTTTATTATTCATAGGTCCCCTAAAACAGTTTTCATTGAAAACTGGAACATTTCGTTTTCAAGCTGATAGCTTTTTCAAATAAAATTGGAAGAGATTTTGAAGAAGTATTGTAAATCACTTCTTGAAGTTACTATTTTAACAATTTACTCTATGTTTTGGAATAAATTATTTAAGTTCACTGGTCCTTAGCCCACCATTGGTGAATTTGGATTAATGGCACTTCCCCACTTCAAGCAGGCAGTAGTATTCCCACATTTTTCATCTCTAAGAAATCTTGTGAGGATAATTGCATTAAAAATTTTAAGTGTGCTACAGCAGGGAGAGCTGTCACCTCTGTGTGCATATCAGTGGATAGCAGAAGTTCATGAAATAGGCATTTGAAAGACTAAATAATTCATCTTACCTCTTTTTCTTTGGGGTGTAAGAGACTAATTGACTGGACTTTTCTTTATTTGTGTTCCTACACAGAGATTTGCGACAAACATACAAAATGGGTGCATAAAAAGGGCCAAAATTCAGTCAGAACAATTAAAAAAATCCAACACCCAGGGCATATGCCTTGGATTTCCAGAGGAGCAACATTGATTTTCTTGTTTCCAGAATATTCTCCTTAGTTCCTGAAAGAGTTTCAAGTACAGTGAAAAAGCAATGAAAGTCAAGCTTTTAAGGATTGCTTACTGAGATCAGTTTTAAATTCAGTTCAGTCGCCAGCAGAACTGTCCTGGATAGCAGAAACAGACTGAATACTTCCATCTTACCTCCATCTTTCATACTGAAAATATATAAAAAACCCATGTGATTGAAACCTTTCCTGATGGTGTGAATGAGTGAGGACTCAAAATGAGATAAACCTGTGCCTTGTAAGGTTTCTGCCAAGACTTGGATTTTCTCTCTTCCAACATGCCTAAAATCCACAGGTAAAGCCTTTTTTAGAAGTCTTCAGATCTGTCCTCAGATCCACCTTATCCCATCCCCATTAATACCTTTGAATTTGGTTTGAGGAAAGCAAGTTTTGGACTGTAGAATTATTCCATGTGCATTCCAGAACTAGAGGATTATAAAGTTCTTACCTCAGCCCTGGAACTGTCTGAAATGAACCTCCTGTGTGTATTTCTGCCTGCCCAGTGGGGTCATAAAATTTTTAATGCAAATTTCAAAACGTGCAATGTATAGTGTAAAATATAAAAACGCCTGTAGAGAAACCTGTGGCCACCAGCTATTGTGGTTTATAAAAAGAGAATTAGCTACTTTAGATGGGGGTTTTTTTGTTGTTTTCAACCCTTATTACTCATCACAGAAGACTGAGTAGTCTCATGGTGCTCCTTCAATATTGAAAAGTAAGTTAATTTATTGCTCTGTGTGAGCCAGTTGCATACTCAAAAGCACACACGAGAGAAGTCACTTAAAGTACTTTTTTTCTGTCATGGGAGTATGACTCATGCACTTTTATCTGTACCCACTATCTTGCCAACATTTTTTGCTAAAAATCTTCCAGGGAAAAAAAAAGATGAATATTTAAATACCTATGACGTTTTTAGTAAAGTGCTCATGATCACTGTGATAAATAATACAATCATTTAAAGCTTGTGTGCACGAAAAAATAAAACCACCCAGTTATTTTTATTCAGTATCCTGGGCACTTTACATCACAAAAGGTATCCAAGAAAGTGTGCTAATTTGATTTTCTTTTCCTTAAACATTTCTGGCCTTTTTGGGAAGGAACAGTGAGGTTTTGTGTCTCTGGGTGGGCATCAGGCATGGACCTGAGATTGCTTATCAGTTTCTGACTTTCCAAAAATGACATCATCTCTCTGTTTCTCAGTTTCTTAACTGAAAAGGAATAAAAAAGGGGATCATGATACTACTATGATAGCTATTAATGAGAAGTATAATGTTATGGATAAGTATTGTTAATTTTCCCCCATTATTTCTTTCTTGGGAGTATTGTCTTTCTTGATGCTTAAAAATTGTCTATGAGCAGAAGGATTTTGCTCGGTGTGTTTGTTGAAAAATATTTGCATATAGAGTAGGTGAAGAATCAGTGATCTAGGGAAAATTTATGAGCATTTCTTGGTGTGATTGTTTAATGGATGCAGTGTGTTTCAGCTTCCTGCAGGCTGGGTTTGTGGCATTGGGTCCTGCAGCAATGACAAGTGGTGTAGCTGAATTGCTAGGACTCCCTAGGAAGAATTTTCTTTATTGTACTTGTTCTTTATTAAATCCTAAGTGATTTAGGAGCATAAATGTTGCTGATTTTCAACAGGAAAAAATAAATCCAGGGAAATCACGTGGGTAACTTTAAATATCTTGCTCCTACAGTACAGTTTAAAAAGCAACCAATTTATTTTAACCTGTAATTGAAATATATCTGGCAATGCAGTTTGCTCCAGGGTATGACATAATGGTCATCCCTGCCTCCTCCATAAAGGTCTGCCATAGCCAAGACACTCCTTTTTGTGGTGGTTGTATCTATTTTCTCTATTACCAATGTAGTCTGTAAAATATTGGATAATCCACCCTTTTGTGCAGTGCTTTGTGCATTGTAACTCAAAGCTGGCCTTGCAGATGATATTATACATAAAGAAAACTAAAAAGATACTGTGCCAGCAGTACTCAGTGAGAAAAGAAAGATATCTATTCCCAATTCTGAATTGACATTTATAAGAGTTCCTCTCTTCAGCTGTCTCTCAGACACAGAAGGCCAAGTGGCCTGATCTCACTTGAAATGCATCTGTGCAGTGTGCTCTGAAAGGGAATAGTTTCTCTGGAGGGAGGTTACTGGGAGATTATTTCCTGTTTTCACTGGGTACTGCATGAGCATCGATAAGAAAGCTCAAGCCTTACCTGCATCATCTGGCAGATCTGTAGCAGCCCCCAGTGAGCCAGGCTCCCTCTGGAATGCCTTGTCCAGCCCCAGGCTGTCCTGCCTGCACTGCAGCACAAGGGTTGGGTGCTGGGTGCTGGCAGGGGGGTCCTCAGCCCCTCAGAGCCTCTGCCCTCCCTCTCTGCCCTGCACTGGGCATGGAATGCCAATTGCTTTATCATTATGCATCTTGGATTTATGGAAACCAACCCAATACTCCTCTTGTTCTTACCCAGTTCTTGGAGAGTTTCTTGGAAGGACTTAGGGAGATGGATAACAGAGCAGTTTTGCTTGTTGGTTTAATGCCTCTCAACTAGTGGAAGAATATTTCAAGCATACTGACACGGTAAAAGTGCTGAAGGAAAAAATATTCATTAAATTCTTGAATTCATTAGGTTCTTCATGATTATATCGAGGAAGACAGGCCTTGGTTTTCTCGTTACTGAAAAGGGGTCATGGTAGCAAATATATGGAGCCCATCTGAGATTAAATGTGACCTGGTTGCCCCCTCTTGATGCTGTGGGCACAGTGTTGTTTTGTCTGGAGGAACGTGCCAAGTACTTACACTCCCCTTATCACTGCTGCATTAATCTGTCCATTTTGAATACATTTATTCCTGCTTTATACACCAATACTTGGAATCTGGGTATTCTCTCAGTCACCTCCAAATAACTTCATGGTAATGCTGGTACAGGGATTCACGTAGCTGTTCGGGGAGGACAGGGATTCAGTCCCTATAAGTACTTTATATAGACACAGGTATAAACACTTTACAGCACTCTGTGTGTGTGCTTTTATCCCAGAATAAAGCAAACTATTTCAATAGAATTAGGGCAGCAACCCTCCTACCCCACAGAGAAAGAGCACACACACACAGACACTGCTTTTAGCAGAGTAGCTGACATCTTATAAAATTACAGCCTGGTTTGCTTCCTGATAACTCCTGTAGCTGCTCCATGTAGCCATTCCCCTATTTGCTCTGCATCATAATTTTCAGTGCAGGCTACGAGGCTTGCTCAGGGAGATTTATGGCCACCAATCTGGCTACACTTACCTATTAAAGAGCATGGTGTGTGCACAGTATCTGGGAAGGATAAATCAGACCACAACAAGGTGGATATAACATTGAGAGATTACTCTAAAGAGATTACCAGAGAAAGCCATATGGCCTGTACAAAACCTAAAAGAAACAAGTAAATTGTTAAGACTTAATTTTGCAGTCAGGAAATATATGTCGATAGGTTGTGAGAAACAATTAATGCTAATTGTGGAATTAATTGTTTTATTGTGTTCTAACTGCTGTGTTTCCATCGATCCACTAATGTTTATAGTTGTTGTGGGAAGCTGTGTGCCATCCAGGCGTGGCCACAGTGCATTTTGGTGCTTTGTGGGAGCCCTGAATGAGGGTGGAACCACTTCACCCTGCCACGGGCAGGAGGTGGATAAGGCTTCTTTGCACACCCACAGCTGGGACAAGGCAGTACCTGAAAGTTTAGGGGTTGGCTTTAGGATTTCCAGCCTGTCCCAAAGGGGCTGCGTTGGTCCAGTCCTGAAACCTGTTACTTTTTTGGGTATTGATGCTCAGACAGTGCCATAGACTGAGGCACCAATAAGATGAGACTCAAGACTGGCAGGGTTGAGAGACAATTTGGGAGAGAATGATGTTGAGTGGATTTTTCTGGGGATGAGCAAGGAAGGAAGTGAGCCATTCTAAAATATTCAGCTGCCCATTGCTGGGAGGAGGCAAGTATCACAGCACTCTTAAGAAACCAGGTTACAGGTATTCTCATTTTTATAAAGATCAAAGTAAGCTACAGGAAGATAAGCAAAATTGATAAGATAATAGATCTAAGTCTGTCTAAGGCTGACTCTGTACTATGAAAAACCACCAGTTATTATATCCTATGCAAATACTCATTAAATATTTTTTATTTTGAGATTTGGCCTCATAGAGTAAAACCTTTTGTAGTAACTTTTTAGACTCTTCTGCTGGAAACTGTCTGGATGGTTTGTAGGTTTATTTACATCTAGGCTAAAATTTGACAGCCATGGTTCTGTGGGCTTGTCTCATACTGTGTTCCTACAAATTGAATTCAAGATGCAGAGCTTAGGAGGGCCCTATGACTTTGAGATATTTTTATCCTCATAGTGTAACTGGGGGGACAAAACCACGCGTGCTTCAGGCAGAAACTTATGTATGAGAGCTGCTATCTCCACATTACTTGCAATACATTTTAAAATGAATTGTTTTATCCTCTGAACTACTGCTTCGAAGGCAGCTCTGAGTGAACAAGACATTTTAAATGGAAAATGTATTTCCTGCTCCTTTCAGCCTGTGATTTCCCTCCTCCTTTCTACGCCCCCTCTGCATTGCTGCTGTGGGCAGAGAGCCTCTCTCCGTGCTCTCCCACACATCTGTTTTATTTGTTATTCCTATTTTTACTGACTATCCCAGCACCTGCTGAATTCTAGCAGTCTCCTTACCGAACCTGAGAGACTCAGTTAATTTCTGTACAAAAGAGGAGGTGGAACCAGTGGTTGAATGCAGCCATCAGCCTGGCACAATTCCTACAAGCTCCAGGGGCTTATTTTCTGTTGTGCTAGCCTCAGGCTTCCTCGACTTTTTCACTAAAAGATTTTCTGACTTGTAGAAAAGACAGAAGGTCCCTGTTCAGTGCTGTCTGTATATTCTCAGATTTTAATACTGGAGAGTTTTCAGTTGCAGAACAGGTGGGATTTCTGTGGTAGAAGAAAGAAGGCTATGAAAGGAGGTTGCAAGGCTGTAGAAATTACATATTTTTCTTCTTGCTGAGCAGCAGCAGAAATAATTTATTGTTGCCCCATGCTGAATGGCAGCAGATGCTGGGGCTTTACAATACATCAGGTTCTTAGTTGAAAGGAAATAAGTTGCATAGACTTTGAAATATTTTCTGCTGGTCTGTTGCTATTCATAAGTTGTAAACAACCGTGCTTGCCTTTGTCAGAGAGGATAAAACAAACAATATGGTATGGAGGCAATTTTGCCAAAAGAAAATCCTGCTTGGATTTCATTGTATAAGAAAATATGTTTTCTAGAAAAAGGTACTATATTGTGTTATTTTCAGTCCTGTCTGCTCCAAGTCCCAGTCAACACCAGTAAAACCGCGTGCCCAGTACTGGGCAGCCAAAATAAAATAAAATCAGCAAATTATACTTTTATTGAAAATGCAATTTCAGAATTGCCACAATTGACAATCAGGTCAGGCTAGATTTACTGAAAAGTTTAAAATTTCGGGTGGAATGAAAATTAAGCATTCTACAGTGTAAAAAAAGCCTGAAAAAGATGAACAAATGCTGAAATTGACTGGAATCTTTTATAGGCAATATTTCCAGCTTTTCTGAAATCTTAAAATTAGTAAACAAGGAAACAGACACTATGAAATGTGAGCGTGCTCTTACTTCTCATTTTTCACTCTGTGTAAGTTTTAGAACTCTTAAGTCCTCATTTTTACCTGGTGGTAATTTCTTTTCTGCATAGACTGTGTAGGTATTGAGCCACTGTAACCTTGTGACAGAGATTTAAAGGAGAATTTGAATGAAAATCATCTGTGCACTCCTGGACTGCGTCCTGATTCCTTGAGTTTTTTTGTTTTGTACCAAAAGGCTCCAAAATGTTTTCACTGATGTAGGAGAATAATTAATGGATAGCTGATATTAGTGAAAAGAGGGGAAAAAAAAAAGCCGTTATGTCAAAGGTGGTGTTAATGTTCACAGACACATTCCAGTTATAAAAGTCAACCCTCTGTTATTTATCATCCTGTTTAAAACTGAAAAAATTCAAGCTTGCAGACAAGTGCAATAAAGGCTTGAAATGATGGCTACGCCTTTTAATAAAGTTCAACTTGCAAAGCTGAAATTGTGTTCCAGTCTAAGAGAAAACATGATTTATGCAGGAAAAAAGTGAAATTGATTAAAAAAATAATTTGTAACTATCCTTAGGTGGAAGTTTATGAATACACAAAGGGGATACAATGAATCAGGATGGAATGACATTTTTAACAGTCACTTTTCCCTATTTTGGAGAAACATTCTTATCATGTTTCAGCCTTGTCAACCCTACTTGCTTCCAAATGTGTTTTACTAATATTAGCACTTTCAAATTGTATGCACAGAATTTCTCTGGGTGGCCTATAAAAGAAAATTGTAGCTTTGCTGTTATTCCAGTTTTACTGTTAAATTCATTGCCATCATTCTGTGATGATATTTGAATAAAGGTCTGTGTTACAGCAACCCAGCAGCTTCCCAGCAAAAGGTTTCTCACCCAAGGATGGGGCACAGCTGCTTCCACAGCAAGCATTTGGTTACTCATTGGATGGATCCTGCTCCATTACTGCCAGCATCGGGAAATAAACATTTTTGAGTCCCACCTGTGGGAAGAGTTTTGCTGGGAATAACTCTGCTGTAAGCTTCTCCCTCAATGCAGTGTGCAGTCTGGGTGAGATTCTGCACTGAGCTTTTGATTCACACAGAAGTTCAGGTGGCAGCCAACACATTTCAAACAGAGAATTTTAAGCTGGTTCAATCACCTGAAAAGAACACTTTCCCACTTCTGGTTATTCTAAAATGCAGGGAAATAATGTGTCAGAGTGCATTTCTTTAGTTCCAGGCCTGGGCCTGACCAAATTTCCCTGGAAAGTGCAGGCTTCCAAAGCTGCTGGTGGCTGTTATCCAGCAGAATATTGAAATTGCATCTACTTGAGAGAGAGTTTCAGAATAAAGAAGCAGCTGGACCTGACTGGGGTGGGGAAGGGATAAAAAGGCAATTTTTGTGTCTTCTGTAGCAGCTGTGAAAAATGAGTGAGGCTCCATCCTACAGGCCATTTTCACTTTATCTTTTCTCCTCTGCTATGTATCTCCCTCCTATCATTATCATCATTTATTGTACCTTGAAGATTCATCTCACCGGCACAAAACTTTTGGATCATGAACCTTCCATCCGTAATTGATTCCTCAATGGGCCATCTGTGACTTCTTCCTTGATAAGATAGCTAAGAATTCAGAATTTCATTCCTTTCATTTTTATTCATGCCACTTTTTAGGAGGGTTTCTGACAATTTCTGTTTATTGAGCTCTGTGGTGCCTGTCCTAATTTTACAGCTGTGTGGTGTGATTTTACTAAGGAATCAAGGGGAGATAGATGTTTTCTCCCGCCTTAGCTTGTGCATCAGACTAAAACTTGCAGATACTCTTTGTTATTAGATAAATGCTTAGAAGAAGTGGCAGAGACCAGGATACCATGGACTCAATGCTCACATGTGAAAAGAAAATTGCTCCTGTAATTTTAGATTTCAGACTTTTGGACTTCGCCACCAGCTAATAGGACAGGCAGTAGGTAATACATGACTTTTCTGCCATGGCTCTTCTTAGTGTGGGACGTGGCAGACCTGCAGTGTGTGACCTTCCTTAGATGATCATTTTAACAGTATGTACCATTAGGATGTGTTTAATCTCTTTTACTTGTAATTAATTAAGAAGGTCAGCATTTCACCGCATTGTCATTAATACCTAGAAATTTTGCATGAGTTTACTGAATAATGTATCAAGTCCAATTTCAGACACAGGGGAGGAAAGGTTATTTTTTTGTGTTGGCTTAGCCACCAGATCTGCAGCCAGCAGCTGCCTGATTTAATACACCTATCACTACATAGAAGATAAAGAATATTGATAAGGGACAATGATAACTCCAGAAAACATGCAAAATGAACAATGGAAAGAATTACAATTTTGTTTGGACCCCCACCACTGGGGGGAAAAAATTATTTAAAATTCTTTAATATATACAGTTGAAAGGTTTCTATTCCTACTGATAAATACAATTTCCACTTTATGGCAGTGCAAAACTATGTTCATAAAATTGACTTTCCACAAAACCAAATCTTCAATGGGTTTAGTTTAAGGAGAAAGGAATGGAGACTCAAAGCTGAAGCTGATTTTGTGAAAAGTCCTCTGCTGAATGTACTCCACCTCTTTTTCTAGAAACAAAAAATCCATGTCAAAGTGTATCTAATCCACAGTACTTTAAAACATAGACTTCCTCACTCTCACACTCAGTTCTGTCTTGCTCCTCAGAGAGTGTTTACCATGGCAAAATCTCCTCTTATTCTATATATATCCTGTTATAAAAATACTTCATTATTATATTTCCCAGTGATGCTACCAGTGCATCACAAAATAGTATCATAATTAAAAACTAAACTGGTGTCAGTAGCATAAAAATGAATGAAGAACACACTGATGCAGAACACCTTTATTTTGTGTTTATTACCTTATTAATTTATAAAACCATTAAAATGGTTAGAGCTGTCTTTCTTAATATATGAGCTCACAAGGTGATTCTCTACCAACAAGAGGAAATGCAAATAAATATCCAGAATTTAATAACTAGACTGAGGAAACCAGCTTTTAAAATCTGGGATGATTTATCCTCCCAGTCTTAAATAAATAATTAAAGAGAAAACCTGACTATTTTTCCTTTTGTGTTTTATTTCAGTTAATTGTGGCACAGATTAAATTGAACATAGTGTAAGGAGAAATGGATAATTACTCAAAGGCAATTAAAGATTCTGAAGCCTCTGTAGTGATTATGATTATTTTCTTTGGAAAACAAAAAGTGCCATCTATCTCTGATATATGCTATGTAATTAAGTCCATATGCAATTATCTTTCCCTTACCATCCCTTTCCAATGGGAACTGTTCTTTAAAATGTCTGGCAAGAGAGAATGTAATTGTGTGCAGTGGGATATTCCTGTACATAAAGAATATCTTAGGTTGTGTTCAGTTTGGCTTCCTAGGCTGATTTTACTTGGTGACTTTGGACATGTCCTGATCCATGCTGGACACATGGCACATTCATTTTTCTGGCTCTTGTGGGTGTCACCCTATTCCTCTCTGAATTCTCCATAATTTACCGTATCTTTCAGCTTTTGTAGAGCTCTGTTGCTGCCCTCACGGTCCTGTAAGTCAGGCTTTGTGTAGTCTTGCTTGAGAAGAGATGGAAAAATTGCAGTGCAGCCCCAGAAACCTTCATTCTTGAGCTTCTTCTGCAGGCTGATCAGCAAAGGGCCAAAAGAAACTAGAAGGAATGAAATAATGCCCTTCAAAATAGGCCTTGAACTTTTAGCTGATAAGACCTCGACCTGGTGTTTTCCCTTCTCTCCAGGTCTGTCCAGCCCAGCCCTTTCCTGGCTGGTAGAAAGAGCTCTCTTGTGTGCAAAATTAGGCAGCGCTTCACTTTTGGAGGGCATCACTATGGGATGTGCTCTGAGGCCTGTGGAAATCTGTCTCCAAAACAAAATCATGGTTATCAGCACACTTTGGCTGCACTGAGGCATTTCATCAGTCCTTGAAGCCTTAATTACGTGTGAAGGGGCAGCTGTAGCTGGAGCAGCTTTTGGTTTTGGGGAGCAGAGGCTGTGGGAGAGCCAGAGCAGGGATTTGGGTTCCCACTGAGACCTGAGAGCAGGATGTGGAGGCAAAGGATGGGTGTTTCATGGCTTGTTGGGTTTTATTTTCTAGACAACAAGTATGAAACCACAAAACACAGGAGTAAAGGTGACTGGACACAAGTTAAGGCTGCATTTCACCATTTATTCTTAATGCTGGCTGTATTTTATATATTTATTACACCTAATGTCTGTCTTCCTGAATTGGGACTTTCTGTTTGTATGGTTCTGAAGTGTGAGATGTGCCCAGATAGCAGTGCTGCTAATAAAATAGAGTATTTTTTTCTCTATGAAATGTACAGTAACATGAGGGTTTAATGGCTAAACCAAGAGATTTATCATCCTGAGTGTCTAAGCCACTACTGAAATAAAATGCAAGACTGCACTATTTGTGCACCCTATACTAATATCCTAAACCAGCTCCTAAATAGATATTTGCTGTTTTATTTACATATCTCCTAAATACTGTTAAACCTCTATAAAATAATTCCTTAATACTACTGATGCTTGTACAATTAACCAGATCTCTGCTTTTAGCCACAATGGTGTACCATGCAAATAGAGTTTGATATACAGAAAATTGTTTTTAAACAAAAACTAGCTGCCTAAGGCAGTTAAATATAAATATAAAAGTGTTGGGTTTATCCTTGTTTGTTTAGGCTGTTAACATATTGTCCTCAAAATGCACCTACATTTAGCTCATTGCCTGCTGTTCACAAACAAGTCCAGAATTTTAGAATTATTTATTGGTATGGATGCCAACCCTTTGCAATTCAGGCGCCTATAGTTAAATAGCTAAATCAATATTTGAGCTCCTAAACAAAAACAAACTCAGCCTCCTAATGCTGCAGAGAGTCAGTGGCTCTCTTCAGGGTTTGCTGGTCTCAGCAACTCTTGGTGATCGTGGTTTATATACTGGTTTAGAAATATGAAATTATGATTTGCCACAATAAAATTCTCAGTGCAGTTGGATTAATCAAGGACTAAATAGATTAATGCTGTAAAAGGAAATTGCATTTTTTTGAAACATCTGGAAATTTCAGCTAGCTTCCTCAAAGACACTTTTTTAATCAGTTTGAATATTCTTATCAGCACAATGTAAGGAAAAGTAATGACTCTCTCTGTTTTGATCTCTAGATTCCGGTCAGTCTTGTCTCAGCCAGTGTTTTGTGGGAGAAAATATCTGAGTTCGAATGGCATGCATTGTACAAATAACTGAATTTTAATTATGAGTTTAAATGGAATCTGAGAAACAATCTCTCATTCATAAATGAAGGTTGAGGAAGAATCAGAAAGATTATAGATCTTGCCTTGAAATTACGATGATGCTAATTTTTGTCATTTCATCCTCAGTTAATCCATTCCTTGATTAAGCCCATCTATGATGCACACAAGTTTATGAAAGATGCATATCCTTGTGAATGAGCTCCCATTATCCATCACACTGGCATGAGGAAATACATTTCACCATTGCTTGGGCCAGTTAAGTAAAACCTAAATTAATTGTGCTGCCTAGCAGGGGAGCTAGTGGGGTTCCTCTGGGAAAGAGACAACTTCCTGAGGTCTTTATTATGTCTGCTGGCGTGGTTTTTGGGTTGGAATGCTGCATCTTTGCCCTGCAAGGCCAATAAGGCAAGGTGGGAAAATATTCCTGGTCTTATAGCACTCTTCATGTGGTCATGGCACAGAGAGGGCAGGTCACAGAGAGAAGAGAGTTCCTGGAACGCTTGCCATGCTCCTCAGGGATCCCTCAGATCAAATGTGGGGTTGGTTTGGGTAAAAAATAGCAGGAAATTCAGCTGTAGGTGTTGTGCTGTCACACACACTCCTCATGACCCAGGGGTCGGCCTTTTCTGTCCAAGGGAGTAGAAAGGCAGCTCTTCCCATTTATTCAGGGTTTATTTGAAGTTCTCAAAGGCCACGTCGAGTGGGAAAGAATGCTGCTGCTTCACTGCATCAGAAAGAACATGAAATAATCTTTGTAATTAATCAAAGGACAGGCTGCATATTTTACAACTTCTTTTCCAAGGTGTAAATTGTATTTCAAGCTGTGCACGTGCAGTACTATTCAGGTCACATGCAAGTTTAATATATATTTTCCAGAGAAAGGTTGATTGTGTAAAATTTTTACATCAGTGATGAGAAAAGTTTGTCAGTGTTTTATTATACAGTAAATGCAATTTTTCTCTAATTACTTAAAGGGAATAATGCCCTCATGTTTATTGGAATAGTTTCTAAGACAGTGGGTGCGAACCTGAAACTGTAAACTGTGGATATACAAACAAAGTATTAGCAGTGATCCTGTCAGGACACACAAGTGGAGTGTATACTCTTCAAACTAAGCTGGACAGCCTTTGTCTGGTTTGAAAGACACTGCTGCACACAGTGGGATCCATTTCTCTTTAGAGAACCCTTAGATGAAGGTACAATATGCTACCACCTTCAGTCTGTTCTGTTCTGTTCTATTCAGTGAAGGCACTGGTCTATCTCACCTGATTCCGTCTCGAGGTGATGAAAGGAAGATCAGTCTTGAAAATCTTTGGTTAAGTGATGCTGAAAAATAGCATCTTTCTGTTATTTGCTGTCCTCGATTCCATATTAAATTCATGTCAAAAACCCTTCTTTCCAACAATCAGCACTTCAAGCTCAAAGTCACATTTGAAACCAAACTGTTTCTTTCTGTTTCATAAATTATGGCAAACTGAATAGTGTTTATTGTTAATTGCTTGTTTTAGGGGGACTGATAGAAAGGTTTAGGTCACCGGCTGCAGCTGTTTGCTTGTACACTCAAAAATACAAGTAAAATACACAGAATTGAACAGTCCTTTCATATGTAGAGGCAGATGGGCTTCCATTTGGTTCTCCCACTGCCTTGGAACAAAGCAGAGGGAAAGAAATTCTGAGAGTTACAGACCTGCATGGGAGAGGGGAAGTGGTTCTCCTCCAGGGTTGGTGTGGCACAATGTTGGCTTTAGATGTAGGAATTAGTTGAAACTTTGTTTAGCCACTCTAACAGTGCTGGAGCTGCCTCCAAACTGGACTTTACAAATGTGCTGGGTGCTTTTCTGGCTGACAGGAAGGGAGTTATGTTCTTAAATGTCTGCTGAATTTTGGGTGATGAGTGTGATCTTTCTCTATGCAATATGATTGCCAACAGGGAAAAGGCAGAAACTTTGTTTTGCAAGGAATGAATGGCCAAGGGTCATTAAATATTTCTTGTTCAGTCTGTTCAGGTCCTTTACCTGAGCTGAGTGCAAGAGCTGCAATAGTGGAAGGAGTTGGCTGAACTGAACAGAGCCAGATCATTTCTCGGGGTTACTGGGGACATGCAGCCATTTAAATAAAGGGCAGGAATGAGGAAAGATGAAGGCAGCATTAAAAGGCTGAAAAGCTGTAAAATGTTCCATTGTTTAATCAAGCACTTTTCTTTGTACTTAATAAGTACATTTGCACATTAAAATTCAGTTGAGAAATGTTATCTTCATCCGATCCCATGTATATAGGTGTTGGGGATTTTTTAATCTTGCAGGTGATGTTCTCGCTCAGAAAATGAGTTTTCAAAATCTACAGTAGCTCTAATTTTCCTTTTTTTTTTTTTAATTATTCTTCAAAAAGTATTTTTTCCTTCCTTTTCCCCTGTTAAGATATTCCAGGAACATTTGAGTAACTTACCCATGCGTGCAGTCAAACCAGACATTTACAAAATGTTATTGCCTGCAATGATACTCTAATAATCACGTTTACTCTTCACTATTTTAAACATGCAATTCATTATGTGATTATAATTTTTCAGAGATGTATGTGTGTGTATGTGTAATGTATCAGCTCAGATTACATGATTTTATTATTCTCCAAGCAGCCAGCAGCCCACCGAGTGTGACATTAGCCCACATTTAATGTTATCAGTGGCAGAGAGAAAGCTAGTGCTGGCATTTTTATGAAGATACCATGACTCTCATATCCTGGTGTTGGCAGCACAGAAAATCTATTACTTATTTTTTACTGCTCCTCTATTTATTAAGGGCAAGTGAAGGACAATTAATTACCATGATGAGGAAAAGAAGGGTGTGGTTTGGTTTTGGTTCTTTTTTCCAGTTATTCAAACCCAAACTTCATTAAGAACACGGGTTTGTTTTTCCCCTAAACATCTTCATTCTGCATATGCTGAAATGCTGGATATCTCTCACCTTGAAACTTGCATGAATTGAAAAGAAAGATAGGAATTCCTCTAAGCTCCATTTTCTTAATTAACGATCTTGCAAATAAGTGGGTTTTGTCCACTGAGTGCCCGTGCAGCGAAGATTTGCTGCATTCAGAGAGGAGGATGACACACCAGGTGTCTTTTCTACCTCTTGTACATTTTACTGCTCTGACTTTTCCTTCTATCACAGCTTGGTTGAGGTTTAAAGAGTTTAATATCTGAAACACTGATGCAAGTTACCATCAGAAAACAGAAAATAATGACACTAAGCTGCTCTGGTGCTCGGGGTTTTGTTTGGAAATGAAACGAAATTTTCTCTGCTTGGAATCCTGAGCCAAATGACTATCCAACCATATTTTTATAAAGGGAGGAAAGAAACTTGTGCAAGGCAAATAAGCAGTAATAATTGTTCTACATGGTAATTAAAGCAATGTTACAGTGTTTCCTTTCATAAGGCCAGGTATCATTTGTTGGAATTCTGCAAAAACTTAGAGATCAAAGATTTTTAAGGCTTGACTCAGTGACATAAACCCCCAAACTTTAAAGCCCTCTTAGTCCTTTAATCCTTTCCATTTCTCTCCCTCTTCTCTGTGAAGGAAAGGACAGTATTCTGGCCTTTTTCTTGGAGTTTCTTGCCCAAAGTAGAAGTGAATGGAGGCTTTCCTTTAGTTTAGTCCTCGAGCAATGGGTTTTTATTAGGACTTGGGCATGGACGGATTTGTGGGCGTTTTGTGGGCCCTCTTTTAGTGCCTCCAAGTCTTTCTCGCAAAATTATACTTAGAAAAAACATTGTTTATTTTCACCTTTTTCATTTTAATGAAACCCCCACTGCTATTATTTCCATGTCTCCCAGTCCTGTGCTGTTTAAGATCAGGCAGACAGAGAGCTGAATTAAATAGAGAGATGAATTTTGAGAGGTGAGGCAAAGAGTTGATGCTACTCCAGTATCCTTACACTTGGCACACAAAGTACAAATCCATCCATCTCATCTTCCTGGATCA
Source organism: Pachycephala philippinensis (assembly GCA_013397055.1). Classification (NCBI taxonomy): domain Eukaryota; kingdom Metazoa; phylum Chordata; class Aves; order Passeriformes; genus Pachycephala; species Pachycephala philippinensis. The sequence continues at coordinate 890,242 of VWZT01001214.1, forward strand.
AATGTTAAAATAGGGTTAATTGTGCTCAATGTTAAATATTTGGTGCATTGGAAATAGAACTCTTTTTCACTGCAGAACACACACAATTCTGCTGCCTTTCTGGGGTGCCCAGCGGGTTTGTGGTCACAGCTCCTAAAGCAAAGGCACAGACTCAGCACGTAGAACCCAGCTCTTTTTTTGGATAGCAGGAAGCCAGTTATAAAACAAAGTTAATTTCCTCACTTTCCACTGTTGAAATTTTTATTAAGTGTCATTTGACCTTTACATTTCATACATCAGAGATTTCCTTTGGTTTGACCGGAACCATATACTAAAGACCTTTCTCTTAAGGTATTGATAGATACATAAAATCAAAGGCCAGATTTTTCTCCTGGGAATGTCGTCTGCAGTGGATCTCCTGCTAAAGTATTTGTTTGGCATTTCATAGATTTTAAGGGCAGGCAGGAGCACGCTGATTATTAAGTCTGACTTCCTGCATTAGCTACACTAAGTACCTCATCCAATTAATTTATGCTGCAAGACCACAGCTTGCATTTAAAGCTACAGACAGAGAATTTTAAATGACACTGAGCTTGATTTAGACTCTTCATGTTACAGAAAATCCACTGAGTCAGTAGGTTTGGCTAGATGTGCATAATCACGCTTGGTATTAAAATGTGCAAGGCATTATGAGTCTCCTTTGGTTTTTCTCACTTTCTTTTTCTTTCCTAGATTAAGACTCTGAATTCATGGGCACATTAAAACATACTTACTGGCTTCAAAGTTCAGCACTAGTTTACTTGCAGTTTTAAAAATTCATGGTGGTTGTTTTGGAGGCTATTATCTTGCAGTTAGACACAAATTAAAGTAAACTTAATGTTCTCCAAGCAAGGAAGTGAACTTTTGCATTTCTTAGATGTAAAAATGTCCACACAGCTCGGACACATCTGTAAGATATATCCTGCTTTTCCTTCTTTTCATTTTTTTCCAGGAATGTTTCCACTTTCCCACTCATTCTAATCTGGTTCATGGGGCTTTTTTCATATTTTTCCAAATTTGGAGATGGGTATTCAAAAAACCCAAAGTTTCCTCTATCAGTTTAGTGTAAACTGGAAGAGAAAGAATTAGAGCACCTATAGAATTATTTTGCAAACACTTGTCTTGGTCACATCTGACAAATACACAGAGGGGTTTTGCACTGAAAAAATAGGAAAGTTTTGTGTGTAAGTTGATTTCATGGGTCTGATGCAGTTGCAGATTGGGTGGATATTACAAGAGGGAATTTTCTGTTACAATTGGTGGTCTCTCCTACCTCTGAACAATCCCTTGTGGGAATTTTGCTTGTGTGCCTACAGGAGAAAAATCCCCAGGAATATTCTTTACAAAAGCAGAAGTACTGATATAGTGGAATATTTAAAAAGACCACACCATAATGCAAAGGTAAAACATAACAGTGAAAAAATTGAAATTTGGAAATCATCATCCAGGATATCAGAACTATGGGTAATGGCACGGGCCTCCTATATCCTGATTTAAGAGTCAAAGTCAGCTCAGTCCCACTGAAAGAAAGTTGATCCTTCAGTTTGATCTAGGTTTTAGTCAGGCAAAATTTTATCATTAGCTTTTTGTTTAAGGGTTTTATTTGTTATTACCGGCATTCCTTTATTGCAGTAGGATTTGAAATAGTATTTAAAATTCAAGTAAAATATCAGGAGACTGTATTCTTACTGGAAGACATTAATCCAACAGTTTGTGTATTGTTCTAAAGAAATGGTGGAGATAAGCTATGAGAACCAGAGTTTCTTACTCCTCTCTGAAGGTAATATTTTCACTTAGTCTAATACTGGCATAATTAAGTAAATCAATGCTTTTCCCCTGAGTTATTAATCTGGATAACCTGGTGACACAAACACTGAGACGATCAGAATTCTTTCTGACGTGTTTACCCTCTGTTGGGATCTGTCAGTATTTTAGCCATAACAAGAGTATTTTTACATCTTTACATCTTTACATTTGACATCTTTTCATACCAAATATCCTCATTCTGTATCTTACATCGGTAAGAACCTTACATCATTTCTCTTTATGCTTAAGAGAGATTTCTTTGGTGCTTATGAAAGGCTGCAGTTGGTTGCAAGGGAATAAGTCATTGGGAACAGGAGCCACCAAGCATCTGAGATTTTTGTTTCTGTCATGGATAAGGAATATACACGTAGGCGTGGCACAATAATCAAAATGGCATAAATTCAGGTGAATTAGATATATTTGGTGGCTGAGATCTTTGATCTTGGTTGATCTACTTTCACTTCCATTGTATCCGAGAGCTGTAAAATGCTTCTCATCCTGAAATCTAATCTTGGCCTGAAAACCTTATTGAGGAAACTCTTCTGTTGCTTCTCTTGTCAGGAAATTTGTCTTCATTTAGAGGCCAAATTTACCCCTTGAGTTCTGGCAGTGGATCTATTTTTTAGAAAAATCTCCAAAGTCCAGAATTTAGCCTTTTAGAACTAAGGCAAATGTAAGATGATCATCTCTGATTCTTCTGAGTTCTCAACTAAGTGTGATTCTGAATAATCTTATTTGTTGTACCTCTACCTGCAAAACCAGGTACCCAAAGAATAGAAACAAACATTTTGTCATTTATAAAATGCTAATTGCGGGGATTCATGTTAGGGACTAATTGAATGTGAAAGCTCATTCATGTTCACTCTAATATGAAGGTTCAGGGTTTAATTGGCAAGTTTCACCACAAAGATGAGTTAGTGGGTTAAAAGCTACAAAGCCATGTTGGGCTAAAGACCCAATTTCAAAATCCCACTGAAATCCCTGAACCACATGCTGCCTGGAATTTGACAGAATCATGTGTCCAACCCATAGGAGGCAGAACATGAATGTGAGGAAATCAGGAAAGTCCAGTGATAAATTATTTTAATAGAAACATTTTAAGAGCTTTGAATAAAACACCTTTAGATTTTGGCCTCTTTGCCCAAAAGAGCAGAAGGTTGTTCCTGCCCTGTAAAGTCTCCTTTTGTAGCCACTTTCAGCTAAATTTAGGAAGCATCTTACTGAATATGAAATATCTGTTTTATTGAATCTGATACAAAAAGTCACAGCACAGTTGAGGAGAGTGGAATGGTTTTAAGAGAATCTATCAGAAAGAAAGTTAAGAGTAGTAAATGTATGTTTCCCTTGGAATATGACATTTTTGTTTACCCAACAAGCTAACAGGTATATTGACAGGAAGTTTCATAGGGGTTTACAGACCAAGTCCACCTAACTGATAGTAAAATCACTGAAAAATCACTGTGGTATTTGGGGAAATGGCAAAGTGACACATTGCCAGTCTGGGATTTTAAGCCTGGGAACAACACACATGCCCAAATCTATGAAGGCATTTCTTATATCACAGTGAAACTTATGGCTGTTTCATCTGAAACAATCCTTCCCCAGACTGCATTCTTCCTGAGGAAATCCAAGGTTCTCTGATTTTCCCTCATTCTTCTCTGTCTAAAAATTTTATCTTTACAAAACAGAAATTCACACAAGAGAAACAGCCAGGTGGATTGGGTGACCAGTCAAACAGGGATTTCAAATATTCAGCTTTACTAAATGGTTTGCAGGCAATCATAAAGTGAAGCATTTTGCAAAACATAGTCAAAGGTCAAATTCAAAAGCAAATTTGTTTACAAGGAGAGAATGTTCTTTCTTTAATGACACTAAATGCTAAATTTAATTGCAGTGAAAACTGGTGAAACACTAAGATAGCATTGCTGGATTTTAGTATTGGAAATATAATGAGCATGGGATAGTTTAAAAATAATTACATTTCTAAAAAACCCAATTAAATAAAAATAAGAGTTCAGGACATTATAGGTAATAACAATTGCAAATGTATTTCAAAATTGTTAAGTAATATTTTTTCCCCATTATTCATTTTCTGTGTGTACCTACTTACAATGTTCTCATATGGTCAGACATTTAGTTTCATGCATTTCCAGAAGGTGAACCATAGTTAGAAAAACTCTGTAGAGTTTAAATAATAAAAACAAACTCCCTTTTGCACAACAGAACAGTGGGCTTCTTCCAGGGTTCATCTGACAGAAAAGAGTTTCCAAAATACATGTTTCTCAGTGTGGAATATTTTTTTCCAGCCATAACTTTAATGGCTGAAATCATGAAACACTGGACAAACATCATTAATGATTCTTTTTGGCAAAATAACTTTTAATGACTTCTCTGGTTGTGCTTCTTTCCTTTACTCCAAACATGATTCAAGGTTCTGAGCCTTCAATTCCACTGAAGAAACACAGAGCACAGTCATGGTGGTGCAGTGATAGGTTGTGAATAAAGAATTCTCAACTAAAGGAAAATCTCAGTGCTTCCATTCCCATCTGCATTGTGATGAATTTAGAATTGATGGTGCCTCTCGCTGACAGATGAAATACTGTACAAAGGCTTTGATCCCCCTTCTTCCTATTGAACCTCAGAAATTTAAAGGTTGCTTAATCAGAAATCAAAATGCATTAAGGGCTTGGGGTGAACAGTTGAGTGGTGTAATGTATTTACAGCCACACTCAGCTTGTCCTGTGGTCCCTCAGGGATTTGTTAGCACAGTCCTGAGTGATGGGGATGAAAGGACAGCAAGGGGACATCTAATCCCTCTCCTTGCCCCGTGCCTGTCCAGCTCCTGATAGGTATCTGTCTGATACCAGAGATTCCACTGCCTCCCTGGGCAACCTATTCCAGTGGGTTCATTATCCCATCATTAGCAAATTTATCATCACGTCTCACCTGAATGAATCTCTTGTAGGGCAGCCTAAGCTCATTGCTGTTTGTCCCATTGCCATGGACATCGAGAATTTTGCTTTCTGCCACTTGAAAGCTGCAGTACTGTCCTCTCATGCCACACAGAACCCTCTGTCAAATCACATTTTCTCCTGTTCTTGCTCACCCCTCGTGTCTGCTTTGCCCACATCTTTAATGCAGTGGGGTCTTAGTGAGTGGAAAGGATTGTGCTGTGTGTTTTGTAGGCTGTGTTTATTCCTCCTGGCATATTTTGTCCCAATGGCTGACACTGTTGATTCATGTCCAATCCTAAAAAACCTGCAGATCTTTCCTGTAAGACTGCTGCTTAGTCAGTGATTACTCATTTAGAATACATACACAGCTCATTTTTTTTCTGTTTAAGTGTAGAAATCAATATTTGTTTTAATATTTATTTGCTTTGTCTCTCTCATTCACAGAAGGATCACTGAAAACAGTGATGAACTTCATTTCAACAGGGCTAGATTGGGCATTTCCCTGGAATTACCTCAAATTAACACTTAAACCAGTCCTAAATCAGGACTGGAATGTGCAAACTTGTGTAATGTAAAAATCAAGCCCCATTCTAGTATAAACTAGTAATACTAACGAATACTATTTTTTTGTCTACACCAAATCTTTATCAATATTTGTTGACAAGATGGAGAGGTTTGTGACATTCTGTCACTTGCTTAAATCATTTTTCCCCATTAAAGGCTGAGATACAAGAATATGAGCCACAAAACAAATATGGATAGACAAACCTATTTTTGATAAAGTGGCATAAAATAACATTCTGATGATTTTAGTCTAATATTGTTTGTGTAGCTGCTAAATTTGGACTGGATTTACATTAAGTGATTCCAGTCTGCATTTTTTATTATTACACACGCATACATGTATTGCATTCATATATGCATATATATATATATATATAATGTAGGTATTTCTTGATTTACAATTCAATGGAAGCCAACAATAAATTCACTCATGAAAATGATTTCCAGAATGCATTGAAAGAATGTTCTATTAATCGACACAGCTATAAGGAATTGTTAAAAGCAGCTGACAGAGTATTGATAAATGTGACAATCATCCTCAAGACTTGACAACCATTAGTAGCTTTCAGTGCTGTTTGAAGTTATTCTTCAGTAAAGATAGCCAACAAATGGCTCTTCAGAATTAAAACTTTTAAAAATATACTTTCATGCTTTGCTTATTTAATATCTGCTAAAATAGTTAATGGCAGAAGGCAGAATTTTAAGTTTGAAAGGCTTAGTTGTGAATATTTGTACTGTGTAATATTTATGGCTTAAACTCAATGAAAAATCACAACACTTATTTGTTTTTAGAGTTGTGTTTGATGCCCAGTTGTTAAAAAAATGCACAGAAAAAACTGCTGCTAAATTGAAGTTTATAAAGATGCCTAAATAGTAAATAAACGTAGGCAAATAAGTATTTTTTACCAGTCTGTCAGAATCTAAACATGTCATGGGGTGATCTAGAATGTGATGACTGTTGATACTCAAGCAGTTGTGAGGTCACCTACTGAAGTTTAAATATTTAGCACAGACAAGATGAGAATCTATCATTCAGGCTGGGATAGGGGGCTCTAATTTTTAGATTACACAAAAAAACCCATGCTCCACACCACAAACTAAACAAGCAGCACCAGGCTTTCCTCCCTGATGTTGAATGTCTAACTCCACTGAGGAAAATTGCAGAGCAATTCAGTGACTCAAAGGAGAGTAAGTGGTCCCAGATACAATGTCTTCAAAAGCTTTAATTGATATGTTTTCAGTGTGCTCTCTCCTTCGAAATTGTTTTCAAAATCATTGTTAATATCATGTAATAGTCTGATAAATATGCTTCCATAGAAAAGTGCAGCTCTCTGCTGAGGAAGGGATTTTGTTCAAATGAAAACAGATTATGCTAATTCTCTGTGCGGTCTACTTCACCAAACCATTGTGTCAAAGACCCTGGAAAACCAACTCTATAAAATCTCTTCAAGAAACCTCACACATATCATTATTCCTCAAGTATCTGCAACAAAGCTTCTAATATGTCAGGGGATGCACTGAGTTTAATTAATCCCAACCATTATACATTTATAACTGTTGGTTTTTTTGTGTATTCCTGTTCTGACTTGAGATGTGAATACCATGTGCAGCAGCAGTCACTGTCACCTTGGTGCATTTTGTAGCCAGTCCCTATGGAATGTGTTGATGTAGTTCCTTTGGTCTTCCAGCTGTTTTTTCCAGCTGTTTTTCTGGACAGCTGGAGCTGTAGCTCCCTTTAAGTCCATGCAGACACACTCCTCTGCAGTAAATACTCTGACCAAAGACCCAGTTGTCCTCCAAGGCCACCCCCCAATTTGTCATCAGCCTGGTCCAGTAAAGGAGATCAAACTGTAGCTCTTTTCTACCTGCAGCCTCCATTTGGTTGTCAGAAAATGCCAATATTCCCTTTTAGCATGTTTTCATCTCGTGATAGTTCACGTGGCTTTGTGAAAACAGGTCTTGGGAGATACACATAATTTTATTTGTTAGTTGGATGATGCATGTGGCTAAGAAAACTAACACCCTGCAGTTATTTTACTTAGATTTGACATTGGGAATAAAAATAATTTTGAAAGAACTGCAGAACTGGCTGATCTTAAAGTGCTCAAAAATACAGAACTTTCTTGACAGGAGAGGCATATGGTAGAAGTCTTACAGAGCTGTATGGATCACCCAGTAAGATGGTTCCAGTCATATGAAATATTTTCTTAGTATTTTATATGCCTGGAAACATGGCCAGTTGCAAACATGGATGCACTCAGGAGAAAGGAAGATGGGCTGCAACACAAAGGGAATGTGCAATATTCAGATAGCAGCATGAAAAAACTCTCATTTGGGTCATGTCAAAATTCTGTTAGAAAGCACAAATGAAATTTGTGTCTAATTTTAGGAGTCTGTTGAGCAGTTGAAGACTGTACAGAGAAAAGTTGTCAGGGGGTCTTCTGGAAGGAGTAAATGTCTTTATGCTGCAAAGCAGCATCACTGGATTTCTTCAGGGGTGAGTGCCTTTCTGGAAAATGCATTAGTCAGAGACTGATTACGCTTTAATTACATGCTTTTTGGAAATGGGAGATCAAATTGGATGATCAAGTGAACTTTCCTGCCCCTAAGATGTCTGAAAATGAAATTTTAATGGGTAACTATTATAAAGAGTAGAATTACATTTGATTACATTGTCTTTTTTCTTTTGTGTTTCTTTAAGCTGAAATAAAAACAGAAAAGCTTTGAGGAAAAGTAAGCCACTCACATTTTATGTTAGATAAAGACAAAGGTATTTGCAGCACTGCTATCACTTAAGACATTGCACCTGACAGAGAGAACCAGCACAGGGTATTTTTCTTTCTAATACTTCACTACTTTCTGTGTATTTCTTTCCTCAGCTGTGCCAAGTATCACTTTATCTTCCTACTTAGTTGTTTTCCATTCTGCTTGAAACCACAGTGCAAGTTGTTCTAATAACTTTAAGTTATTGATATTTTGATGTCTGAGGCATCATTAGCAAGATAGCAGATAAAGGTAGCAATGGTTGGAAAAGTGTGTCTATTCTCTTAGCAGCCTCAGAAAAAGGAAAGATAACTGAAGGGAACCTGTTTCATGATTCATGAGAGCATCTCAGTGTCTAAGCATGTGAAGTGTCAGGATTTAGAAATACATAGGTGATAAGTAAAAAAGAGTAGCTCTACTAGAGGGGTAGAAGAAAGACATTATTTTTGGTGCCTTACTTGCGTCTTTCCATTACTCTTCCATGACTGGATTTCAAATTTATAAAGCGATTTTGTTTTTTTAACAACTCTCTATGTCACTAAACCCCCTTTTAAAAGTTTTTAAAAATATGTGTCTCTTTGGATTTCTTTTAAAAGAAATACTGAGCAAAGAGAATTGTCACAGGAGGTTTGTACCTGTACTGTGCTACTACGATAACTACTAAAATCTTTCCCTGCTGAAAAAATTTAGTGCCCAACTGGACGTTTTAGCATTGTCCTCCTTAATATTTCATATTGCAGTAATCCTTACTGGCAGAAGATCAGTAGCTCCAAAGGCTTATCACATTATTAGAAATGGCACAATATGGCACAAAATCAGTTTTATTTGTAAAAGGACAAAAAACCCCCAAAAACCTGAATGGCTCACTCAGAGACATCCATGAGTTATGCCATAATCAGGACTCTGAGTATGTATCCCAAAATGTCCCTGCCTGCATCTGGGGAGAATTCTCATTCCTCAGGCTTCTTAAATAGTAATGACAAATTTACCGGTGGCTTAAAATTTGGCTGTTCTGAAAGAGCATTTGTGGAGCTCTAACATTTTGCTGTCCCTGATGGGGACAGTGGAGCCTGCTTGCCTCCAGCTGTCAAAGAAATGGCATTAATCAAGTTCAAGTCACAGAAGTAGTCGAGACTCTCAGTAGAGAGATTTTCTGGCTAGAGCCAAAATATTTTTAGGTGTTTTACAAATAAATGGAGACCTATAGAAGTTATAAAAAATTAGAATCCTATTAGATTTCTGACCAATCAAGGGTCCACTGAAATAAGTAGAAATAAGGTAAGGGACTGACAGAAATCAAATAATTTTACTGAATTTGGGGGTGAGTTCAGTGTGGTATTTAAACAGTAAATTCCATCCCTTCACAATAATTCATTCTCTAACAGCACAACATTTGCTCTATTTGTACTGATTTTGAGTATTTCCCTACTATTATTTGTTTTCCTGATATCAAGTCACCAGCTTTAAAAGGATCATCTCTGCTGTCAGCCATAGTTGGTGTTTTGAATAAACCTTGAAAGGACCAAGCTCCTTTCTTCCCCAGCAGAGCTGAAAGCAAAGAAGCTAAAACAAAACAGAGATACTGCTTTAAAGAACAACCAAGAAAATTCCCTCTTGGTTTGCAGCCAATTAGTGATTCTGGTGGGTCTGCTTTTTTCAAAACATTTGGAAATGGCAGTGCTTAAAACAGCACACACGAGCGTTTTGCATGACCCCCTCTCTTCACCTTTCTGAATACTGCATGTAGCTTAGATGGTGTTTTCAAGGTAAAGTGAAGAAAAAGCTGAAATATAACCAGCTGATGGATGTACTAAATTATAAGAAGCGGTTTCCTTAGAGATCTTAATAAGTGAAATGAAGTCCCTGCTCTGGGACTGAAATGCTGGCAGCATGGCAACGGGAGGAAGGCAGTGATGGGAGGAGAGAGGGCAGTGTTAAAAATTATCAGGGCTCTGAGACCCACCTCTCTGGAAGCACTGCTGTCCCAAAACAGCCCCACCCAGAGGCTCCCCCTGAGCTTGGGACCTTGCCTGGGTGGTGGTGAGGGAGCAGCCAGGGCAGGGAGTGGAGCAGGTCTGCTGAGAGCAGCCAGGCTCGGGGAGCAGCTGCCCTGTGACAGCAGCCATGGTCCTGCTGCCAAGGCACATCTGGGCTCAGGCTGGGGATTGACAGCAGCAGGAGATGGTCAAGGCTCAGGACAGCTTTACCTGCAGCCCAGCTGGGGCAGGGAGTGGGGCAGGGACCTGTGCTGAAGCAAAGATCCCATGTTGTGAGTGGAACCCTCTGGTGAAACTGGTCTGGGTGGGTTAGGATTACTGCTGCACTTGGGAGGGAGAAAAGTTACCCCAGATTTGCAGCACAGAGACCTTTCTGAATAGCAGCATTACAAGCTCATTGATATTCCAGCAGCTCATACTCTCCAGATCAGGGCCTACTGTGCTAATTAAAATAAAATCATGACTCCACGGTGCTTGCAGTCTACGTAAAGGAAGTAGGCGAACAATGGGTAAAAAAAGGGTGTTGCCGGTCCCACTTTGACTGAAAGCAGATGCAGAGAAGAGCCTTTCTTACCCTGACACAGGTCAATGCCAGCTGCAGAACTGTGCAGTAGGTTTTTAACATCTTCTTTATGAGGTTTTCCACTGAGTCTTGCCCTCTGTGAGAATGGGAGCACAGAGCAATAAGAGGGGAGATCTTGGGCAGCATCTTCAGACTCTGCCTCCAAGTGACAGCCATAAATCATCTCCATGGTCCTCCAACAGTTAAAGGACTGTGTTTTGTTACTGGAAATTTCTGTTTGGTTATTTTTTTTTTAACCTTTTCACAACAGAGACTTAATTTCTGTAAAAATAGGGTTCTGGGCTGTCTCCCAGTGGTAGGTTTTCTGGTAGCAGAAGTATGTGGCTACCTTATTAATGTGAATCTCTCTCTGGCATAACTGGAACATCCCTGCACATGGTTTCAATTATGAAATTATGAGATGGTTTACATTAAAAAGTCAAATTCAGCTGCAGTTCTATAAATGTCTTCTGAATTCAACATGAATGGCTTTTTGCACTCAACAGGTTGAGTTTTAAAATTGTGTGTGCGTGATTGGTTTTGAATATTCCTTTTGTCCCAGTGTTTGAAAGGAATACTTTATAGTTCGAATAATGTGAAAATTTGGGGTTTTTTTCAGAGAACAATGAGTTATCTGGGAAAAGCTGGTGCAAATTGAAGCAGATGAAGGAATAATTTCCTGCTGTTCAGGCCTTTTGTGTTTTGGAGAGGAAGCTCAAGCTTAGGTCATGTGAAATGACAATTTCTTTGAAGGAAACACTCTGAAGCTCTGGGCATGAATGGGTCCCATGTTCTGGTGCAGCTCTGGTGAAGTCGGCAGGTATCTATTTTGTACCAGCACCAGAGCTGTAGAAGTTTAGTTAAATTTCATTGATTATTGAACTTTTCTTCCTCAGTATAAGAGGTGTTTTGTTAGGATATAAGTCATATACTACTACAGTGATGGGTACCTTAAAACATGATTTGTGTATAATCCATCATTCAGAAGAGAGTGGAGGCTACACAGATGACTTGGGTTTAGAAGTAACTTATCATTGCATTTATAATGGCAAGAATAAATCTGTCACTATCTAATTGCCTTCTATATATTTGCCAGGATTTTTCTGACTTTGTATCTCATAGCATGTCCCTGTTTCCATAAATAGAAATAATTTGCTTAAGCACTTTCCTTCTGAATACTTTATTATTCAGCTCACTGTCTGTGTTGGTTTTCATGAAGTCTTAATCAGATATATCAGTCTCTCTCTGGATTGCCTTTTTAACTATTCTGTATTTGTGCTTTTTTTTTTTTTTTTTTTCCCTCCCACAAGACTCCAGGTAAATTTTCTAGTTAAGGGTTTTATTCTTTAACTTTCAGTTTAACTTTCAGACTTCAGAGGTTGTTATTTCTCTGACAAAGAAAACACAAATTTCTGTGTTGTGTGGATGTACATGCAGCAGTAGTGAGCACAGCCATTGGCAAACTGTTTCCCTGCCCCAAAATGTGGAGTAAAGGATGTGGGTTGGGTTCACCAGATAATTTTTTCAAACAGTGTTAGGAGTTAGGAAAGGGAAATTAGGAAACTGATGAACTGGTAGATATGGTGGATTTGGCAGTGCAGTGTTAATGGTTGGACTTGAGGATCTCAGAGGTCTTTTCCAACCTTTATCTGTTCCATGATTCTGTGGCTAATTCAGAGTGTGATCCTCAAGTGGATCATACTAAGGGCTGGCCCTAAAGACTGCTCAACATCTTAAAAATGCTTGTATGCTACACACAGGAACATTAATAATAAAACAGAGAATGACATGTGGGGAAAGAAAAAAAAAGCGGGGGGGAAAAACTTGAAAGGGACAGAGAGAGGAAGGGAGGGAAGGAGACAGAGTGGTGGTTTTCTTTCAAACGTGCTGACCATCATTGCTCTCAACCAAAATTTTTGGGGAGATCTGATTTTCATCTGTATCTTGTGGAATTCAGCTTCTTCACGTGATAAAGTAACATAGCTATGCCAAGTGTCCAAGGCAAAGATGGTCTCCAGGTCTCTGGGTATTGACAGTGGAAGTTGAAGGTGTTCATTCAGAAATACTCAGCTGCTAAAGAGAGCTGCCCTTGCTGTGGTTTTGTGCTACAGTTGATGAACAGCAGTTTATCAGTTGTCCAGGGGGAATTGAGCACAAGCTCAGGCTGTGGGTACATCAACCACCAGCTGCTTGGTCAGACTGATCAATAGTCTCTGTGTGTTTCTTTGTACTTGTCTGGCTGCACTTCTCTCTTGTATTTTTCTCATCTCATTCATGGATTGTGAACATTTTGGAATCAGCTCCATGTGATAAAGATCTGGTTTGGTTTTGGGGACTGGTATTTGCAAATATTTCTGCGTACCACAGCAGCGGGATGAAAATGGCAGTGGTAACAATAATAATATGCCTAGGTCTGGAGGGGTTCATATGTATTAAATCTGACTGGGTTTCATGCTCTGTGTATGTCTGGGTCCATCTGTTCAAAATGCAGCTCGTGTGTTGTATTCCTCTTTAAAACCAACAACATTCACACTGCTGCTTCATAATAAGGTGTCACATTATCCTCCTCCAGCTATTTCACACCTCCAGCTATTCCCTTCAGGAAGAATCTAAAATGAAATTAGTGTGGGGGTCAGGAAAGATTATCATGGTAAAGAAGCAATGAAAAACGTTTGAAGGAATGTTAACCAGCACTTTACACCTTTATTCCCCGAGGCAGTGGAGTGATCACACACAGTACACATTGATACCCATTCAACACAAATCATTCAGAGTGGCCTGGGCATCACGATGAGAAGAAGAATGGCAAATACATAACATACATAAAATTATAATAAACTATCATAATGTGGACAAAACTGAATCTATCAAGGCAGTCATTTTCGTATATTCCAGCGAGCTGTTCCTCCACTCCTCACTCAGAGATGTCAGAGCCCTGGAGAGCTATTGAGTGCAATTTGCCTTAGATAGCCCACTGTAGCTGCTGTTTTCTCTCCCAGTATAAGCAGGTACTTCTGAGGATTCTGACTTCTGGCTCTGCAGACTCTGCCAGCTGCTTCTCTGTTGTCAAAATGATTGACGTGACAGATTATGTCAATCCATCTCTTAGAGTTTTCTTCATTAAAGAGTCCTCATTTCCAGAGTGAACTCATTTGGGGTTTGTTTTAAGGTGTTGCAAGATTTTCTGTTATTCTGCAAATCCAGACCATCTCCTGGTGGTCAGGGGTGCCACCCACTAGCTCAGGTTGTTCAGGGCCTCATCCAACCTGTTCCTGAACCCTTCCAGGGATGAGGCAGCCACAGCCTCTATGGGCACCCTGTTCCCAGGTTGGGCAACCCAGGTGCAGCACCTTTATTTACATAGAAGGTCAGAAATTTTGTCTCTCACCTAATCATAAAGCCATTTCAGCTCTGTATTTAGGAGGGAATGGAGGTTTTCGAATTTCATCCTATTCCTGTAGAAATTGCACTCTGAATATTTAACGGTGTTTTTTTGTCAGAATTAAAATATGCTTGGAAAAGCCATATGCAAGTTTAAAAATCTGGCTATATCTTAGCAACAAAAAACCTAACAAACCACATACACACACTCAGATACACAAAAACCCCCAAAACCAAACCAAAAAAATCCCACAAAACATTCCTGACAAGCACCAACTTTCACATATTAAAACCAGCTGCAATGAGCTTGTAGGTCAGGGGAGTTCCTTTCTTATTCCTTGAGAGCCATTTGCAGTTTTATTGTCATAAAATTAGGGTTGGGGTTTTTTAAGTGATCTTGCTTCAGCAGTCTGGTAGATCTTACCAAGTGGTACTGGAAGCCTAATTCATGAGTTGAAATAGTAAAGTGGATTTTGTTTATTTAACTATTAGGCTCGGGTTTATTTGTTTAGAAGAGTTTAAACACACATAGGGAGAAAACCTGTAAAATAGCATGTGAGGATTTGGCCTACTGGCTCCCATTAACTTCAGTAGGAGTTATGCAGCCAAAGCCACAAATTCCACTTTAAATATGTACTGGGGAGCGATCAGGCTTAATCTGGGCAATGAACCTGAAACCATAAAAATGTCAAGCCTTTGAAAAGTTTTGAGGTAATAAACATACTTACGAGAAATCAGACAAAGGTGTGATGTTGGTGCAGACTCTTTCCTTGTGACAAAAATCTCTTTTTAGCGTTATCTTTCCTGTATCATTTAAAGCTTCCCTTCTGTGAGGCTGGTGGCTAAGAGGTGGTTTATAATCTCCTTTTCACAGCTGTCATGCACAAATAGATACACGAGAATGTCTTGTGTTTATCCTGTTGACAAGCTGCAGCTGGACTGCAGATCACAGCAGGTATTACAAGGGGGCAGCGTGTTCATAGCTGTATCTTGCATCTTTAGAAAAAATATTATGCAAGCCCTTAACTTCAATTATACTGCTTTTTTTATACTGCAGAGCTTTGGTAGCAGGCAAACCAGAAGACTGAGAGTATTTAATATGGAAAAGAAGTGAGATTGTGTCCATTTTTTGACCCTCTAGTCTACCTGACCCGTTCTTTCCACTCCTGTATATAAACATCAAAATAAAATATGCCGTCTAATGGGGGAAAAAATCCAGGCAGCTAAAATATTTAGATGGGAAACTCTCAGGCAAGATGCAAAATATTTAAGGTATTTTTCAGGTTCTTTGAATATTTGCTTCTACAGTTTTTACACTGGCATCTAAATTCCCCTGGGTCTCCTCCTTTCGCTGCCCAAAGATTTGCAGTAGCTACTGTTAGTGTTAACTCCATTGAAGAGCCTTAAATATAAATCTCGTTTATTCTTCTGCGGGTCTAACTCTTCTAACAGAAGTGTTACAGCCACCCTAGGAGAATAGTTACAGCTTTTTGGTAGCTTATGCTTTGATGAGATTCTGCAAAGGTCCCCTCCAGGGAGCTGTGGGTCACTGTGTGGGAACGCCTGGAACCTGCTGTTTTCAGGCACGGAGCAAAGAATTGAGATGTTTGGATCATTTTTATGTGAACTCTCGGTTGCTGGACACATTCTACATAGAGAAAGGACCAAGTTAACTTAAAAGCTGTGTTTCCAAGCAGTGTGAAAAACTGAGTGCAGGTGGACAGTTGCCACCTTCTAGCAGTAAAGCTGTTCTATCTTCACCTTGAAGGGAAGGATGCTTCATCATAAGGAAAATTTGGGACATAACTTTAAAAAAGGTAGCAACAAAAAGCTGAAAGCACCGAGCTGTGGAAAATTCTATTTTCTTCCTTACAAGCCCTGTATTTGTAGCTGAAGAGAACTCTTAAAGTTATAAATGAAATTCATCTGTCACTAAGAGTGCCTTCAATGCCTTGTGTACAGTAAAGAGGTACAGAGCACCAGCAGGAGTTGCAAAATTGGGACCTTTTACTGAACAAATGAAGTTAAAATCCTAGACCTGCCCAGCCCATCACATCACACTGCACGTGTGTGCTCACTGTGGCAAGCAAGCCCCTCACAATAAATCTACAAATACAGTCTGGCATCAAAAATGTTCTCAATATCCACCCAGACTTCACAGCACTCAGTTCTATCAGCTTTACCAGCACGTCAAGTGCTTATGGTTGTTTCCTTCTGTAATTACTTTGGATGCCACTCTGTGAATAAATGGAAGGAGAATCTTACTGACAGTTAAATCAGAAAGTTTATAGCATAATGCATTATTCTTGGTAAAGAATTAAACGTAAAGAAAAGATAGTGGAGCAAAAGAGTTTGTGATTGCTAATGAACGGTGTGCTTGGGCTATGTTTGACTTTCACGTGTATACCCCAGGCACCACTTTCAGATTACATTTAAAAGTTCATTTGCATTCAAAGCAAAACCCACGTAGGTGATAGTGACTAAATTCAGAATTGTAATGTACATCTGTGTGTACTTGGCAGGCTGCAGTCCCTGAAATCTGACTCTTTGCTGGGACTGGGCTGTGCTTTTCATCCATGGCAAATGAAGCACCTCAGCAATTCCCTCAGAACTTCAGAACTTAAAACTGTCCTTGTTTTAAGCTCCTGGAAAGTGGGCAGAGAGTCTGTCCAGAAGCTGGAAGAATGGGCTTTATTTCAGGAACTGCAGTAGTCACCCATTCCTGTCCAATCTTCAGCAAGTCATTTCACAACAGAAGCCAGTTCAGATTTTTATTGGAAGCAATAACTCCTCCAGATTTTTGGCCTCCTCAGAAATGTTTGGTTCTTTTCAAGCTTAACACCAACTATTACTGGACCCTAAGAGATGGTTTGCCTTGTGCCATTAATAATTAAAACAGCAGATAAATAGACTGAGCAGCTGCCATGAAACATTTATTACAATTGTTTCTTTGTGGCTCTCTAACTAAAAAAGCCAGTCTCTGGATTTTTGATTTGTTTTAATTTATCAGAAAAGATTTGGGTGCAGGAGCAAATAGTGATGTTATCCTTCCAGCAGAGCTGGTGAGAGGAACTGTGTGAAGGCAAGGGGCTTTGTGGTCACCAAATGTTTTTCCTCATCTTGCCAAATAGGTTTCAATGCATCAGGCTAGAAGGATCAAAATTTTCTAGGTTTTTGGTTGATTTGTTTTTAATACCATTGGGAGATTTCCTTATTAAAAGGAAATGTAGCCTTACTTTTCTGTGCAACAGCATAGATTTAGGGTAAATTAAGTTAACAGGGTCTTAAAATGAAAATTTTATTACCTTAATATTCCTGTTGCTGGCATGTTGTGCATAAAACATCCCATAATATCATTAGAGAGGAGAGTTAAGAATGAATAGGCTCTAAAATTCTCTACTTTGAACTTTCATTTCTGTTTATTTTAGTTCCTACCGTGTGCTTCCAACCTTAGTTTTTCATACAGCTGTTCCTAAGTTGTGTACTGCATAGGCTCTTTGTGACAACTGGATTTTGAATCAGGTCTATCAGGGGATTTTTTTTAAAATGATGTCCCCATTTTCTTTTGTTTTGTTTGGAAGATTGTCTTCCACATCTCCCAAACCCCTCTCTGCATTACCCCTGAATTGAAAGCAGTAACAGCCCCATTTCACCCCACTAAACCTTTGCTTTCACGAAACTGAAGCACAGCTTTTACCCTGCAGCCCTGCAGAGTTGACAGGTGGTTTAGTGACTTAAAAGGAGCACCCTGTTCATAAGACTTTGGAAGTATTTGATGTTTTCCATAATGTCAGCCCTAGATCACTGTTTAGGTTGTGTTTCTCATGCACAGTTTTTGTCCCAATACTTGAATTCTAATTTAGTTGCTCTCTAAACCTTTGCCCCATGAAAGCCGTGAATTCCCTGATAGGATTTTTCCAGATCTCACACAACTCCTTCTCCATGTGTGTGCCTGTGATCAAAATGTGACTCTTTGGCAGTCCTCTTGCAAGCTCTGAGACTTATTTAGCAGAGGTGGTAAAAGGTTTAGTGCAGCTTTAATGCTCTTTCATCAATCCTCATTTGGTAAATATTCAGGAGACATTCTTTTTTTGATGGTTGAACAGCTCTAGAACAAACATCTGGTTCAAACAAATCTTCCAGTTTTCGCTTTGTCATCAGTTCACAATCAATTAAAGAGAGGCTTTTACCCTTTTCAGTCCCCAGTGTCCTTTTTGGTTTCTATTTCATTATCAAAGAGCTATTTTTTTTTCTGTAAACTTTTTCAGAGTTCCTGTATGAGAAGAGGGAAATGAGCATTGATGTGATTAAGGATGCCAATAAGCTTTAACTCAATTTCTTCAGAAGTGAAATGTGCATGGCTGCTGTATATAATAAACTCCAAAAAAGCACTGCATCTTATTTACACTTTGCCCTGCACAGAGCATTTGTATGTTAAGCTTAAGGGATTTTTCTTTCCTCTAAAGACAAGAATCAGTTCAAGCTTGAGAAGGGACCTGGATTTCCCTTTTAGCTGGTCTTTTTTCCATTATTTCCTACAGGTTTCTTTCCTGCATATGGGCTATTTCATTCAGCTAGCATTGTATTTTGACTGGGTGTAGGTTTTCTGAGCTTGAGGTCTACTCTCTTCATACAAAAAATTTTTGCTCAGCATTTTTACAAGAGCTCAGCTCTCCCCTGCACGTTTCTGATATCCACAGGCAGCTTGGGGACTCTTCCCAAATGTGTGGCTCTGACTCTCTTCAGGTTCATTCCTTGTGGGATTTTGTTCAGGGGCCACAGAAAGCAGTAAAGCCAATCCTAGGAGTTTCTGTTGCCATCATGAGGCCATATAAAAACACAGAGTGTATGTTAGGAGTAAAACCCAGGTGCCTTTAGCAAAAAGGAAAGTCAATTTATCATGCAGAAAATGAGAATACAGACTGAGATTAATTAGTGGACACGGAGTGGATTAGAATCTGACAAAACAAGACCTGCCCACAGGTCTGTACCTTGGCTTCAGCGAACAACCATTCGTATGGAAAACAGAGGGATTCAAGTTTTCTGTTCGGGTGTGTTTTTCCTTTGCAGATAAGTTTTGCATCTAAAAATAACAACTAAAAATCTATGGCAAAGACTAAGGAATCCTGAGTTGCACCCACATTTCTGTTTTCCAAAAATGAAAACATCCAGCTGTAGGTGTATAAATGAAAAATAACGAGGAAGGCAGTTCATCACAGTGATTAATCACCTGTCACTCATTTAAAACAGTGCAAGACCAGCAAGAATTCAGTTAGTCATGAAGACTTATTTCTCATTATTCACCTTAAATTTGATTTCAAAACTTATGTTTTCTGAGGACAAAAAAGTATGATTTCTTAGCAGTATTTAAACTTACTGTGTTATAATGAGTTCCCCTCTGACCCTAAAACTCAGATAGGATGAACAAACAGCCACAGTGGTTAGCAAAGTAGATGTAAAGATGTAAAGAAAGGTAGGACAACCTGCATATGGCAATAAATTTCTTCGGTATTTTTTGATTTAAGCAGTAAGTCTACCTGGAAGAGGGCTCTGGGTGTTTTCTGCGTGTTTAGTCATTAGGATACAGTCAAGTCAAGGTTAAAAAAGACAAAGTTTTTACTCCTCTAATTTATGTGAAGCAGTTTGAGCAGTCTTGTGAGATAATAGACTTTAGGCAGAATAAAATGAATTAATATAGCATCCACTTCTGTCAGGGGAGGTAGACAGCAACAAAAGCATAAATAAGATCGTGTATGAGGATGAATTAACTTATTCACCTTCAGATATATCATCAGTGGTCAGATTCAACACACACACACACGAGCACACACACACTCAAAGGAAAATAATACTGATGTGTGTTGGTTTTGCTGCTGTCCCTGTAAGGCAGACAGTGTTTAATGAATACAATAAATCAAAAGCAAGGCTGCATTTTAAAGCAAATATTCATTTGATCATTTCAATAAATAACTGAGGTCCATTCAAATGGGGATGTGTAAATACATTGAGAAACTTCTGAATAACACAAATGAGGCTTAAAACTTCAAAAAATTTTCTATTTCCATATCAGCTGGACATAAGAGTCAGCCCTCATTACTTTCATTTGCATCAACAGAGAGGGGGCAGTTATTCTCAGACAGTTCTGTATTGAAGATGTGATTAGAAAACGAGTTTCTTTAGGATACTAAATGGAAGTTTAGGGAAGTTTAGGGGTGGAAATGCAGGGCTACCTCTTTTTTTTTTTTTAAGTCATGTTATTTATCATGAATATTTATGGCAGAGCTCTGCTTTAGGGTGTACTGCTGACAGGAACCCCGGATTTGAAACTGCCCTGCCCCAGGAATGCCATGGAATCATTCCTTCCACACATTTTTTCGTGTTGCACTAGCAAAGTATCTGTTCTAAATAGATAAAGGAGGAGCTCCTTTTTGCAGCTTCATGTGTTACTTTTTCTAACAATTCAGCTGGTGCAGAGGGGAGCAAGCAGAAGTAAGCAAGCCCAAGAGTCTTCTTGAGCCAGCACAGGAGCTGCTTTTAGGAGGTACAAAATGACCAGTCTGACCAGAAATTACAGTCTGACTTTAGTATAGCAACCATTTGCTAAGGGTTTGGTGTTTCAAGCAATCCTAGACGTGTTCCTTTAAAAACAAAGCAAGACCTTTGTTCATCTTAAACCCCGTGGCTGCAATGAAATGGACTCAGGGCACAATGATGTTAAAGCTCCATCAGTGTTATCTGACAGGCACCATCATTACAGGGACTGAGTGCCCCATGTTTCAGAGTTATGTTTTATGTGGACACTGGTTGAGTCCTATCTCATTTCTCCAGTCTCCAGATAGTGGTTGTGATAAATGGATAGCAGCAATCTTAAATTCATCATTATTAGAGTGTGCTAATGCAACTAAAACCTTGTGAGGACTGAGTCTCTGTGCCCTGCTAGTGTTTTGTTACTGCCAGGGAAACACCTTCATGACTTGGTTTCTGGGTGCCACCCTTTCTTTTAAACAGATAAATCTGGATGATGCTGTGCTGTAACTACTCATCACTATCATTTTACAGTAGGGCTTGAAATACATCTCAAACAAAGTTCAGTCGGGCTAGAATCATTCAACACAAAAAGTGGTACTTACAGACGTGGTGTATTCCATTTTTCTGCTTTACAAAAAGAAAAAAAAAGGCTCTAATTTGTAGTGAGAAGTTCAAGAGAAGCTTGGGCATAGATTTTGGAGGGGATAACAAAAATCATATCCTCTACTAGGTTGACTTTTTGCCATAAAATGTCAATTGTTTGAAGCTGCTCACAAGCTGTAGCCTGAGAATAAGTCCTGAGGGTATGAATTAATAAGCAGATGGTACAAGTAGATCTCTGAAAACTGAAGGATACTTTCCAATGTCCCCATTTAACTCACTTGGTTCTGTCATTGACTTCATCAAGAGCAGGACTCAGTTCTGGCTGTTTCTATTCCAGCACTGAGAAAGGTCTTTAACACCTGGATTGCTTTGAAGAGTTCCAAGAGTTAGGAACTACTTACATTTCAGTCTTTGACAGAAAAATAATCAAAACCAAAATATTGAGATTAATTTCTACTTTATTTGGTAATTGCAGCCAGTAGATTTTAGATTTTCTTCCATGTTTTTAAGTGTCTCATATACACAGCTGATCATTTGAATTCTATGCAGACCACAGAGGACTGGTGAGAGCAACAAAAGTATGAGATATTTAAATTAAAATTTTGTTGCATATTTGTGCATATCACTGAATTACTCCAGGGAAAGAGAGCAAAAAATGTCAGAAAAACATGTGAAACTATTATTTTATTTAATTAAAGTGAATACACGTAAGGAATTGAGATATTACTGTATATGTGATTAATATCTGACTACTATCATCTATTTACTGTCAGTTGTAGGGCCACACTCCACACTGTCTACTGCTATTTGGAAATGATATCTGAAACAAAATCTGTCTTGCCTCCAAAAGTATAGAAATTACATTTCCATATCTCAGAGTCCTGACCTCTGTGTCTGAAATCACAGTTCCGCCCACAGAGGCCTTTTCCCCGCCTTCATAAAACAGATATTAAGAATTATTTCTGTTTGCTGCATTTTCATTCTAGCAGCTGTTCTAGTCAGCACCTGCTTCCTGGTGACAGGGTTTGGTTTTTTTAGTTAAGAATACTGGAATATGTATCAGTATATTTTTTCAGCTTCCTGATTTTAGAGCTGGCTAGCTTGTAATGTATGCAAATTAATTCTTTGTTAAAAGGAAAATTTCAAATCCAATAACAATAGCTGCAGTGGAAATGAAGGAGTGGTTTGTTCCCTTGAACTTCTGGGGGAATTCGACCCAAATTAATTTTCTGAGGCAACATCATAAACCCAGAGACAGAAAAAAACACGTTTAGATAAATGAAAGACTGTCACAGGCCACAGTGCTAGTGTTGAATTGGACAATTAATTATGTAGTTTGTGCACATCATAAATAGTGAGCAGCTTAAAGGATGATGGCTCAATAAAACAGCAAGAAAGAAGGCAGAGTGAATCTTTTATCAATACTTCTCCCCTGTGACCCTTGCTTCAGCCAGTGTCATTGTAATGATATGAAGAAAGAATCAGAGTGCCAAGTTACCCAAACTTACAGCCTGTTCTGACAGCCAGGGCTTTCTGCCACCAGGGAAATTAAATAACTGGATGTGGTCAAGTAGAGAAATGCAGGGGTAGCCCTTTAAGCTTATTAAGTCTCATTATGCACAACTTCATGCACAAGCAAGCTGTCCCATAATATCAATGTGTCTGGAGGAACACTTTGGTCTCCTGATATCAAAGAAAGGCGATTCATGCTGCTCTTGTACACAGAAATTAGGAATGCAAGGCTGAGAACTTGCTCTGTAAACAGAGCCTCACTTGTAGATGTGATTGCCAGGAAGGCTCTGAAACAGCTAAAAGTGCACTTTCCACTGCTTTTTTCCTGTATATTTGTGTGGATGATGTTTTTCTTTTCCCTTTACTCATTCTGAGACTTCATTTAAGTGTTGTACTCCAAGAGGATACCTTTTCTGTCCTTTGAATGCATTGCTCTCACTGAGCTGGCCTCCAACGAGACAGCTCAAGTACTGATTGTGCTGTAATTGGAGGTGTTCAGTGCTCAGAGCAAGCTGGTCAGTCTGCCTCTGAGGAGCTGTGTGAATGTGGCCCAGCTGCACTGAGCTTTGCACTGCACTGGCTAATTTAAAATTATCCTGGCTGCGTGAACTTCAGCTGCACTTTTGGTTGTGGAACAGGCACTCCCAAGGGCTGCAGTGTGGTACTGAGTGGCTGAGCCAGTGCATTTTCAGGTTCTCCCTCTGACAGCTGTAAACTCTTTAAACTGAAGTTTTGTTGATTTTAACAGGAGAAGCAAAGTATGTGGTTGAAAAGTCCTGAGATTGGTGTAAACAAACTTTTCTGTTCCTGGACTGGTAAATCAAGCAAACCTCAGTTCCATAATATCTTCTCTAATTGTCTATTACATAATCTGGCTCTCCCTGCATAATCACTCTTGAAAACACAATCATATTTCAATCACCAGTTTTCTGTTGCATTGCTGGACATACTGTTTTTTCTGGACAAAATTTGTCCAGGTGTTTCTTCAGAAAAGAAAACATTTAGAGATAAAGTTTGAACATTCTTCTTTGATGAGAACGAGGCTTGTAAAGGTTCATCTGTATTTTGCTTTGTGCTTGGTTTTACCTTATAGTGCTGCAAACTGAAAAATGCACATCCTCATAATCACATCCTTCCCTACTTTCATAAATGATTGTAAGGAAGTTTCCATCCTCCCACATCAGTTCAGCTGAAAAGGAGAGCAGAAAATCTGTTAAGGATAGGTAAATATTTGAGGAAGTGGATGTGTCATTGTATTTGGGCTGAAGAAAAAGGTAATAACACTGCTAAATTGCCCTTGTCCTCTGGAGCATTGCAGTATCCTAAAAACTCTCTATCAAAGGGCAGAAGGGGAGTTAAATTCCAGCTCATAAAACTTGTGTTTAGCAACAAATGTTTTTTGACCCCTTAAGTGATCGTGTTTTCTGAAAAAATTGTACTACCTTCTTCACCCCATGTGACAACATAATGGGGTGAAACTGCAATCATTAGGTGTTTGGGGGAACATCCGAGATGGTCTTATGATCTGATGGCAGCTGGAGGGAGAATCATTTGAGATCATTCAACAGCCTCAGGGAAAGTCACCTAAACACAGTCAGAACTCTTTTTCTCCTTCGTTGTGTCCATCTCTCTCTCCTTTGACTGCCTACCCTATTAAAAAAATGCCAACACACTCCTTTTTGTTTTGCTCTTGCCAAATAGTTAGAAGGTCATTTGGGACCCTTCACTTAAAACAGCAGGGCAGAGGCCACCTCAGCAGCTGATCAGCAATAGATCAGGTAAAAACTTGCATTATTAGGACTGTGTACATGTTCCTCAGTGGAAAGCAGGGGCAGGTTTGTTTTCCAGGCTGAACCACCTCTGGATCTGTGTGGCTGTTGCAGCAGCTGGTGGAGAGAGGAGCAGGAATACGCTGTGGCTGTCCTTGAGATGTTCACCAGGGGCTGACTCGTATCCACCACCGTGGCTTTCACGACACATGCCCAGGTTCCCTTCCTGAATCCTCATCACTCATGCTCCAGGATGGAGCCAGGAAGCAGTCAGAGCCAGGGCTGTGAGAGGAAATTCTCATTCCCCTGGTCTGAATGCAGCTGATGCCCATGAAAGCCATGATCTGGCAGAGGGGCTGTCACAGATGGTTTCCCTCCTGGCACAACCCATACTGCTGCCTTAGCCAGGCCTTGGTGGCATGGCAGATGTCAGCTCTGCTCTGGAATGCTCCTGTTGGGTTTCTCCAAGTGTGGGAACAGTAAAGGGAGCTGTCACGGCTAGCTCATGGCAGGGTTGAGCAAAAATAAGAAAAACAGAATAAGTGAAAGTCTGTTTTAATGGTGTCTTAGTGAGTATCAGGGCAAGTGGGAAAATGAGATGGCAGAGAGCAATGAGAGCTGCAGCAGACTATTGCTATGTGAAAGATGAAACTCAGTGAATTTTTGGAGATTACGGGGTATTATGGGGAGTTATGGATGATGACAACTTCTTAAAACTCCTTCCTACTGCCCAGAGCCCATCTCTAACCTCAGGGAAGGGCTTTAGTCCATTCATCCCTCACAAGAACACCCCTTCTTTCAGTCCTCCTTTCCTGTCTTTTCAGAGGATGTTATTCACCTGTTCTGTCCTGCCAGCAAAACAGGGTGGATGACAGACAGAAGATTTTTGGGAAGGGGAGGTTCAGCAGCAAAAGAGGTTCCACTGGCCACTGAGATGTGGCATGAGCTGCCCACTCACCAGCAGGCTGTGGAGGAGGGCACTGCCCAACCCTGCCGTGAGCTCTCTCCTTGTAATTGGACTCTGCTGTGGGTGCACAGCACAGCCTGGGAATGAATGAGGCTGGATTTTTCTCAGAGACAGGGATAGGGTAAATATTTGAATTCCTTGAGGGTTATTACAAAGCCTGTTAGATTTAGGGATGAGGTAAATGTTTGAGTACCTTGAGGGTTATTACAAAGCCTGTTAGATTTAGGGATGAGGTAAATGTTTGAGTACCTTGAGGGTTATTACAAAGCCTGTAAGATTTAGGGATGGGGGTAAATGTTTGAGTACCTTGAGGGTTATTACAAAGCCTATAAGATTTAGGGATGGGGTAAATGTTTGAGTACCTTGAGGGTTATTACAAAGCCTGTAAGATTTAGGATGGGGTAAATGTTTGAGTACCTTGAGGGTTATTACAAAGCCTGTAAGATTGCATGTACAAGCTTTTGGAAGCTTGTGCCTGGTGCACTTTGGGCATTTTAATTACATCTCTGCTAGGAAATGGAGAAGGTTATAAAGCTTTTGCCTGAGCAGTGCCCTGTGGTTAATTAGCCATTTCGTTTAATTGATGACACCACACAATCATGCAGTGTCTCAGACGAGGTTTAGCTACAGAAGAGGTGTCATATTGGCATTTTCTAGCTACCTCTTTCAAAGGTTTTTTTTTTTCCTGAAGCCTAAGGGTTCTAACAATTTGTTATATATCCAGTGAGCAAAGAAACCTTAAGTCATCTGGATAGGAATCTTGAACTATTTTTTCCCGGTGTGAGTGATACAAGGCAGTTAACACATGTGCCAGGTGTAATACTTGCAATCATATTTTTTCCTTTTAAAATTTGAACCTGGTTTTCAAGAAAAGAGATTTGTTTTTCTCCATTTTACATATTTTTAAAAGGGATTTTTTTCTCCTCATAGAGGATCCATTTGCTTTAAAAAATCAGCTTTTTTCTTATCTTTTCAGGGACTTTATCATCACCATCACCAATAATTCTGTGTCTGTGTACAAAAAGCCAAACACATCCAAGCCAATACTATTGTCAGTCCATATCCATCCACAGTCAATGACATTTCACCCAGTTTCAAAAACGACTATTTTCACTTTTCTTACTTAAAATCTCAGAACTACTTTGTGGGAAGGGAAGGAAAGGGAAGGGAATGAAAGGGAAGGAGAATCTTTCTCTGTTCTCCATTTTATCTAATTACGAGCATAAGAAATTCAGGAGGGAGGGAAAAATAAGATATTTAATACCTTTCTTATTTTCAGAAATCCTAATGAAACAAAATTTCTTCAGTTTCAGGGTTCTATAATAATGGTACAATCAATGTCATTCAGGAAAATAATTGTTTTTTGATGAAATAAATTCCTAACTGGAAAGGTAAAAATATATAATGTGGTGGCTAAGATCTCTCCTTTCTGCTCTTCTCCCCCATCCCATCTTTGATAAATCATGTGTTTCCTACACAAAAGCAGCAGTTTTATTTCTTTTTGCTATTCTGCTATTGGTACTGTAAGGCAACAATGGAAAAGCTAAATACATAAATATAAGGAATATAAGGAAAACCAAATACATAAATATAGGAAATAATTTGGAGAAATTCAGAATTAGGATGTATCTGGACAGTGCAATAAAATGCTCAGAACTGATACCAAGTACCATTATGAAGGGCATATTTATGCTCATAGATCCCAAATGAGTGTGTTAATGACCTTACACTGTGTAAGAGTCTGGCCCAAATTGTACCATCTCTTCTCCAGGGAAACTTTTTCTCCATAGGTACTCCTGAAACAGAAAAGAATTCTATTCTGGCAAAACTATTCTCCTTTTTAACAAATCTACTAATGTCTCCTTTGTCTTGCCTCTTATCTTACAGGAGGTCATAAAATATTTTGTCAGTGATTTATGAGAAATGCATATTCCAAGTCGCCTCATTTCCGATTGTTAATTTTCTCCTCTGTGTGGAAGTGGAATGCATTATTCCATGCACTGAGACCAGGAGAGGCTTCCTGCCATTTAATGTGTCCATTACAATGTGTCGTAGTGGAGGCAGTAATGGATGACTATTGAAAGGTGCAGGAGTTTGGTGTGGTTAATTACGGAAGATGAGGTGATAATTCACAATTCATCCGTGCCACCCAGAGAAAGTCGAGTGGCTGGAGCAAATCTCCTCTTGAAACCAGTTCTATGTGACAGAGCAGCCTTGATCCAGGTTTTGTAACCTTCCCATGAGTTTGCCTTCCTTTATTTCCACTCTTCAGACAGACAGCTTTATCCACACAAATACTCTGTTCATGATAACAGGACCAATCGCTGGAAAAATTAGCTTTAGTGTTAAACAGGAGGAGCAGGTTCCAGCCTTTCCTGGAAAAGGCTGTCCCATATCCATTCCCTGTAATTCCCTTCCTCCTCATCTTCCTTCTCTCAGCAGTAGCAGCAGCCTGAGCTTCCAGGTGATGTTTTTGGGCTGAATTTGTGGCTGGAAACCTGTTCTGAATCCTTCCTGAGCGAGCTGTTGTTAGGTGTTGGTTTAGACAACAGCCTATCTGTTTGTGCTGAATGCTCCCAGCTGACAGCACAGAGGATCACAGGAATAATACTGGAAAAGTACTGTTTTATAAAACCTGGAATAAAGTTCTGCTAGACTTCGCTTAGGGAGTTTAGTAGAGAGGAGAACTGAAAACAGACTTCTGACATTTAAACCCATTGTCCTTCCCCCTCACTTCAGTGTGGTGTCTCACTAATCCTCTGGGCTGTAGGGTGACAATTCCTGCTTTGTGTGTAGGCCTGGCATTAGATAAAAATAGGGACAAAAATGACAAGCTTATTTAAGTTTCTGATAACTTATTGCCAGGTATCTCACACTGTTTTTCTCATTGCTATTCAGACCTGTCCAACCCTTGGAAGCCCACCTATGAATAAACTCTTATTTCCTCCTTCCTTTGAACCTAGCATTAGCTTTTTTCAGCTTTTCTCTTAATCCAGTAGTTTCCTCTTGTAAAAGAGTGCAAACTTTCCCCTGATAGATTCCCCACCATGTAAATCAGGGCTTCTTTTTCCCATCAAATCTCTTGATCCTCCTCAGTTCTGTTCAGCCAAAACACTTTTGGCTCCGGTTATTCCCTCTACTCCTGCAATTAGGCCCTTCAATAACCACTGTCTCCTCGTGGAACTCGTGCTAACTTGTTGAAAAGGCATGAGGCAGGAGCAATCCATAGATTTTAAACTTGCTGACCACTGAGGTGACCCATCTCCAGAGATGCCCTTTGCAGCTCTATGATGTGGGAGGGCTTTGTCCAGCCTTTCAGTGTCCCTGGTGACCCCAGGGCCAGGAGGAGCAGCACAGAGATGGATGTGCACGGGCTCAGGCTCCCTCATCGACTGCTGTGCTCGGGTACAGGGTGGAAAATGAATGCAAACAAATATTAACTTAGGGGATGAGATGTGCAAGGGATGAAGGGAGGTCAGAGTGGGGTTTGGCCTGTTTAATCTATGGATTGTAATAGACTTTTGCAGAGGCTTCTGTAGCTTTACTCCCACTCTTGTGGTTCCCTTGGCATGAGCATTAGCAAGGCTTACTCTCAGTTAATCAAATCTTGAGCTGATTTGTAGGGTTTTGCCTCACACACTCGTAAGTGATTGACTCTAGATAAAGTCTGGAGGGAGGCTAATTCAGTTTAAAGTGCCCATTTCACAAGTTACCTCATCTCTGTTTCCCAGAAGACTCTCTTGCTTATCTATATTGACTTCTAAGTTTATCCACCTTTAGTGGGAGGTGATTAACTACTCAATCCTCACAATAGTTATGTTCTGCCATCTTTTCCTGACTTTTGGCCTGTTTTCACATCCTGTCTGCTTCTGGAAGTTCAGGCACCAAGCTGAAAACATTCCTTTGAAAGGCATGTGACCCTGTTTTTCCTATGGAGCTGAAGTCCCTTTTCCATACCAAAATATGCTTCCCTTACACTCTGTTAACCCCTTCTGGAAACTGCAGTCCATTCAGCTTCCCTGTAAACTTCAGTCAAATTGAACTGTACCTTAATATAAATAATCATATAAAAATAAATAATTTATTGAAAACACCCTATTTTATCTGATGCCTACCCAGCCTTCTCTCCCCAGGTTAGATAGTGCAGTAGCTTTTGTTCATGTTGCTCAAAACTAGTCCTTCCCAGGGGAATGCAGCTGTGCTCCTCCCGCAGCCCAAGCTGTTGTGGGACTTCTGCAAGGTCCTTGTATCCTAAAATACTTTGGCTTGGGACTTTTCAATGTAAAATGCTTGAAAAAATGTGAAGGCTGTATCAGAATCTTAGAGGGAAATTCATTTTCTCAGTAGCTTGGTGGGGAGAGGCACTGCATGCCTGACAACAGGACCTGAGGCCAGGGAGGTGGGGAGGTGTTGCTGCCATTAGAAAACTTTCTAGAATTTTGTTTTATTTTGCTTTCCCATTAAAAACAGAGCTGCTCATTCAGCCTCTTAACTATTCCCAGAAAATTTCATTTTAGAGGAATCTCTTCAGCACCAAAAGAGAAGCTAGCAATGAACTTATAGACTTTGTGGAAGGTGGGGAATTGTAATGTAGTTATCATAAAGAATGAGTACATAAAATGACATTAAGGAAATCTACATGTGACTGTTTTCCTTAATTTTATTGAGAGAAGTGAATAAAAAGAGGCAAATCTCCAATTGTTATACATGGATTTAGGTCCTGCCATTTTATGATGCAGTGAAAGGATACAGGAAAAGAAGGTTTAATTCTTTTCACTGACTAATTAATAAAGCCATGTGGATTTCTTATTTAGTTGATTTTCCTTCCAAGGTACTACCAAGAAAGATAAGATTCCTATTTTAACACAGCGGTATATTAAAGGCTTTAGAAATATTAATTAGTTCTGAGTCACAAAGAGCTGCCATTTGCTTTTGTGCAATGTTCTCTCACAACCCATGGTGATGAAGAATACAGTCTTCAGTGAGACTTGTTAATTACAGAGGGTAGGTCTTCCTCATCCCCGTTAATGAGTAACAGCTTCCTGGAGTTTATGCAACCTCAGTAGTGAAGCACTTAAACCTTGGCTACCTTGGACTAAAATGTGTTGGAAGTTTTGCATCTCAATGAAAAGGGCCTGTGTGGTTTTTGCTGTTAGAACTCAGCTGGATTTAGGCAAACACATCCAAACATGAGTCCTGAACAATGCTTAGTTTATTTACCACAGAGCTTCCATTATTGCAGACCTTTGCAAACTCTGGACACCTTCTCTGTAGTTGTGATTCAGGCAAAAGAGAGAAAAATCAGCGGATTTCTTGTGCCAGAGCTTCCTACTCTCACCTAATGAGGGATAAAGAAGCCACAAAGGCAGAAGAGAAGAATTGACTGGGTTGCATTTGAAATCCCCAAGCTCTGGGACCTCTGCACTCCATCCCACTGCACAGGTAGCTCAGTTTTAGTCTCTGGATGTTCCTCCTTCGTCCAAAAATAACTTCAAACTTAATGTTCTAATGCCCTGGAGGATTTTTGTCATCTCCAGTGCAACAACTATGGGGGAAAAAACCAAAAAACTAAAACCCTCAAAACCCAAACAAAGCCCCAATCCCAAAACAATGCTACTAAAGTAATATTTTATGGTTCTTAGAGACCAGGCACCAGCACCAAGTGCTCTGCCACTACATGCAGAGGGCTGGTCCAACAGGAGAATGTTTTACACAGAAAGGGTGACCAGAAAGTGGCAAACAAAGCAAAGAAACCAGTACTGAAAAGACCTTTCCTAGAGCACACAGCACCTCAGGACTGGACCTTAAGAGAAGAACAATTTCCCAAATCTCACCATGCTCACTTGTAATCATTCCTTGTGTGTTTCAGACTGAATTACCCATCATAACTGTTACGTGAACAGTTCCTCTGTTATTTAGCACAGAAGTTTTTACAATATTTGACTGCATTTTCTGTAAATATTCCAGCCACATATATTTGGCCATTCTTATGAGAGGTATTAAAGGTGTGCTTGTCATGCTGCAGTTTGAAATCACAGAGATGCTGGACAAAATTAGCATTATACACGTGCAGCAAAACTCAGAGAAAAGAAAGAGAAAAAGAACCTGCTAATGCACACTGAGGTAATTCATGATGTTTTCTTTTGGGGGAACAGGCTTCTGAACAATCCTTTGTTGTAACCACAAAATTGCAGCAATAGGAATAAACCTGGCTTTATTTAATATATGGGTTTTTAAATAGACTTTTGAGTTTTATTATGAAAAAAGAAATGGAAGGCTAAAGATTAAGATCGATATCAAGAAGCAAGATGTCACCATTTAACACTCTTTTCCAAGGTGTAACTTTCACCTCGTTCCTTGGCCTTGAGCCTGCTTTAATAATGAAAACCAGGAACATCACCCAGGTCAGTGAAATTCTGTCAGGGTACTGGCAAGGCAAGCCCTCAGCTCCCTAGTGAAGAGTCACCAATCCCTCACTTACATTTGATAATTTGAGGATTAAACACAACATGCTTATGTTTAAAATCAGTTTGCAGAGAGCTGTGGATATGTCTATTAATTATTTATTACTTCTCCAAAATTGCATAGTTAAAACTATTTTTAATGAGTTAGAACTCAGCTTAGACTTCAAGAGCCTAAATTTTATCTGTGATGTTCCTTTGGTGTTCTCAGATTTATGCATGTATTTATAATCACTTTTGGGCAAGAGTCTGAATGATCTGAGTGTGTTCATTTGAAATGGAATTATCAGACAAGACAAGCCCTCAAAACCCTAGGAAACATCTTTGTTATGTCCATATATTTTAATGGCAGTTAGGATTTCCAGAGGAAAAGCCATTGAGGCACAGGAAGGAGGGGTTCTTTAAAATGTAATTGGAGTTTTGCACATGAAGAGAAGCCCACTGAACTTTCCTCTTGGCATAAAAGGAGCCCAAATATTAGCCCAGCTTTTAAATAATTTTTTTCCTAGCACAGTTGGTTTTGACCCATGACTAGTTGCAGTATAAACAAACACTGAAAATAATCTTATGAAGTGGGGAAACTGGAGTGTTGCCTATCTGCTTAATCAGGGTTTTATATTTATTATTTCTGACAATAATAAAATGGCATTAATTTTCCAATTAATATTAGCATGAATATTGACTTATGCTATTATGTCTATCAAGACACAAAGAAGAAAAGCTTTCCTGCTGCTTTACATAATTGAATAATGCTAGTTTAACATTTGCAGAACCTTTAGGGAAGTATAATGAATTCTGCAAATACTCAGATTTACATCCTGGAAACAGAAACAACTGGAAAATTTTTAAATTAATCTCTCATTTTTCATGCAAAGTAATGTTGACTTTCTTAGAAAAAGAATTCTGCGACTCTGCATTCCTTTCTGTAAGAAAAAGAGAAGAGTCCAGATTATTTTCCAGCTAGACTGTTTCACAAATGATTAGTTTTCTTTGAGGTCTGTAACTCTCGTTTGCTAGCTGTGAATTTTGTTGTAGGCAAAAAGTAAGAGGAAATAAAGTGTACAAATATATAGCTAACACTTAGCAAAACAAAGTGGACAATCTTTTCACCATAAAATGTCTGGAAATGCAAGAATAAATGCAGGTTAACTTGCATCTTTTCTGCTGCCAAATGTTGATGTCAGTATGCTGGACTGCTTTCAAAAACAGAGCTGGGAACACAGAGTGTGAGATAAAGATGCAACTGCAGCTCCATTTTCGAGTTGGAAAGTTAATGCCTCTTTTGGAAATCTAGTTTTTGATTCCTCTGTTCGACCTTACCTCTCCCTCACACCTGGCAGTAATTCTAATACGGGTAGCTACAACGGAGCTCATGTTAGTGAAAAAAGGTCTATTTTTTTTTTTTTTTTTTTTATTTGAATGAAGATAGCTATAGTTCAAAGAGTTTGACAGAGATAGGGGCTGGTGCTACATCGTTCCAATCACCAATTCTTTGGCTTTCTGAAATACAGCTCCTCATTCGTGAGGTTCTCACCTTCTTTTTTTTTAAATCCCAAAAATTTAAGCAAATTCAAGCAGTCAGGATCATCCCAGGGCTGGCTTTGCCCTTCCTCCCTGCTCAGGTTCAGACAAATCTCTGCTTCCAGGTTCTGCTCAAAGCTGCCACTGCTGATCTCGTCCTGCAGCCGGGGCTTTGTGGAGCACCTCTGAGCCCAAAAAGGCGCTGTGAGGAGCCCATCAGAGGATCCCATTATTGCCTTTGATTCCCCTCCCTGAGACTTTGCTCAGGGCACTGACTTTCCCCAGGCTGTGCCTTCCCCAATATTTTCCTCCTCCTGCGTGCTCCTTCACTCCCAGGCTCAGAATGCAGCCTTGCCACAGGAAAATGCTGAGTGAGAAATGCACTGGTGCTGAATGATAATCGATGCAAATGAAGCCTTCCCACGCTGCCTTTTCCCTTCTCCTAGAGGGCTTTTCTTCTTAGGCCTACTGGCTTATTGCATTAATAATTTATAACCAGTGTGCTTCATATAGGCTCGCTCAAAGCAAACTCACACAATGCCATTTTTCCACCAGTGCTCATCAGAGTGGATTTTCTTAAGGGCACGTGGCTTTGCAAAGCACAAATTCTTCATTTCTGTGGTGAAAAAGTTGTAGTGCCATGAACTGGATTAAATTGATTATTGACACGTTCCTTCTGTGCAGAGTTTAAGATGTGCACAGGGCGAGGAAGGAGGGGTTTGTTGGAACAAATTCTGCGGAATTAATATAGGTGACAGATCTGCATCAGTGGGAAGCCACTTCCCTGTGAGACAGAGGTTGACTTTTCCTTTGAACATTCCTTTGTAACTTCATTGTAAGGAGTTAGCAATTCACCTTTAGTAAAATATTAACATTAATTAATTGTATTGGAAGACTAGGAAAAAACTTGACAGTGGTTCAGTTATTTTAAGTCTGTAACAAAAAAGAAAAAGGAAATTTTTACATTTTCAAATTACAAGTTAACAAACTCATTAGTTTCCATTGCTAGGTAATAGCTTTCTAATAATAAATATTTCTGAAAGCTTGGTACAAAAGAATGGTTTAGCATAATTGGATAACTTTGTAAAGAGAGATGTTTCCAGAAGAAATTGTAAAGAAGAGTTGTGAAAATGAGACAGAACCCAGCAGCACAAAGCAGGCTTGACTAGGTTAGTACAGCAAATAAATTTGGATTATAGAGTTAGATGTGCTTGATATTTTGGTCATTTACACATCACATTGTTGATGTTAAGAAAAACCTTGGGAGGCATCAAACTCAGTAATGGAGATGATGAGTCCTGGGAATGTTTTCTGCCCAGATCCCAGTTTCTGTTGCAGAATGGCAAAATCACAGCAGAGAGTGGCTGAGCCTGGACTCACAATGTCCTGCACAGAGCCCCAGCAATGGGCAGGCACAGGGAGGAGCCCAGGGGAAAGAAGGGTTGGAGCAAATGAGCAGCACCCAAAGACCAGGAATGGCTGAAAATGAGCAGGAGAGGAGAGGGAAAATAAATAAATCTTTGAGCCTTTGACAGAATATAACTCTTCTGTCAAGATTATATTTATATCAGGTAGGCTCAATGCTGGGACCTAGTCCTCAAGAAGTCCTTGAGAGTCTGAAAACTCTAATTTAGCTGGACAATTCCTTTTGTAATAGTAGCTATGGGGTAGCCAGTGTCTGTTTGCTAACCAAGACAAAACTACTTTTAACTGAAAACCAGGATTTAGCCAATTAATATATATGTTTTCAAACCCCTGCCACCACAGTGTCATCAGCTCTGAAAGCAAAATAAGGAGTTCAGCTGAAGCAGTGATACTAATGGTCTCACCAGCACTTAAAACAGTTATAATATGACTCTGCTTAAGCTCTGCATCCCCTGGGTTCTCTCTGTTGTTAGAAAGAGGCAGCAGAGGCTGAGTCTTTTCCACTTACTGCAGGAGTGCTGTTGTTTTCCTCATTAGGAATTACAAAACTAAACAGCAAACTCCACTCTATCAGATTTGTTTCATAATGCTTCCTCTCAGTTACAACTTTCCTAGCAAAGTTTTATAGTTCTTTGGCCTCACCCAAATCCCTCTTCAAAGCTGTAATAAAAGGAAAAACAATAATAAAATAGTTAAGTTTTAAATCCCAGCCAACCCTGGCATGCTGCTGGAGAGAAGAGAGATTAGAAAATAATTTTCAGCCACATTATGACAACAAGAAATTGTTTTTCGCAAAAATTAAAATACTGTACCTACTAATACAGTTGCAGGAGATTTATCTACAATCCACAGTAAGATAAATACTAGGGATTACTTCTAGATGTTACTGTTATATTAAATTGAAGGCTGCAAGTGAAATAGAAGCAATTCACACCCACGTGAAGCATGACAAGACTGGAGATAAGTCTAGGTTACATATTAGGTCAGGATCAGAAGCAGTGTATTTTACAGTGCTGTGCAATCTGTAATTTTCATAATTACAGGTAAACTTTCAGATTCTAGGTGTGTTGTAATGATCTGGGGGTTGGGGGGGAAAAACCACATTCTGTTAATTTAGTTATATAAAATAGTGCTGTTTCAAAAGTAAAATTAGGCCTAAACATTGTATGCAGAAGCATGACACAAATATTTAGAAAGGAAATCAACGCTAATAGAAGGTTTTGTCTAAAGCTCTTTTGATAACGCAGCTCTTTCCATTTCTTGCAACTTTACAGGCTAAAACCCTGGGGTTTGCACAAAGTGGAGTGACACTCCAGTACAGGGGCAGACAGAGGGAGTTGTGAGCTGCTTTATTTTGGGTAATAGCTACTTTTTGGGGGTAAATAACTACAGAAGACAGGAATTCTGGACTCTGGCTCTGTGGAAATGGGGTATGAATGAAATATCTGTGCATTATCTGCCATATTTGCAGTAGTTCAGGTACCTTCAAAAGCAAAACAGAACACGAGGCTTGGCATAGGACTGTCCCCTCCACCAGCTCAGAGCCTCCCAGAAGGAACCAGGAGGATGGGACAGGAGGAAGTGTCAGGCAGGCCATTATCTCTCCCCATGCCCATTTTCATGCCCAGTTAGCTGCTGTCACTGAGAACAGGACCAGTGTAAGTTCTCTTCTTACATAGCTCAAGCTCTTTCCTGCCTTTTTTCCCTTGCAGCAAGGAATATTTTGGCAAGCAGCCCTGATCTGTAATCGTAGCAAGAGGGAAGAGCTACTCAAGGAGTTTATTGCATGGAATGAACGTAAAGGGTTATTTAAAAGTTATTTTCTATTATTGCATTTACAGCTGGGATCACAGGTGCTTCGGAGCAGGCACAGGAAGGTGGAAATTTGTACCTGTGCAAAATGTGCACATTTTGGTCACTGAACAGGAAATCTCAAACCAGAAACATGAACAAAACCTTTGTATTCTTGGTTGTCAACCTTAAACTTAGCAATGTTTTAGGGCTGAGGAGTTTCTTGTTAGTAAATACTCATCATTGCTAATTACAGAGATCAAAGATGAATTAATGGTTGAAAATAAACAGCAGTCTTGGAAAAAAAAGTGATATTATGGCTGTGGGATAGTTTTTTTATAAGGTTTTTGTGACGTTTTGAGAACGTGGATGTGCATAGGCAACCTCTTAAATGCTGGTTCTTCTCTGGCTTATGGCATTCCCTTTGAAGTTCTTAGAATCATTGGATGAATGTCAGCGTGTATTAAATAACTACTGAAAGGAAAATGTGGTAGCAGAGTAAGGCAGATTTGGTTTAGAAGCTCATAATGAATTTAACAAAAATAATAGCAGTCCTCTGAACCTTGTCTGGTTTTCAGTTATTAGGGGAAAGAACTGTTCTTCCAGGCACAACTTGCAAAATCCCATTTGTTTTCAGCTTAGCCCAGGGGAAGTTATCAGCATTACCATCCCATATGTATTGCATTAAACACTTCAAGTCACTTCAGTGATGCTTGCAAGTTCAAAATGAGATTCAAGACTGGAATGATTTAAAGGTCTTTAAAATGAATGAACCATGAGATTGCTTTAATTGTTTTACATATAATCATCTGTGTTTAAAAATATTATTCCTAAAACATTCCATTTTGGCATCCGAGAAGAGATTAATTTGGCAGGCTCTTTTTATATTAGGCTTAATGAAATCACTTAAATTCAAATGTTCAGAATAACCAATGATTTGTAGCTGCCGAATTGAAGGCATTTTGGAATGCCATTATCATAAAGCTTCCTCAGTATCAAAAATTACATCATTTGGGCCCCACAAAATTGTAGTTTTGTTGAGCTACAGTACCACAGTTGTGGTGTAACTCAGTATCTAAATTACTAGGAAAAATGTTATGAAAGTGGATAATTTAACGCTCACCTGACTTTTGTAAAGCCTTTTAAGGACTTCAGTGCAGCACTCAGGCAACAACTGTGTCATGGACTTCAAGTTAATTAGATGGCCAGGCTGTAAAGCTTAATTAACACAATGCCATAATGTGTGGGAACCTCTGTACTGCCACTAACCCCAGCCTTCTTGTGGAGAACAGAGGGAATGAGCTGCTAAAAATTCAGTTTGATGGTATTGCACAGAAACTCCTGAAGCAAAACCCCCAAAGTTTTGAAACAGTGAATTAAGACAGAAGGAAATGAGAGCAATTGCCCACCATCAGCAGATGTTTTGCTGCATCCAGGGTAAAGCCTTTTAGCATAACAATTTAAATGCTGACAGTGGATTTGTTACCCTGGTGAGGAGGATGGATAGGAGGAATAAAACAAAGTCCTTTCCCTAAAATTCCACCTTAAATTTGGCTTTTATTCTGCACTGAGAAGTGGGGAATGAGAGAAGGTTTCCATATCTCAGTCAGAAAGGCCTGACAACAAATGGCNGGTGGGGAATGAGAGGTACAGAGGAGGTGCAGAAGGTTTCCATATCTCAGCCAGAAAGGCCTGACAACAAATGGCATAATAAAAAGCTGTTTTAATATGAGAGAATGAAAGGAATACAGGTAATGAGTAAATTTTACATCCCTTCAGGTGCTGGGAATCCCACATTCGTGCAGCATCAGGCAGACCCAAATAAATACAATACCAAAATACACGAAGGGAGGGAGAAAGGGCCATCATACCTTTTATTTGTACATGTACATGGTGGATATGTGGCCAAAAGCAGGTGAGCTGAGCATCTGAAATGCACTTTCACTGCAGGAGGGCACAGAGCAAAGTTTTGACACAGCCTATTCCAGGTTTCAGCCCTCATATTTCTCCCAGGACACCCCAAAGCCCATGACAAATTACATGTTGACAAATTACGTGTCAACAAAGTGCAGAACTCCAAGATGTATGGCTGGAACGAGTCAGATTCTCTTGAATATAAACAGGTCTCATTAAGGCTGTCTGTAAATTTTATGCCTGGCCAAAAAAAGAGTGAGTGTTGAGTAGTCTCAAGATAAGCATAAAAATGTGAATGGAAAGGCCACTTTTTTTTTTTTTTTTCCTGACAATAGCAAGAAATGGAACACTAGGTAATTTTAGAGCAGAAAATTTTAGTGCTGGAAAGTCCTTTTGAAACAGGCAGTAGAGTTTCCGGAGTTCCAGAGGACCAGAGGAGAGCTATATTACTTCATTTTTTCACATCAGAAAAAACCCTCAAAACAAACAAACAAACAACAACAAAACCAACCAGAAAACCCTGTCAGATTAATCTGGATTTTCCCCAGCCACAACAAAGCTCTGCAATGAAGATTAAAGCTGTTCCTAACAAGAAAATCAGCAGACTTTTATAAAGAGGCTAGAAGCCAATTTTGCCAATATTTTTGAGAAAAACTAAGTCTAGCCCATGCCACAATAAGATTAATACAACTAAAAAAACACCCCCAAAAAAACAAACACACAAAAAAGATCCAAATATTTCTCTTTCTAAACTGAATTTTGATGGTTTCACTGTTTTAGAGTATTCACAGAAGTATTTCAAATATGCTATATCCAAATAAAGCAGTACTTTTCATATAGCATGTTTAGGTAATATTTAACTCTTTAAGCCATAAGCTTTTGAAAAGCTGGGAGATGGGAGGAGCTTTCTTCAGAGTTTTTTGGGAGGGAGTTGTTGTAAATTTATAAGACATGAGTATGTCTTTAGGTCAGCAGGATTTCAGATGGCAGGAGGTGCTTACTGACCAAGAGCTGATGCAATTCTTGTTTTGTGTGGGGAGTGTGTTTGTGTCTGGGGGTGTCTGATAAAATGCACAAATCAGATTTACTGTACTGAGCTATTCACTGGAGCATTGCCTGTAAAAATGTTTAAAAAATCCCTTTTCCTACTTTTCATACCGTTTGAAACTAAAGATAAGTAGGGATTCAGTGGAAGATTGGGCAAATACTCCCAAGCCTGGAAAACCACAGTTTTTTTGAAGTGCTTGCTTTCCTCTTTCGTTTTTTCTTTTTCTTTTTTTTTTTATTTTTCCCTTAGAAAAGTCCATAAGGCAGTCCATCTGTTGTTTGTCTAAACCAAATGAACTGCCTCTTTTGACTTCCCATTTTTTACCTGATAACTGATCATTGTTCAGTCACAGTGGGGATAAATTAGAGACGGGATTCTCCCTCCAAAAACACAGTATAGGAAAAGCCAAGTAAAAATGAAACAAATACATAAAAAACCTTGGAGGAAAGATGGTATTAGAGGGAGAAATGAACACATTCATATGGTTATGAATCAAATGCATTCCTTTTTCTAAAATGAGTAGTTTTTTTGAATCTGTGTCAAAGATTTATGATCCAAAGATACTTTAAAAAGGCTTATTTTTTTTTTCGCTCAAAAGAGCCAAACTGAGCAGCTTGGTTACCTTGGCCTTTCAAAATATCTGTAGAAATTGTCATTTAAGGTCAAGCATCCGTGGTTTAAGTGGCATTACAAAGATGTCATTTCTCTGTTGTGCATCCGTATCTACTGAGCTTAAATTAGAAATAAAAGACAAAACACAGCTGGAGGAGGTGGGCATGGGGAAGTATTTTACAATGTGGTAAATATCACAATAGCCAAGCAACATCATCTACTGGTGCAGAAAGGGAATTTCAGCCACCTAGTTTCTGCCCCCAGTCTCCCATCAAAAATATTTCATTAATATATTGAGCCTCGTGATTTTAATACAACCAGTTAATTATTGCAGAACAGTCTAAAGTAGCTAAACTTTTCAAAAAAATAATCAATGTGTGACAAGAAGGTGATAATAGCAAAAACGTTTGTTTAGTGTCATCATGAGAGGTGAATAACTTACAAATAGTAGCATTTAGGTAGACACACACATCAGTGTATCACACACAAAAAGTAATCTCAGGAATATGCCCAGGCAGCCTGCCTGTAACAAAGATCTCTGGCACAAATATCTGAGAGCACCAAAAAGCTCTGACTGGCCCTATGTCTGAATTGTCCTCAGATTTCACAAAGAAGTGCTAACATCCAAAAATTCACACAGAGCGAGGAATGAAATGTATGGTCAAACAGCCACAGACTCATCCCAGTGGCTCAGAGCCTTTTATTCCATGTGTGTATGTGGGTTTTTGTTAGATGATTCCATTGGCTTCTGAAGAGTTACTTTGGATCACCCAGATACCACTGAAATGAAGTAAGAAGCCTCAAAATATCCCACCCTACAGAGCCACCTGCAAGGCCCAAAAAACCCTCTGATTTCAAGAAATTGGAGCAGCGTTCACAGATATATTTTAGAAGCCTGATTGTAGACCCTTATGCAAAAAAAAAATCTGAAAGTTCTCTCCTTCTTGGACTTCTTCAACACGAAAAAATTTAGAATACAGAGCTCAAAAAACTTGTTGCTGAGTGAGGAATGGATTCCAGCCAGGCAGCAAGGAAAATATCTCCTGAAACGGGGTTGGTGATAGGGAGAGGTGGGGTTGTATAGCACAGGTTCACTTCCTTGTCAGTAAGAGCTAAAATAGCAAGACAGGAGCCACTCAGTAAGGATGGGAATGCAGCACTGGCTTGGAAAGAAAAGATTAATAAAAAATAAAAAAAAAAGCCACCAAAAGTTCTCTGAGTGTAAAGTCACAAAGGCAGTTGTAGATCATGTGAGCATTTTCTGTCAGAAATTGATTTTTAATTGTTTTAAAGAACTGTCTGTTTCACCATTATTGTCTGTTTTATAGTTGCTTTTTTTTTTGTTGGGCCTTCTGGCTCAACAACAACAACAACAACAACAACAAAAAAAGGCTGGTTTTGGTTTCTGTTGTTGCTAAGAAATGCTGTAAAGGGGTTTGTTGGAACCTATTTGTGACAATAAGTAGGAATTGCACTCTAGTAGATCTTTACTTCAGTGATTCTAGGATAAAATGGAATTTCCTGGGTGATGGAATATTGACAAAAGTGTCACCAGACAGAAGAATTGCCATGCTTACACAGAGGCAACAGTGAGTTTTTAGTGTCTTAGGAACATTCAGAGCAGCTTACACGTCCAGCAAGTGGTGATTTGCAAACGTGGTACAGCAGCAGAGCTGCTACCATGAAACCAAACAAACTGTGGGGAAAAAATTGCTCAGGAGCCCTTCTCAGTGATCTATAAAATGTTGTTAGCTCATTCAAGGTCAGCCTTCTCTCTCTGCAGCCAAAACACACATCTTTTCTATACAACTTTTACAAATGTAAAGTTGCAAGCTTTCTTTTTGATGCCCTTTTGTCACATTTCAGGTCCTGATGTTTAGGGTGAGGTGCAGGCATCTGTGCCATCCTAGAGTCCACATGATGTGTCACAAATCGCTTGGGGTGAGAGGTATGAGCTTTGTAATGTATCCAGGGATGGGAATAGAGCCTGTTTCTCAAAGGCAGCCTCTTCTGGCTGCTTCCTCAGCATCCCATGCTGCTCTCCCTGCCAGTTTGATAGGACATATCACAGGTCTTGGGCTTTGGAGTTCTCAGAAGCCAAGACTTAAACTGATAAAGATTCTGGGTAGAAGAGCAGTGCCATTCAGCCAGACTGGAATAAGAGGAATGATTATGCACAGTGACAGCTTTTTACAGGCCCTTTTTCCAGAGAAAGCAGGAGCTTCATCCCTCATTCCATTATCCTGAGGGCTGGGGGTCACCTCTTGGGTTGCTTGCTACTAGATTGGGAAGCTGTGTGGTATTTAGAAAGGAAAGTTCAAAGCTTCGTGAGTCAGAGCGAGTTCCTCTTTCCTTCTTTCCCTGTGTCAGATATTACAGATTAGCAATTTCCCTAAGTGATATTTAATGCTAATTACTTCAGGGTCAATGAGCTGTGACCAAAAAAAAAAATCTTTAATAGGGATTTTCTCATATAAGGCTTATAATGAGTATTTCTGCAGCCCCATTTCAGCTCTTCACATGTGTCTGTCCATCCCCAGCCCACACCAGCCTTCAGGCTTTTGTTTTTCAAGTTATCCTCATCAAATGACTCCTGCTGCCAGAGATTCTAAAATGACAACACAGACCTGTGATAAGAACTCAGCATTCCAAACCTCTGCAAAGAAAAACCACATTTTCTTATGGCATTCACTTCCATTTCGAAGTGCTTCTATCACAGATGAGTTTGGGTCATCCCCTCCTTCCCCACCTGCCTTGCCACAGTGGGTTTGTTTGGTTTTTAGTTATAAATATTACCAAAAAAAAAGGCAGGGTTTTTCTTTCTACATAGAAGACAGGAATTCAAGGCTTTTAGAAACTGTAGAGAAGCACAGGAGTTACTGAGTGGAATTGCACAGCTCTTTTCTTGCCAAAGCCAGACCAGATATTGTCTTTATTTCTTTTGTCCCTCAAGTCATCTCAGTAGTACCAGTCTTCAAATATGAGTCAGACCCATGAGAGAAGATAAAAGTAATTTTGAGTGTGGGGTTTGGTTTGGTTTTTTTTTTTTTTTTTTAATTTATCTTTTAGGATCTTGAAGTTTAAGTTCTTAGTCTCGTCTCTGGTATCTGGAGGCTAGAAACTTGCTTTATAAAACAAAACTGAAATTCTGATATGGTGACATGGCAAAAGGGCTCTCTGAGCTTTGAAAAAGCATGACCCAGTGGAAAAAAAGTCACCATTTTGCAGGCATGAGTTTGTGGCAGCAGTATTATCTAAATGCTCAGAGAAGGAGCAGCCCTTTATTCTTTCCCTAGAATATTAACAAAATTCTTTACAAGATTAAGTGTTATCAAGTGTGATTAGAAATACACTGCTAATGTTAAACACAGTTAACATTTCCACAGTGCTTGCTCAGAGTAATGCTTACCTAGCACAAAAATTGATGGTTTGAAAATAATTATTCATAGTTTGCTTACTGAAACAAACTGTGGGGTTTTCTTCCAGTTGGC
Source organism: Pachycephala philippinensis (assembly GCA_013397055.1). Taxonomy (NCBI): domain Eukaryota; kingdom Metazoa; phylum Chordata; class Aves; order Passeriformes; genus Pachycephala; species Pachycephala philippinensis. Next base: position 933,929 of record VWZT01001214.1, read on the forward strand.
CAAAAATCTACCAAATCAATTTGGTCAGAAAAAGAGAGAATTGAACTTGACAGCTAAAACTCTGCTGCTGTTTTTGAAATATTGAACCTGTTTGTATTTGTCTATACATACAAATGTGTGTACATGGGGTTTTTGTGTGTGTGTCTATATACATAGCCCCCAAGAAGAATTTGCTTTCCTTCTTATTTCTCTTTCCAAAGGAAGCATGTGAGTGTCCTGTTTTCCTCTTGTATTCCTCTGAAAAGACACCAAAGACATTTGACTTTGACCTCTCTGCTTTCTTTCTTACTCTGCAACTGTCTGAATAAGCATCCAAAGTATTTTTACCTTTATCAGACTCAGGCTCAAGCATTATGTTTTAGGACTTATTTGGTAATTTTTTTTTTTCTTTTTATCTATTTTAAAGACAAAAACTCTTTCTGAAATCCCTTGTTACAGACAGGAGGCTGCCTGGTCATGACTACCACATCTCCCTGAAAATCAAGGAGCGCTTCATCAGCACAACCACAATATTCTTGAATTCTCTCAGGAATTTCTCAAAGCCTGCCAGGTGACCACGTGAAATGTTCATGTGGAAAAGCACTTTTTTTGCTGTGAGAGTGGTTGGACAATGGAACAGTTTGCACAAAGGGACAGTGAGATCTCCACTCCTGGAATTATTCAAAACCCAAGCTTGGTTGGAGCTGCTCCAGCAACCTGCTCCAGCCACCTGCTCCATTCCTTGTCTGGTCAACATCCACAGAACCAGCATCCACTGGAGGATGTATGGTCTCTGGTTTTCTGAAATCACTGCAGAAACAAAAATATTAACCCTGACTCTCCTTAGTCTTCTGATACTAAAGTTGAAATAGATTCTTTATCAGTTTTAGTTTCTTGTTGAGTAATTAGCCTTTCACAGGGCTTTTATCTGAAGGATAAAGGCTTTGCTTAAGCATTCATTAAATTGGAGCTTCTATTTTTATATAATTCTGTGTATCTTATAAGATAATTTTTGTAACAGAGGAAGACTCAATTACATAATGCGTACATTCTCCTTAATGACACAACTTTATTGGAATTTAGGTTTATTAGCTTAACTGTATTATGTGCCCTTTATTAATATTACAATATGATGCAATAAATTACTATAATTTAATAGCTAATTCAATTCATACTCCTATCAGAAATGTGGACATAGGTCATAATGTTAAGAAGTTATTTGAAAAGTGAGGACTCATTTTGAACTGTTTGAAATTTTTCATTAATGAGAAAGCACTAACAAAAAACCTCTTGTATTAGTGAGGTAACAAATATATCCTTTGGTTTTTTTCATTACTCCTACATATTTACTAAACATTTTAAAAATATTTTTTAGCTAAAGGCTGCTCAGAAATGTTTGAGATGAAACATGCTGTCAATATTCCCCATTTTGCCTAAACAAAAGACAGCAGAAGGATAGGAGGGTTTTGACTTCACATTATTGCACTGCTAACTCCCTCTGTAAATCAAAAGTAACATATCAGTGCACAGTATCTGAGCTGACAACTGCACCTGGGTATATGCTTTAGTTCCTTTAGCAAAATTCAGTGGTATAGAGAGAGTTTATGATGTATAAAATAAACTTACAGTGGAAGAGAGAATTCTGACTGTAAAAATGACACCCATAATTGGCTGCTCCTAAGTGAACATCTGAATCAAATCTTACGCTTTTTAAAACTCGAAGAAATGAAAAGTGAATGATAATCTTGCTATAAAAAATGAAGATCTACTTCTGTGAGTAATAGAAAAATACCTGGGGTTTCTTTCTCAGCTTGAAAAGCAATGATAACAAAAGAATAACTTTATATGCAGTGCTCTCGGCTGCCAGAGACTGAGATAGGAGCACTAAAACTGACAGAGCTCACAGATACAATTTTATGAAAGAAAAAGCGTTATTTTTCCTTTCAAGTTCTCAGCCATTCAGTGAAAGCCAGAAGAAGGAAACTCACTCTTCTTAAAATCCCACTCTAGAAAATGTTGACATTGCATTTATATCCCATCAAGCTTCAGATTAATTACTTTAAAATCATATTTATGCTTGATATAAACCACATGTTTATAGAATAAGGTTCAAGTTACAAACCCTGTCGCTGATAAAGTAAATCTGATGGCCAAATTTGTGTCATCTCCTTGCTAGTGTTTTATTTTTGCATAAAGTTATTTACTCAAGGCATGTTGAAAAGGTACGGGGCTTTAAACTGAAAGAGATTAGGTTAAGATTAGATATTAGGAATAAATACTTTTTTTGAGGGTGGGGAGGCCCTGACACAGGGTGCCCAGAGAAGCTGTGGCTGCCCCTGGATCCCTGGAAGTGTCCAAGGCCAGGTTGGATGGGGCTCTGAGCAGCCTGGTCTGGTGGAAGGTGTCCCTGCCCATGGAGGGTGTAGGAACTGGGTGACCTTTAAGGTCCCTTCCAACCCGAACCATTCAAAGATATTCTGATTCAACAGCTGTGACCAGGTGGTTTCTAATTTTTTAAAGCCAAGAATTTTCATTCAGTTCAGGCTGGGCACCTTGCAGTGCTCTGGCTTTGGGTGAGTGTAAGCATATTGCAAGAGTGAGGGTGAGAGAAACAAGGACAAGTTACCTGAAATGGGCTCTAGAGAGGGTGACCTGTCAGCTCTGAACAGAACTAGTTTTTAGGTTTGTGAACATAAATGTCATCTGGAATTAATAACAACTCTCTAGTTTGTTTTGGGGTCCTTATTTCATGACTGTCTACGTAAAATAAATGTCAGTCCATTCCTTTCCCACCCGATCACCTCCAAAGTTTGAAGTGGAAGCAGAACCTGCATAACTTTTTCTCCACCAGCTGGGGAGATCAAATTTTAACAGTATTAATTAGTTAACAGAGTCCACTGTGTTACTCATATAACAGAGCTGTGCTCCAGGTCCTCTCTGAGCCAATGCACATTGATTCTACCTAATGAATGAAAATAGAGCTGCTGCTTCTAAAACTGAATCTGTTTTTTAAGCAAATATTATTATAACATCTGGCTGGGCCAGATAATTTCTCTTAAGAAGAACTATGGAAAGTTTAATCTTTCCCTGACTGTGGCAGAGAGTTGCAAATGCCATATGTTTTCTGGAAGAAAGCTGGCAAAGCACACACTGTGTTTCCTGTGGGGATGAACCTTCCCTGATTTTACTCAGAGTTGTGTGGGAGCCCTGAAGGTTGAAAGCTTCTGTTTGGTTGTACTTCTTGTTTGTGTTTGTTGAAAAATATGTGCCATACACAGAGTGTCCCGCTAGCTAAACTAAAAGTGTGGTGAAGCACAAGATACTTTAATATTATTGGAAAGAGAAACCAGGCTGGATCATCTATTTAGAGAAGATGTTGTACCTACCTGGCTCATTTCTCTTGCAGGAAACACACGACAAGGATCTGGTATAATTTTATCCCAGGATTGGGTCACATGAAGGTACTTTTCAAAGGGAACCCTGAAATTACAGTATAAAGAATGCCAGGCTCAAATAGGATAAGCTTTCAGGACCTTGAGGCTTCTGGTTCTTGTCAGATTTTGAGCAGTGAAATAATTTTCAATTTTGGGATAACTGGCACAACATTTAATAACTTCAGAACATTTCAGTAATTTTCTCAAAGTCTTTAAAACGGCTACCTTGCAAATTAAACATAAAACCTTCAAGGAGACTGGAGGTTATCAGATCTCAGAATTATTTTCGTTGTCTGTGATACCCTCAAAAAATATCACAGCTTTTACTGGAAAATAAAATTATATTGGTTTGGAATATGAGGTTGCTAATTTTTTGAGACCTCATGCTGTTTCTATTTTATACTGGAATGCCATTGAAGTTGTATTCAATATTAGCAAATTTATTTTCCAGCACTTTCTGAACCTTAGGAAGTCAATTCCAACTGTTGCTCAAAGAGTAAGAACATCCTGTAATTTTTTTTTTTTACAGTAGGAATCTTTAGGACAGACTGACCTGCCTGATTCTGATTCATATTTATTTTCTATGGTATGTCAATAACCTGGCAAAAGAAATTTGATTGGCATTTTAACAGAATTGCTAAATCTACCTTGCATTCTTTTATGGGTTTTTTTGCTATAAAAGGCTGTCTAGTCCTTTGGAGTGGCATTTCCAAACTGTCTTGATCTAAAACCAGGTGAGCACCATCTTCAGCCTTTTATGTCCCTTCTCACAAACACAACATTAACAACAAAACCAACAATAATAAAAATAACTAAACAGACACGCCTCCACGAGCCTGCACTCTAATTTTGTAGAAGAATTCACATGGAAATCCTGATCTGGGAGTTCTGGGAGTTTCCTTTCAAATTTTAATCTTAAGGAGCATGCATTGCCTTTCCAATATTGCTTTTAATATTGACAGTAGAGAAGGAATGGCTTTTCATGAAGGCATAAATATTTCTACGTGCATTTTTTTATTCAATAAGGAGTGTGCTGTTATTTGTTCTTTGATTAAATGTAATCAACACAGTGTCAGCATTTAGATTAAAAATATCTCGTGAACTCTACCCTGATACATAGAAATAATCAAGCTTGAGCACCTTGGCCTTTATTCCATCAGCTAATTAGAGTAGAGTGAACATAATGTTTCCTGAGGGCCTCTAGTTTATGACAGAGTGGATCCAAAAAAGAAATTGGGAGCCTAAATTTCTGGTTGTAATGCTCAAAAAGTTCTGCTTTGGTGCCATCTACCCCTGGACTCCGCACAACAATCTCCAGGGTTTAATGTTGCAGTTTCCAAGACAGTAGAAAATCTGCTTCTGAACAGACAGAAGCTAAAAATAGTGAAAGAAAAGAAAATCCGTGCTCTCAGAAATCCTGATGAGTGGGAAGCTCAGTACCAAGTTAGTCCCTGAATCCATCAAGATCCATAAACTTGATGTACCTTTTTCCATTTCATCAGAGGAGATGATCAGATGGGGATCTGACCTGGACTAGGCTCTGCACAAAAATCCTCAGAACTGTCTAGTGGACTAGTCTTTGCACAGAAATCTGGTCTCCTGATTCAGGTTCTCTGCTGTATCTGCATCCCCTTGGGCAGACCCAGCCCCGAGCTCAGCTCATCTGAGAGCTCCAGGAGCTGGCTGATATCTGCATTCACTCTGCTGTCACATCTTTTGGGGTGTGGGCTGCTTCAAGAGCAGCTCTTCAGATGAGTGTCAGCCGTGGTCTTTTAACTTTTGAAGGAGAAATGCTGCCTTCAAATTGTAACACTTTTCCCCGCATAAATTTCGCTTTGATAATTGAGTGGCAGCTGCCGAATGATCCATCTCACAGGTGGCTGAATTAGGCTGGAAATAGCTGCTAAAGGAGAAAATGGAATAAGGAGGGGAAGAAAGATGAGAATTAGCCTCTCAAATGGAACTTGTGTTTTTAAATTAGATGCGTGATAGAGGATGACAGAAAAGTGATGGGAGCTGCAATGCTTCCTCGTATTCCTATGGACTTCAAAGGGAGTTTTCCCCTTTGAGGACTGCAGGATCAGACATCCTATCTGTACTTGTTTCTTTCAGCGTCTGGCTCTTACTTGTGTTGTCAGGAGAGCTTTTCTCACCATATGGGACTTGTGAAACGTTTTTAAAGCCCTTGGTGATGTTCAGTCCATTGCCAACTTCGCTGGGCATTCCTTACACCTTTCTAAAAAGTGCCACTGCAGACAAAACTTTAATTTGCACTTAAATGTGGGAAGCCTTCCTTTTATAGAACAGTTTTTCACAGCATTTGACTCTTACTGCAGCTTTTGAAAAAGTAGACCCGAAAAAACTGGCTTGCCCCATGCTGCCTCAAGAGAACTGGAGCGTGTCCTTTTCACTTATTACTGTTAGACTTTGGCTCTTCTTTTTCCTGCCTGGAACTATAGGCTTCTTTTTTTGAGCAAACCTTTGTCCCTCTCGGGTCATGGGATGCAGAATGGCTCCTGGGCTGCTCTTTCAAGCTGGTGAAAGTAGAAAGTTAATCATTAGGTCCAGGTGTCTGGGTAAAAATTCATCAGCTGATATTATTAAACAGGTATGCAGAAGACATATATATTGCTGTGTAAAAATGTATCTTGTGTTCCATAATGAGGATCTGATTTTGTGTATCCTCCAGTCACCCTAAATGCTGGTTCAGACTTCTTGTTGTGGCACAGCCCAGTTCAAAGGTATTGTAATTTTTCACTGCTGCATCAAGAGAGGAGGAAAGGATTGCAGAGTGCTGGAGAAGGTTCTTGCAGCATTGTCACTGTGTTCACACAATGTGAGGTGTTGTGTTACTAGCTCAGGCTGATGGAATACTTTGAGGGAGGAGCCTTAAAAATTGTGATAAATAGTTGTGGTAAAAAATGTTCTGATAGCTTTAGGCTATTCTGAAAGAGCAGGAAGCATCCTTATGCAGTAATAAACATTTTAATTGCAGAATCACTGAATCATTTAGGTTCGGAAAGACCTCTAAGATCATTGAGTCCAACATTTGACTGATCACCACCTTGTGAACCAGAGCAGAGCGCTAAGTGCCACATCCAGTTGTTTCTTGGACACCTCCAGGGATGGTGGCTCCACCACCCTGAATTCTTTTGCTGTTGGTAGTTTAAGGGTGAGGTTAATTACAGCAGATATGGCAAATATTTAATTTATTCCCTTGTTATAAATTATTATTTCCTTCAAAATATAACATTGTTCATTGTCTGCTGCGCCTATTGTGTGAATATCTGTAAACAGACTTACACTTTCATATCCACAATTTTTTGCCAGCAGACTCTTCTTGCAGACTAGAGCACCTAAGTTTCTTCAGCAACCTTTTCTTTCCATTCATCCTCTGGCATTCTGCTGATTTAGTTTACATATTTCCTCTGGCTCAAGTCATTTGAGATACTGAGGGCGAAAATCATGACAGAAGACTCAAAAGAAATCACTTGGTTAAACCTCTGGGTGGCCATCAGAAAAATCTTGTTTCAAATGCCTTTCCTCTGTGCAGCAATGAGCAGAACCTCATTGTGACACTCAGCTTTGATCAAATGTCATATCTGGGATTCTTTCTGCAGTGTTTTTATAATAAGAGCTATCCCAATACTGCAGCTCAGACTTTAAACTGGCACGAGAGGAAAGCCTGGGAGCTGGATGCTTTTTCAATGGATCAGAAATCCTTGGCATTCTCTGGAAGAGGGAAGTTTTAAATTTGCAGCACTTTCTTAGGGTTTTGGCACCATCCAGATATTGGTGTATTCTGACAGACATTTTCTGTGGCCTTACATGAGTCACTCAAGCTCCCTTGATTTTTTTTCTCTAGATTTATTTATCTTTAAAATAGAGATAATGATATTTTTTCCTCAAGGAAAATAGAGTTCAGATAAATCAGGATTATGTTGGTGAAACTTCAGGATCTCTGACTTTGACAACATGGTACAAACTTATCTGTGATTTTAGTCTTCTGTGAAATGCATGATATATGCTGCTTCTCCTCCCTTGTGTCTTTTTTGTTAAATTATTTACTCTTGTTCATATTAATAATTCTTGCCCTGCTTCAATGATCACAGAGAGAATCTGGGGTTTTTTTGACATGCAACCCCAACATTGATGTCTCATCTATAATTTACAAAAAAATATTTATAAATTATTCCCCACATGAACAAAACCACACACCTTTAGTCAAAACATAAAAACATGATGTGTGAAGTTTTATCTTTGCAAATGTAACTACAGAACCAAGGAAGCCAGCAAAAAAAGGAATTGTGCATGTATCACATTTAAATGATAAGCTTTAAATGACCATTTGAATGACAATTTGCAAGGTTCAGCCTCATGAGCAGACCACATTAATGCTCTAAAACACTCAGTACTCCTCCTCCTGCAGCTCACTTTCTTATCCAGGAAATCAATAATCCTTCCACCTGCTGCTGATTTCTCCAGGGTGAGCAGCCTACTTATTTGTTTGACACCTAATAACATTGTATTAAAAGATGTAGCTGCTAAAAAAAGATAGGTATGACTTGGAATTCTACTATCTGCTTAGGTGCTCGCTTGAATCATGTAAGTGGTCTCATCTCATTCTTCATCAGAATTATAAAAGTCAACCAAAGAAATAATTTGCTGACTAGATCTGTATGGATGCTTTTCTCGTCTGATTTTTCATTTATTTTGGTGCCAAAGGCCTTGTTCTCCTCGTCTATGAAAGGCTTTGATTTTAAGCAATTAAGTGTATGCCTTTGCTTACATGTCAAAAAATGTTTATGCGGTGAAAACAAAGTCAAGTAAAGATTAAATACAGGGAGAAGGGAGGGGAGAGGAGAAGAAGGGAAAGGGAGAAACCTGAAATAGGCCTCTAAATAAAAGTGAGTGATTTTTGTTGAAACTCAAGGTATACCTACTTTTGAAGTAAAATGGAAAAGTATTGTCCCTTTTCTATTATCTAGCAACCATTCAAACAGAACATGAAGACATTTGAAGTGAATTTGCCATTCTCTAGCTCCATATTAAAAGCAACATATCTGGATTTGAGGGTTCAGGTACTTCCTTCTGATTAAGCCAGCGGTGGAGGAGAAGGGAGGGAACTGCTGTGAATATGGTTGTTTCTGGTGATGGACTTCAGGAATTAAACACAGATGAGTGGTACCAGCAATCTTTACTTTTGAGTGGCAGGAAAAGATATTTGTTCAGAACAAATGTGGTAGGAAAATGTTGGCTTTAGTATGAAGCAAATGTTAGGGCTCAGGGTCCAGCAGATTTTGTGGTGCTGTGGCACTTATGTGAGTGACCATAAAACACAGATCCTTGGAATACTTTCCAGGCAGAAATGAAAACTCAGGTTTTAATTGTTTTCCTTATATCTTTCACTTATTTTCCTCACATCGCAGTCAAGTATATATTTCAGCAACTAGGCAGTTGTGTTGCTACATGTTGAATGAGGGAATAAAGGAAAATTATCAGTATTGAACTTGTAATATTTGTAGACCTGGTTGACAAGGTGGTGATCAGTCAAATGTTGGACTCAGTGATTTTAGAGGTCTTGCCCAACCTAAATGATTCAGTGATTCTGCAATTAAAATGTTTATTACTGCATACGGATGCTTCCTGCTCTTTCAGAATAGCCTAAAGCTATCAGAACATTTTTTACCGTAACTGTTCATCACAACTTTTAATACTGCCCCATCAAAATTTGTAGGTGAGCCCAGCTTATGCAGCAAAGGAAATAGGTTCAGTGCAAAGCAAGCATTGAGCAATAAGTCATGAGGAAGGTGCCTGAAGAGCACAATTGCATGAGAGTTTGTTTCACCAGAGAGCTTTAAAGCTTCCTTGAGGGAAGATATTCTCACTGGTTTCCTGGGTTCAATAACCCTGTGTTCCCTATTCTCTCTCCAAAGCTTCTTGTATTTTTTCTATGTTACCATTTAGTCAGCCAAGTACTTTATTTCCTTTATTTTCTCTTATATCTTTGCCCTTTCTCCACCTATTTCCTACCACTCCGTTAAACCACCAGGTTAAAATGAGTCTTTACAAAACCCTTTGAGATGCCATTATGTTCACATCTGATTTATTTCTCATGAAAGAGGTTTTTCTCTTCCCTGGTGCTACTCAATCTATATAAACTGGCTATTTTATTTTTTGTGACAAATCAGGCACTGTGCGGGTGAGGTGAGAATGCCACATCAGGAGAGGCTTCCCTCAGGCTCCAAAATGCAAAGCAGTCCTGGAGATCTCTCATATCTGATTGATACTGTCATATTTGAAGTGAAATCCAAAGAGGAGCAAATTGATGGGCATCACATTAAAGGCTTTTCTTATGAAGACTGAACACGATTTCTGTCACAAAGCTGAGCCTGCCTTTCACTGGAAGGCTTTTTAAATCAGTGGCTGGCAGAGCTGACTTCACAATTAATGAATATCATACCTGTGTGCATATGCAGCTGCCTGTAACAGTGTCAATTCCAGTGAAATCTGTGGAGTTTTGTGTCTGTAAAGGCAGGGGAAAGTTCCATGACACATTTCTGGTGGCAGCAGCAACGAAGTACAACTCCTTCCCAGCACGTCCTGAATACCTGATGTGGCATTTTAGCCTGAGGAATTGCAATGTGCAAACTGATGTGGGAAAGCTCTGCAGAGCTTCTGAATGGTGCAGCATGTCATAAAACCCAGGAACAACTTTATTTTGGAAAATAGAAGAGCTGAACACATACATGGACATTCTCTCCTAGGACTATGTTGCACAATACTATCTCTGATACATTTTAAAAATAAATAGTCATAAAAGATCAAATATTGCCCAGTTACAAGGGGTGATTTATTTTAGAATATTTTTTTTTCCTTTTGTGGAAAACCTGCAATATATATTTAGTCCTTTTAATAAGGAAGAAGTTATTAAACAAATGTATAATGCTTCCCTTTTCATTTGCCATAGGGTTAATAGTGCATTTGGCATGGAAAGATTAATTTAGATGTTTTATTGCCCTTTATTAAGCCAAACGATATTATTTCAGGAATGAGCGATTGCAGCTTGTAGTATCAGTGTTCTTCCAAAGAGATGCCAACGTGGAAATAGCAGAGATATTCACATATATTAAACCAGCTGCTAGCAATCCTTCAGAGCAGCCTACAATTAATTAACAGTAGCTTTTGATGATCTGAAAATGGAAAAGTAGTTTACATTTTATTATCCGTGTATTGAGAGCTCGTACTGTCTCAGATTTCCTGGAGTCATCCCTTTATTTGCTTCTTTCAGTTCTTCACTAAAGGATTGGGTTTATTTGTTTGTTTATTTTGAACCTGTCATCCCCCAGTAGCTCTTGATGTTCCTTTTATTGTAAAAGACAGCAAATAATTATTCCTTACTCATCAGAACCTCAAGTGCATGGATCTCAGGCAATAGTCTTAAAAAGCAAATAATCTGTGAGATAGTTGTGATGGAGCTTGATCATGAACCCTTATGATTCATTCTTTGGTTTGGGTGACTTACCATATATAAATATATAAAGGTCAACTGCAGATACTCTGAAAATAATAGATCTGCATGCATTATGAAATATTTTCAAATAAAAACTAGATTAATCGATAATGTTCACATTTTAGTTGGTGGACATGATTCATCCAGATCACCGCATTCCATTTTGTCCTTGATATATGCATGGTTTATTAATGATAAACTAATGAAGCCAAGATCTAAATCCTGGCTTTACTGTTCATCCATGTTCCTCTAGCCTTTTCCATTTAGATTATAAAAACATTCTCTTAAAGGTATAGAGCAAATCTCTGAAAAAAACCACGAAAAAAACAGAGTTATTGAAATACATCATTTTGAAATTCAAAATATTGAAACTGTCTCATCAGAAAATGTCCTAAAATGTCACTGATGAATAATTGCATAAATGGTGGGGATAGAGAAAATGGATCTTATGAATCTCACATTTTCAGCAGTATTTGAGGTTAGGTAATCAGATTTCTATCCTTTGCAGTCTATTTTGTCTTACCTTTACCCTTTGGGCAGCTCCTTGTTTCCTTGTCAATCTTAGAAGAGTCAAAAATGCCCATGAGAGATTCACATCTGTAGAGGGAGAATTCTGAGAGAATCCAACATCTGTAGGCTCAAGATTGGAATGATAACCCAATCACCTGTCACACATGCAAATGTTTATTAAAAAAAAAAAAAAGCTGAAACTAAATATGAGAAAGTTGTATGTATTTAAAAGAATCCTCAATTACTTCATTGAACCTGAACTCTCTCATAACTCCAGCTCTCATTCATAGGAAGCATTTTGTGACTCTTAAAAACTGTGCATGGCATAACCTTTCAAAAATAGTCTTTTTTTTTAACTGTAAAACACAGCTGAGTGAATATATAAAGCAAATCAGTTGCAATTGTCCCCTGTGTCCAGCATTAGACCCAAATATACTTTTAGAATCACAGGCTATAAATGACTGAGCTTTTAGGAGACACATTCCACCTTCTGCTCTGGGCATTTAATGACTGTGCCCAAGTAGCTGAATGCCCAATGAACCACAAATCCTTTCACATCTCATTTTGTGATACAGCTGATGGGGCTTAGCTTATTGCAAATACACTTTCCCAGGAATGAAAATTCCTTTGCAAAAGGTGCCTGGTTCCAGTTAGAAATCCTGAGTGAAGAAAATGCTGTGCCACATCCATCACCCTGGGTCAGCCCAGATGCTTGGAGCATATGGCAGCAGTGGAGTTGTCACCACAGTGCCCCTGAGTCCCCAAGTCCTGTGCCCAAACGAAGGTGTTGCTCTCTTTGCTGAGCTGACCTTTGAGGGAACAAGCAGAATTTCCCTTCAGGTGGCATCTGCTAATTTTGGCTCTCTATAAACCACCAACAAACTGGCTTCAAAGGCAAACATGCACCAAGTCAGGGCTTCCCCAAGGGGCTTTATTAGATAAATTATTTTAAATGCTTCTGGCCAGGAGAAGTCTGCTGAAGACAGATGGCAAAATGGAGGAGTCTCTTTCCAAAGGGAAGGAATTTATTTTCAAGCTTTGCTGCAATGCCACTGTGTTTCTGGGAAAGATTTAAGAACTGGGTCTGCACAGAAAAAAAAAAAATCAGAAGTGTTGGTAAACTATCCCAAATTTTTATAATAGCACAGGGGTTTTTTTCATAACTGTTATCTTTCTAAGAATGCTTTCATTGGGGTGCGTTTTTAGCAGGAGATATTAACCAACTGGGGCTGCATTAATATGAGAATTGGGACTATTGCCTCTTTCTTATACACCAGAAGGAAAGCAGAGATGAAGCTCCTTGCATAACACAGTGCCTGAGTCACTTTAAATGGGTGAAATAGCAGAAGGAAAACTAATGAGCACGAGTAATTACTGAAAATGGGTAACGAGAAGAAACACAGAAGGTAAGGCAGAGTGGAAAGCCTCTGTGTGAAGGAGAAGCATCACGAATTTACTTGCACTGGGGAGGCTGAGTTGCATGACTGACGATGTTTGTGCTACTGGGTGAGAATCCTTCTCTAAAACACTTTCAAAAGTGATGATAAAATGCAGTTTCTCTGTGGGCTGGCTGACTCTGGTTGTCACCTGGTGTCTGTGGCATGTCACCCACAAAGGGAGCAGGGATGAGCAGCAGCTGGAGCAGCCCAAGGGAGCAGGGAGCAGGCAAAGCAGAGGTGACTTGTTACAGGGCTTGAAGGATCAGTCAGGACTCACAGCTGAAAGGTGAGCCACCCTTTGTGGCTCTCAGCACATCTCTGGGAGCATGAAAGGCTTCTGGCTGGGTATCACAGAACAGAGTCCTTCAGAAAAAACAGATAAAAACGTTCAAGTTTTGGTTGTCTCTTCAAAAGGGAGGGCAGAGCAAGCCTAACTTCAGTCTGGCGTGTGCTGCTGGTACCATCTCCACTTCTTCCCCTGAGCCTGCAGAGGAAAGTCTCCAGTTTGGACTCATCCCAGAAAATTTATGTTTCACAAATATATTTTCTTATACTAAAATATTACTTGGCATTCAGACAAGTCCTTCTGCAGGCTGTGTCTCATTTGGATAAGACTCTGCTTTATTGCTGGCTGCTGATCAAACTCTGTCTTTAGGATTTCTGCAATTAAGAACTAGTCCAAACGATAACGAGTGTTACAAATTATTCTGGGTATCTTGAACTCCATTATCTCATGCTGAACCTACTTGTTATAATATTGAAATAGTATCATAAAGAACATTGGATAGGAAAGTTTCCTTGGAAAACACTTTCAAAGTACATCACAGGAGTGATACCAAGATTTCATAAATCTTTATGGTAGCAACACCACTTTATTTATAGTATAATTTTTGTAAATGGTGATAATTGCTGTAGTTAGTACCAGAGTGGGGCAATCTGTAGTTTTAAAAAGCAAATTTCTTTAATTATGTTTTTAAAATTTCAAGCTATTCTTTGTGAAACATTTTTAGCTGAAATTGAAAACATTATGAAAGTTTGGTTTGGGGTTTTTTTTCTGTTTTTCAATTGATACAGCATTTTAGAGCCATGTGCCTCAGGATTGTTCCTTGTAAGCTTTAGGACACAGGAAAGAACGATATCTGCACTCTTTTCTGTTGTAAACACATAATTTCCCTGTCCTAAATTTTGTATTCTCTTCTAATTGCATGAAAATTATTGGGCTTTGTTTATTATTTTCCACCTGGGTATTGCAAAGCGATAGCACCAGCTTGCCTGGCTGTGCTGCAAAAAGGAGAATTTTGTAGCTGTGTGAGGCACATCTGAGCTAAAATAAAAAGTTGTCAGCTACATAATTCTGGGCTGATATTTTCTGAGTTTCTCAAGCCTCATGCTTGCCAAGGAGCCCGTTTTTCAGGGAATAATATTAGCTGGGTATTTCCATTTACAGCATTTCAAATCAGTCTGTTGAAGCACAGGGACCTTGTGAGAGCACACAGATTTTCCTGGAGCCCCTTTTTTGTGGCATTTCAGGCTCACAACCATGGAGCTTTCTGTTAAATCGGGCTCTCCACCTGTGTTGAAGGATCTTTGATGTCACCAGGTGGAAATGGACTTCCTAATATTGGTGTCAAAGCAAATGGAAAAAGGGACAAAATATTTTATTATTTGCTTTGGTTTGGGTTCTTTTGTTCCATAACTCAAAAGATTGGAAAACAGCTCTTATTCAATACCAAACTCAGTGGCTCAGGCACATCCATTCCTCATTTTGGTTTTAGGAATGCAGTTGTTACTTAACAATTATGGTTGCTGCTGTTACAGTGCATGGGATTGAAAAAAAAAAAAAAGACAAAAAAAACCACAAAAATTGTCTACTAAGCTTGTTGAATTCTGACAAAAATCGGGCTGAGAGAAATTTGTTAACCATCATGATTTAAACCCCTCATTTCTGTATTTGGTAATTAATAGCAGGCTGTACAAATACAAGGTACCGTGTCTCTAACTCTACAGCAGCTGCTGTAGCTTTTCAAACAAGTTGCTGTTCTTGCTCTTATAGAAAAGAAGTTCTGATAGTTTAATTTGCTATCTAATGCTTATCGCAAACTTCAGTTTTAGTTGCTTTTATATTTCCCACTTATCTTAGTACTTGGGGGTGAAATGTGCAATGCAGAGGCTCTGCTTCAGGTGCAGTTGTTTGAG
>VWZT01001214.1:949088-973666 GCA_013397055.1 Pachycephala philippinensis
CAGCATCTTTTAACTTGATAAAAGCAAGCAAACAAAAAAGAGAAACCCCTAATTTGTTGAAGAGATCTTGTGCTTTAGTTTGTATTTAGAGTTCTTTTTTCACTGGAGGCCACTTATTGCCTTGCCATACAAATTTGACTGTGATCAATGTCCCTGAGAAAGGCACTCAGCAGCAATTTGTAGGTTTGGAAACTGAATTACCTGGATTTTTGACTTGGTTCAGCCTGTTTCATCCTCTGATCTGTGCAGTTCTGGGCTCACCCAGGCACCATCACCTCAGCAGGGCTAAACATCCAGCTGCCCATCGTGAAAATTTCCACAGGGAAGTGATAAAATCCAAATGGACAGGGACTCTGCCAAACCTCTCTCTGGCACATCCTTATTTCCAAAGCCTCGTGTTTTTAACGACAATTTTCTATTGTTTTTTTTTTAAATTGCACGGTATTCATTTTGACTACATTACCAGGGACCCAAAATTTAGCTGTAATCAGTAGAATTTGAGACTATTTCAGTAGCTCTAACAAGGTTTTTACCAGATCACACATCACAGGTTTTGTATAAATCAAAGGTTAGGAGAAAAGGTGTGCTGCATCCATGTTATCTGATAAAACTAATAACAAATTATTTACCTTTCTGGATAAAGAGGCTGGAAATACTCTAAATCATTTTTTTTTTTAGCTTTCAGGTACTTGGTAGTTGTTACCCAGAAAAAAAAAATCATGTTTCTTCCTCACCTGCACTTTTTTCTCTAAACTGATATATTTTTAAAAATACTGTTTTCATTGTTTTTAATTGAATCAATGTGAGTCATATCTTAGAGATACTTCTTCCCATTTTAAACAGTTTATAAAAAGGTAATAGAAGTTCTTACTGTGGATATAAAGCTCAAATATGTTGTCACAGCAGCTGCATTCCCACTTTGAGCACAGAGTATAAACCATGGGAATCTGGATTTCTTAAGAAACCTTCAGGAATTGAATGAACTCAACACTGAGCTTGGCAGATGCAGCAGGAACAAGGACGTGCTGATTTTATCACTGGGTGCTGTCACTGAGGTGCCTCAGCTGCAAAATACCACGTTGATCCTTGGTTTGTGGTGTTTTTCTCAGTGGAACCTGCACCTGGGGAGAAAGCTCTGCACAAATGAGTCTGGGTCTGAATGGTGTGCAAAAGGAAATCCTGCAAAATGCAAAGCTGGATCTGGTCCTAGATTTAGGAAAAAACAGGAGACTCCTCATTTTCTCCACCTTTAAATGAAGAGCATTGCTGAGGCACTCTCTCAGGGTAGATTATCTGTGGTTCGTGATGTTGTTGCCTCTCCACCAGCTTCATCAGTCTTGATTTTCCAGGGGGGAATGTCCCAAATTGCTGATGCTCCAGCATCTCCCAGTGTGCACAGACAACCAACCTGTGCTGTGGTGGTGGGTGTTGGTGCTGAAGTGCTTCTCAGTGCCTGCAGTGCTCTGTGCCTCCTGCTCTGCCTGAAATGGACAATCAGCTCTATCTATTTCAGTAAAGAGCCATTAGGAAACCCTGAATAAATACCTATTAGAAGCATTATGTATGCAAATGTGTCTAGCAGGCTTCCCAGTACTGAGCCATGCCTAAATGCCTCCTGATGAACAGGCTGCACAACCCTGAGTTAGACTGAATGCTTCCAGTTCTGCTTCCAATACTGGTGTAAGTCAGAGTGAAAATCAGATTTGGCAAAGTTGGCAGCACCCAAGTAATAAAGACCCTGCCACCTGGGGCTGTTTTACAGCATATTCAACCTGCCTCAAAACACTGATATCAAAATACAGAAGCAGGAAACGGGATAATTTTGTGCTGTCCAGAGAACTGAGGAACCAAAGGATTGAGTGCTTTTGGTCAAGGTCACTCTGGAAACCAGAAGCAGAACTGAAAATTGATTCACCCAGTGCTTGATACAGATAGCTCAGCTCCAGCCCATGCCAGCAGTCCCTCCATCCAAATGGATACGTCACCAGAGATACTCTCTGGTTAATATGATCTCCAAAAGAAAAGGCAGGTGATGAGAGGGCTTTCGATACAGGCTGGGGTGTGTTGCAAATTATTCTAAATACGAGGAGGAAAAATTAGAAAAAGCAAGGGCAGGATGATGAAGTCTTTATGGAGTGGAAGTGATTCTGTTGATGCACAGCAGCTCTCAAGAATTCAAGTTTCATGACCGGTGCTAAACATGTAAGGCAGTGTGGGATTGTCAGGCTGTGTAAGGGACAGAGGGCAAACTTCCATCTAATTTTCTGTGTGCCCCGCATAAAAAAAATATTATGAGAAGTGCTTTGAAGACATCTTTGGATCTGTTGTGTCTGCAGCAAGCAGTGTCACCTGATGATAACTCAAATGGACACTTTAACCTTACAAAAAAAATCTTCCTCAGCGACTTATACCAAATCAAAAATCCAGTCCTTTACATCACTCTTACTAAATATTTCATAGGGTGGAAGGAGCTGCCACAGAGGAAATATTTTTTTAAATAATATTTTGTAATTTCCGTGACAAGGCTCAATATGGCTGTTATATTCTGAGGGTGGGAGAAGCAAAACAAAACACGATGAGAGAAAGGCAAAAAAGGGCGAGTCTTGGCAGTCAGCTAATTGTGCTTCTGTACAGAGAAAAGAGATTTCCTCACTGCTCCCAGGAGCACCAGCATGGCTTAAAAGCATTCTCCTGTTGGGTGGAAGTTTGTGTGCCTGTTTGATTGAGTGGAAGGAGTGCAGGGGGAAAATGAGAACACAAATCCATGTTTTGGCTGCCACACGGTCAATACAGTAATAGGTCGGCAGAAACATCAAAACACAATCAAGGGCTGTCTTCAGGGCTGTGACTGAGCAAAATTTGTTGGGCAAGAAGCCAAGGGAAAGGAGAAGAGGTCTTCTGTTGTTCTTAGAGCTATCAAGAGGTGCTGAAGGAGCAAACTGAAATCTCTTTCTGTTGAAACCGAGATCTATGTTCAAATCTGCTTGTGGAGTTTCATTACACGTGGTATAGCACAGTGCCATGCTCTCTCCCCTGAGCTGAGTGAACTTTGGGGGTGAGGAAGTTGATGGTGTGTGGGTGTAAATAGTGCATATCCAGTTTGTACCATGCTGCAAAAATGTTTGTGTAGTGTGTTTGGGGTGGGTGCAATACCCAGGAGCATTAAAGCCAAGAGTCATTGCAAGTAAATGCTTAAAACTAGATAAAACTTTATATACAACTCTTGCAAGTGGTGCTTTGCTCTGAAAACACAACAGTGGTGAGCACCTTGAATTTCAAGTCTGTTTTTTAGTACTTTCCTCTTTTGAAAGACAGGGAAATAGTCTCCAGTGTTCAGCTCTGAGAAGGAACTGTAAAATTTATATAAGCAGCTTAAAATGTGCAAAAGGACACGCATGTAAAGTTCCATGTGTCTGCACCTTCCAATAGTGTAAACAAGGGGCCATTTTTCAAAAGGAGTTTGTGATAGCCCTTTAGCGTTAGATTCAAAATCATATTTCATGTTCCAGTATCTGCCTTTACACTCACTATCAGCAGTGAGATAAGTTTAAAATGACAACATTCTGATAAAAACACAAATCACTTTCTCAAGCAATGGGAGTTTTAACGAACAAGTAATTTCTTGCTCTTCCTATCACACTTCTGACTGGCCTTGGGGGCAGGAATGTGTTGGACAAAGTGGTAGAAAATGTAGAAATATAAAGAGAAGTGATACCATTTCCGTGGCAGATTGATTTACATGACAGTGATGGATTTCTTGAAGCCTCGTGAAGATTTGATCTCGTACAGAAGGCAAACCATTTAAAAGACGTTATGGAATCATTACGTAGCTACAAACATTTGTTGTATATTCCTTTACATGTTGGCTTGTGTAACAGAAACAGGGATCAAAAGCTCTTGGGGTTGTGGAGCCTGTCCTTTGGCGTGGTAACAATTTTTTCTGATTCCCATCATTATTTACAGTGAAATACACCCCACGAGTGAAATGATATTGTAAATTACCTACTAAGCAGCCCAAATGTTTCCAAACTTCACAGTGATGACCCTTTGGGATGTTTTTATCTCAGTAACAGAGATAACCTGCTACAAGTACCTGCCAGGCCTGATGGGGCAGGATGAACCCGCCTGCAAAGCTTTTAAGGTGCTGTAATGAAAAGGCTTTCACCTTCCTGTCTGATAAGTTTGAAACATTGAGTACACGTCAGAAAAACTGACGCTGAGGCAATGCAGTCTTTTCAGCTGTGTTTTCATCCTTATCACAGGCTTCCCACCTGGGGGACAGTGAGGCAGAATGCAAAATTCCTTGGCTTGTAGTACAACCAACAGAGGGGTTTTTGCTGCCTCTGTTTCTGCACGTGCAAGGTAAGCTGTATTGACAGCAGTAACACAATAACTTTTGCTTTTGTGCCCTTCACATGAATGAAAGCAGATGAAAGCAGTTGGCACCATCATTATTTGCAGCTCTGCATGCACTGTGACAGACATTCATAAGCACAACTCTGACTATGAACCTTGCTGTGTGCCAAATCTATAACTTAACTCGCATATCAAAGTGAAGGATTTTTATATTCCCGAGCAAATGAGTCTATTCTGCAGATCAAACCACCCTCAAAAGGCCATAAAGCACGTGGACATGGGTTGTGTTAATAAATCAGCACAACAGACCCACACTGGGTGGTCTGTTCTTGGCAGTTCTAACAACCTGCACCCAAGAAAGGGCTGTTTTCTGCAGCAGGAATGAGTCAAAACCCTTCAGAACATTAGGATTAATTCTCTGGTTTGACACAAAACTGGGTTGGTGTTTTTTTAACCAGAATGTCAGTATGTTTTAAACTAAAGGAGGAGAAATTTAGATGAGATGCTAGGGAGAAATTCTGGTGAGGCCCTGGCACAGGTTTCCCAGAGAAGCTGTGGATGCCCCATCCCTGGAAACGTGCAAGGCCAGGTTGGATGCTGCTTGGAGCACCCTGGGATAGTGGAATTTGTCTCTGCCCATGGCAGGGGCATTGGAATGAAATGGTTTTTAAGGTCCCTTCCAACCCAAGCCATGCTCTGATACCATGATTCATTAATATCAATTTGCAGAATTCCCAGTGATGTCACTGGGAATAAGAGCAGAATGCTCAAGGCAGACCTGTTTTGGCATTCTTCTAATGTGCTGCTGCCCAAATACAAGAAAGAAAATTGAAAATACATAATTTCTCCCATATTTCCATTTAAGCATCTCCTGTAATTGCCATATTTAATGTGTACTCTGGAAATACTTTCTGATGTGCAATCTTTTTCCTTTTTTTTTTTTAACTTCTTTTTTTACTTTCTAAGTAATGAATCTTTAATGAATTGTGACATGTACTTTACTTTGCTCATTATTAGCCTGACATGTGGCCTTTGTTTTCTCTCACAACCTGTGGGTGGCCATGCACTCACCTGTGAGCTTTGTTACCTGCCACGGAAGACTGATTTTATTGAAAAGTAAATGACTATCCCAGAATTGCTCTAATATAATTGGAAAAACCCCTGTTTCTCTAAAGCCAGCCATGCAGAGCACTAAAGCCAAGAAAACGTCTCTCATTGACGTCCCTGGGCTTTGGCTTGGGACCCCTGCCAATGTTTTATTTAAATGGGCTTTTAACAGTTTCATATATTCAACTCCAACCAGCTCTCAAGTTCAACGAGAGTAAATGTTCTAGAGCTGAATTGTAATGTACCCTGCTAGTAAAAATATTCATTTGATTACAGTGGCTGGCTGCCACTGTATTTATTTTGAAAGTACAAGCTGGTGCTGTACTTTTCCGAAATCCAAGGCTGGAAATTAGGCACAAGTGTCACATGTACAAATAAAAACTATCAGAGATCTAAGAGCTCTGGAGTGAACAGGAGGGGGAAAAGGAAAAGAAAGAAGAAACACCTGCAGCAAGCCCTAGAAAAGGGAGAAACAAGCAACACATTAAAAGAACTTGGTGAGAGGTATCTCACAAAGGATAAAGATTCTCAATTCTTGGGGCTGCTTAAAGAAAACCTAATTATCTTATTTCAGTCCAGTATTTCAAGCCTCAGAAAACAAAGCCCTTTTTATTACTGTTATGCTTATTATTATATAATACATTATATGTATTACTAATATATTTATTACTACTTGCCCTCAGTGTTGGCAAATTGTTTCTTCCTTTTCTGAAAATCGAGAGTACAATTTTATCAAGTCTGCAGTGGAGAATTGCATTATATATTTCAAAAGGTTTAAATTCATCATATATTTATTAAAAGGAAACCAACTGAGGATGTTGAGATAGTTAGGAATTTTTGTATTCATTTTTATTTTATGGGTAGTTTGCTGCTAAAAAAAACACCGAAGTAACGTGGCAGGTGTTAATATTGAGCTTTCCTCTTCCTCTGCAAAGCCCATGCAGGTCAAAACTCTTCTTCCACCTTTCTGTGTTATGACGGTGCTGGGTTATTCTCCTTGAAAATACAGTTTTTAACATTAGTCAGTGTTATGAACTGTGTCTAGTCTGCAGATAGGAAAGAAAAAACCCTAAAGACTTTTTTCACCTCTAGTTTAACCCATTTTGAAGTAAAACTGCCAGAATCAAGTCTCAACAGCTTCCAAATGAAGTGCCATAACCCCAGCAGCATGGTGACACCTACGTGGAGTTCACGGGCTGGGCAGAAACTGAGCTGCATGGCTCAATCCTGCCAGGAGGCTTGAAAGCTTAAAGATAAAATGGGAAGGAGGTTTGCTGAAGAAAAAAAATAATTATCCAGGAATAACTGCTTGACATGATGGCCATTTTCATCAACGTTAATAATTTTCATTAACGCTATTGAACAAGAATTATAGACCTTATTTTCAAGCTTCTATATCCTTATAGGCACTTCATTTCACTCGTTATTTCCAATACATTATTAATTCTACCTTGCATCCTATTTCATTCTCTTCTATCTCTTTTGGATGCCCAGTTACTCTCAATTAAATATTAATAACCATCTTTTTAATTTACCCTGTAATTTGGAAACAGAGGAACGCTGCCACGGCTCCTGTCTTTCTCAGGGATGGGATTTCTGAGCAGTGCTGGACGATTCCACGTGGGAATGCATCCATCTCAGGGAGGACCAGCCCCAGGCTGACAGCACATGGATTGTCCTGCCACTCTTACCTGGTGGAGCTGTGTGGAAGTGTCAGAAGGGATGAGAGGCTGCCCTGCACGTGCCCTTCATCCAGGAGGATGCTCTGCTGGGAACCAGCATCTGGGGGGAAGCAGAAAGGGCATCTGCTCACACACAGCAAATGGATTTTGCCGTTGGAAACATGTCTCCCTTCCTGGGTTTTTCCAGTCTTTTTGTGCCAGGGAATGAGCATCAGGCAGGCCATGAGCACAGGCAAGCTCTGCCTGTCGTTGTCTGCAAGGCAGGAATCTCTGTGGCATGTGAAGCTGAGCATTCAAAATCCCTTTCATGGCAGTGTGCAGAAAAATTTACAGTCCCAGAGGTTTATGACCAAGAAGGGGATAGAGGAGTCCTGTGACCTCATTTGAACAAAGGGAGAGGCCATGGGGCATTTCCCATGGGATCTCAAATTGTTGAGGGACACAGCCCCCTTTTTATCCTGATTTCCCCTCCACATCTCCCTCTTCCTTCCCCCATTGGCTGAGGTACTCAGAAGGCTCAGAATTCCCAAATCTCCTGCTCTATGCCCCCTCTAACATGCACCCCTCCCCTTTTTTTTTCTCTTTTATTTACAAAACACTATTCATAATTCTATTAAGCCTTTGTTCTTTTTCTCTAAGCTCAGGAATTTAACGCGGCCTTGGCTAAGCACCAGTCCATGTCAATTAGNTCTGCGGTGTGTGAAGCTGAGCCTTCGAAATCCCTTTCATGGCAGTGTGCAGAAAAATTTACAGTCCCAGAGGTTTATGACCAAGAAGGGGATAGAGGAGTCCTGTGACCTCATTTGAACAAAGGGAGAGGCCATGGGGCATTTCCCATGGGATCTCAAATTGTTGAGGGACACAGCCCCCTTTTTATCCTGATTTCCCCTCCACATCTCCCTCTTCCTTCCCCCATCGGCTGAGGTACTCAGAAGGCTCAGAATTCCCAAATCTCCTGCTCTATGCCCCCTCTAACATGCACCCCTCCCCTTTTTTTTTCTCTTTTATTTACAAAACACTATTCATAATTCTATTAAGCCTTTGTTCTTTTTCTCTAAGCTCAGGAATTTAACGCGGCCTTGGCTGAGCACCAGTCCATGTCAATTAGTAACATTTTGTAGAACTGATGGTTTCTCCTGTTACTTCCCTATCTGTGAGTTCCTGGCTCTGTCTGCAAGCAGATCCTCAAGGTCTGTTTGTAAAGACACATTAATCTCATTCCTTTCAACGGGGCTGTGCTGCTCCAGCAGTGCCACAGGAAGCTCTAAGTGCAGGTGAGCCACTGTTCACAGAGGATGGAAACAGCAGCAGGGTCACTGCTCTGCTTCGGGGTTTTTGGGGTGCAGTTTGGGGTGTTTTAAGGCCATTGATTTGCTTGTTAAGCAAGAAGATAGTAAATTTCTGCACCCCCCAGCTCGATGATAAAAGAGACATTTCACATTGATGATTTCAAGCAGAGCCCACGGCTCATCAGCACATCCTCAGGCTGTGATGGATGTGTGCAGTCAAGGATATTGTCACCTTATCAATAGGATGAGGGGGGACATTAAACATGAGAACATGTCAGTCTGAATCAACTTGGAAACGTCTTGTTTCAGTACAAGCTGTAAAGTGATTATTCATTTTAGATAGAAGTTGCTGCAGATTTATTCTTCTTTTTCCTAAAAGTGATCGATAATAAGATTTTTCTAAGCTGCCCCAAAACTGTGAATTTTTATCCTTTGTGAGATATCTCTCACTGAGCCCATGAAGCTTTTTAATGTGTGCAGTGTATTAAATCAGCATTGCCTTAGACCTCACTCTGATTTGCAAATTAAAAACAAATAAAAAATAAACCCTTCCATGTTCTTTGCCTAATATATTTCAATAATTCCCCCTTTAATTAAAAAATGCTTTATTCAAATGGAAGCTCTGTACTTATAACTGGAGAATGTGATGTTGTATGATGACCATGCAGGGAAAATGCTTTTTGTTTAAAAAATAAGTATTTTTCTACCATCTGCCACTTAGAGTTGTCTTAAAAAACGATGGGCAGTATTTAGAAGATAAGGATTCTTTCCTAGGATATTCACACCTAGACAGCCATGCCTTTTAGTTCTGGACACAGATCCCCAGTTCATCCACAACAGTAATTAATCACCTGTTTCAGAAAGGATTTAAAAGATTTCAGTGAGTTTTATTTAGATGAATCCTGCCTTTGCAAAATTTATCTATTTTTTTTTTTCATCCACAACAGTTCTCGAGGTGCTAAAGGAGAGGCCAGAATCAGAAGGAACCCAAGGAGGAAATTGGTTGAAATTTCCAAATATTTACCCAAGATTATAATTACTGATGGAATTGAGGATTGATCATTTGCTTTTGGGGTAAGTGGTTCAAATCCAGTCCATGGTGCTCAATTGCAGGTACAGAGGTGTGGATGTGTGTGTGTACTGGGAAGCCAAGTTATTCACCTAATATTCAACCTGGGCAGAGATCTGGGACCACAAGCTAATGCTGTCTATACTATTGATAATTCTATAATTAAATAGGTCACTGATTTGCTTTATTTTTATCCTTAGTGAGATTTTATCAATTGTGCTGATATAACTAAGGTATGAGGACTTTTCCTTCAAGTGTAGTCATCAAAACTGTTTCCAGTTCAATCTCTGTTGAAATGTCTTATTTCTTTCCTGTTTTTATTTTACTTCAAAGGGTTTTAGTTGCTAGCTCAGATTAGAGAGAGGAAGAGTTAAAAAAAATCTCAACAAAAAACCCTCCAAGAAAAGCAGAAAATGAAACTCCTTCAGGAAAATTATTTTTTCACAAAAATAATTACTGCAGTTTCTGTGGTGAATATTTGGCTGATTCTTTTACCTGAACTCTGAACTCGCTGCTAATGAGAAACTGGGGTCAGCCATTTCCTAACCTCAACCAGAACAAGCAAACCTGAAGTTTCTACTTAAAGTAGGTAATCTCTGATTTATTAGGGAGCATGGACTGATAAATTTTGAGAGGGCATTTCCAACATTACTTGTTCAGTAGCTCTGGGTGATTTATAAAGTCACTTTATTTTGTGAGTTTAGAAAACTCATATTTCAACTGTGGATTTTTTTTTCCTTTCTCGCTTGCTTGCTACAGATACACTGAAATAAAAATATGTCCACAGCTAAATTAATGTGTTTAGTATCAAGGGAGTGGCGTGATGGTTTCTTCATTGCAGAAGCAAGATGATTAGCAGATCGGAATTTTGAAACATTCTCTTCATCTCAAGCTTAGAGAGATTTTAACATTAACAAAAACATAATAAAAAGCTATCTAAACGGGAATCAATTGCCAACATTTCATTATTGCAAATATTTTCTATTCAGAAAGTGACTCCCAGCATTGTCATAATATTTAAGGGCTGTGGAAAATGGAGTGTTGTGTTGGCAACATTTGAAAATTGAGTAAAAGAGAGACTGGGGAGGATTTCCAAAACCTCCACAAACCAGGATAGTTTAACAATCAATATAGGAGATATCTATACCTATCTGTATCATATTCTAATGCTACCATGATACAGAGTGCAGTTCAGGTCATGTCTGGTCATACTGATATTAATTTTCCATTAAAAACAATAAAAAGACATATAATCAAGCCACCAAGAAAAGAGAAAAAAATCCCCAAAGGGCATACAGGAAATGTAATTTTACTTTTATTTTATAATAATAATAGATAAGCATACATAATTAAATTGAAAGCAGTAATTTAAATGTATCAAAAGGAATTATTCTTTTACATGAAAAACAATGAGCTTTCAACAATCTGTCAGAAGCTATGATGGAAGTTGAGACAGTAGCCTAGTCCCTGTGGACTAAGATTTTAACATTTCACAAGTGAATTACGTGAGCATTTGTGCACTGTGGAAATGAAGGCAGAAGAATTACCCAAAATGAAAAAAAAAAAACTTTAAATAGTGTTTCTTGTATTTCCCTCTGAAGAGACATCTTGGGCCTTTATTTTAGACGTGGTTCTAGATGGAGTCAAGGCTTTATGAAGAGGTTCTTATTTACTGCAAGTTAAGGTGTAAATACCAATCTTATGTTCAGTGTCATAAGCCAGGAGATGTCACATTTTAGATTCTGTTTTATCCACTCGAGTATCCACCTGAATCCTGAGACAATTTTGACACAACTGGTGCAGCAATTTTTGGGCTATTTTTAAGGAGCTTGAGAAGGCCTAATAATCTTTAAACTGACAAATGTCATGCCAGGCCTTTGCTCTGGACTAGTTATCTTTAGCTAAAATGCTAATTAGAACTGGTTTTCCTTTCCAAATTGTTGTTGGGAGTATCACAAAGCAATGTTTGAACACCTCAGAAGGAAAACATTGCTTTCCACAGCTAAGGAGGAAGAAAATGTAAAAATGGCTGAAATACTGAAATCAGTAATATCTCATTACTGCAGATCAGGAAACAAATCCAGCTTCTGAGAAAACCAGAGAGACTGAAGTATTTGCAAATTTTTCCCTATAAAATATACTTATTTTGGCACTGAATTTAGTGTTGCCTGACCTACACTAAGGCTGTTCATACTGCAGGTGCCATCCATGCCATAAATGCCCGCATGGGGCAATGTGGGGAGCTCCACTGGGACTGGGGTGCCTTGGCTGGGTACAGCAGGTACAGAACAGAGTCCCTCTCACAAAAAAAGCAACTTGCTGCAGCTCCTCTTGCTTCAGAGCAGCACTTCATCTCTCTCTGGAAATCATATTCCATAGGGTAAAGGAAATACCACGCTGGGATTGTCAGCAACATTCCTCAGCTCTGTTCAGATACCACTTTAGCTCTGAAGAGATAGCAAATAATGAGTGTAAGCTGGACAAAAACCCCAGCAATGTGAGTTTCTAGGCAGGCACCTTGTTTGTACGGCCCCTACAGCAGCCTCCGTTTGTTTTTAAGTGGCTCTCAGCTCCCGTGTCCCACTGTGTGAGATGAGACACAGCCAGGGAGCAATCTCTCCTCTCCTCTTACCTCAGGGCAAAGTGGCTGGACTGAGGCTCAGGAGGGAAATGAACCAAGCAGCACGTTCTGCTGTGCATGTGTGGATAAAAGAGAATGGAAACTGAGGGCACAGTGCAAAATTCCCTGTAGGTAATCCTGGAAAATCTCATATTCCTTCTACCATCGCTTCCCAAGGTGGACCAACTGTGGTAGCACACTTCTGCTTTCTCATCCTAAAACAGGGAGCAGAAAGTCCTCAAGGGATGAATGCAGAGAATGGCTTTAGCTTTTTTTTTTAGGGAGAAAAAAGATGCAAAAACTCCTCATGTTCTTGTGGTGCTTTGGCTACATTTGGAAATAAGGAAGAAACCCCCTCACCTCCCTAAACCCAGCAGCAGAGGTCTGGTGCAGACAGAAAAGTCGTGCTGACCACTGCTACTACAGCAAAAATGCAAAGAGAGGGAAGTGCTTTATGAGTTATTTGATGTGCATGAGGTGTCTTGAAGCACAGGAAAAGGTTAAGAAAGATATTACATAAAAATAAGCTCCAAAATTTTGGTATTATGACGATTTAGCATTGGCTTTGGTCACCAACTTTTCTGGAGCTGAACAAAAAGCAACAGCTCCTTCCCTTCCTGCATCCTAAGGGCATGATGGGACAGGGCTTGTTGTTTGTAGAATAATGGTCAAAACAACTTTTCATAACCAGTTGAAGCTAAAAATAATCTGCAATATTTGCATCAAGCACTTCCGTGCAATGTTTTTGGCTTATACTTTGATTGTGGTTTACACTGCATCTCAACAAAAGTTTTTAAAGCAGAATTGAACCAACATTACACCCTGTGAAGCTAAAGAAGAGCTTTGCATAGCAAAAAAATGGATTTATATATGCCCACAGAGTTGTTTTGTTTTTTCCTTAAAAACGTGTGTAAAAAGATAGTTCAGCAAATTTTGGCCACATCCATAATTTGTCTTGCATCACAGAATTTCTAACAAATTCAGTGGTATGTGAAATATGATAACAGAAAGGCAAGTGTTTTTGTTTTTTTTCTTTTTTTAAGGCTTGGGATAGATTTAATTCTCTCATTTAAGTTTGCTAAAGTTACAACTGTATTATTTTTACAGGATATTGTTGGGGTTTTTTTTCCTAGTTCATATATCATGTTAGAATTGAGGAAATCTCCTTCTAATTTTGAATTCTATAATTCCATTCATTCCAAAATTAAACGAGTCAGTGTGTGGTAATCTGATAATTCTGACACTATCATCCCCATGAGGCTGTATGAAATAAAGTGGGGTTATCTGTGTGCTAATCCTGCAAAATCAAGATGTGTAATAAAAGTATAGGTCATAAAAATACAGGAATATTTAGAGTTTCCTGGGCTACTTCCTCAGTTGTGTAGATTGTATAGATTATTTGAAGGAGAGCTGTAGCAGTGCACTCTGCTGACTCCTGGAAAATCCAGCAAATATTTTGCAGGAGGCAGCAACTGCTCAGCTTTGTGTGTAACGCTGAACTTTAATGAAATTTGTTATTATTAAGGATTAACTACAGCATTACCTTTTAATAGGATCATAAATCTTTAATTACAGGTTCAATGCAGTACCAACTAAAATTGCTTTTGGAAGGAAACGTTTTTATTAAATGGCAAAAACACGAAATTTCCTTCAGAAGTAAAGAAATCATAACTTCTTAGGGAAAAGTTAAGGCATGCAAAATTCCTGCTGACTTCAAAATTTGCCAGTGTCTGCCCACTGACTAACACAGAATTTACCCAGTCTGCCACTAGTATTTTTAATACTTTTAATGCCCATTAAAGTGTCAGGTCCCTCTGTGAGTCTTACATTTATATCTGTTCTTTAAGCTCACAGTGGTGGCAGCTGTAATTATGTAAGAGATCTCATCCCAGGGAAGGGGCTTGGCAGGACATCTTTCACTGCAGTCAAAGATCGAGGCAGTGGAGAAAATCAGCTTGGTGAAGAGACAGTTTCCTTCAGGAAACAAGAGGACCGATTGGAATTTTATTAAAAATACAGCTGGAATTTCTTGCCAGTTGAGAGGTGAATGTCCATGGCTGTCATTGCAGCTGCAGTTTCAGCTCCAGCTTGGTTTCTCTGCAGTGACCTTTTCAAATATTTTTCTCCTCAGGCTCTGGGGCTGTGCAGAGGGAGTTTCTGTGCCCCAGGGACAGGGCTCAAGTGCTGTGGTGAAGGGAAAGTTTGTCAATCATGCAAACCTTCAAATTTTTGACTGAATGGTTACTTCAGGCATCTCCCAAGTGGATAATTTCCCTGACCAAAGTTTTAATTCTGCCTGTGTTGAGTTCAGAGGGCAGACACGGGACAAACATCGTGGCTGCTCCAGAGAGTCCATAATGCATTTAAATCCTTTCCTGTTCATTTCGTCTTCAACACTTTATTTTGCCTTGTTTTTCAGACAGCAGCTGACTTTATGGGAGCATTCTCTGGACCATACCCTTGGAACACACCCCTGAGTGGGAAGGCCACACATCCTCCCCACTCCTAAACTTTCATTCATGAAATGAAAGAGAAAATCCATGCCAAAGATGGGGAGTTGCACCAGGAGAATGTTCTTTGCAGCTATGTCCTGAAGAGGTGTGTAAAGAGGTAATGCTCCGGTTGCAAGGAAAGGGTGAAAGGGGACAGTGCTTTCACAGCAAATATTTTCCAGCCCACTGATGTCAAACCCAGTGTGTCCTTATTGGAGTGCACAAGGTGGGGAATTCTTTCACACTCACAGATAAACTGGGCAAGGCAAAATTTCGTGTGCATTTGGTGAAGCTGCATCACAGCAGCTGCTGGTTTGAGCAGCTCTTTCTGCCCTGTGTAAGGATAAAAGATCATCGGCAAGTGAGGTTGGTGTTGGTCCCAAGGCTGTTCCACAGGCTGTCAGTTAAAAGCTAAAATTAAAGTGATTTTGTAAGTGAAACTGAATTTGCCGCCTTTGTATGCAAATTGGCCTCACTGACGTGTTCACATCACGAAGATTTAAACACCTGATTAATGTACATCTGCACCATTCTCTTACCCCTCTCCTGCCCCTCTCTTGACTGGTGTTACTGTCCCTATGGCTTTTTTTTTCTGGTGTTTTTGTTTTTTTTCTTTTTTTAACTGTCTCTGCTTTCCTCTCAGATCTGGGAGTACCAACACAGCATTTCCAAGGCAAGATTGCAAAGTGTTTGTGCAGAAAAACAGCAACGTCACAAAGTTGGGGAGGAGGATGAAATAAAGGTTGCCTAAAAACCTCTTGATCTAACACAGCAAATAGTACTCCATGTTATTTAGAGCATTATTATTTGTTGCATATGAAAGGAACAGAATTGGATGACTCAATGGTGCATCATTCCCAAGAGCAGCAAATTTAGATTTTAAAGGGGTTTTATCAGATTTTTAAAAAAATCTTCAATTTTACTCTGGTTTTTCAGTGCTTGGCTCTGCTTAACTGCAGAATCACCTTCAGTTACTGGTAGATCCAGTGTTGAACACCAGCATATGTTGGGAATAAATGCAAAAAGTCATAATTTAAAAGTTATAACCTACTCGAGTTGTACCAGTCTTTTTTCACAGCCCCTTTCTTTAGGCAACGCAATTTGTGATTTTGTTTTTTAATGTACTGCTTGGAAAAGTATAGGCAGCTTAAAGTGACAAACCCCTTGTCCCCAACAATCAGAAAGTTTGCATTTTTCTTTTCCTGAGAGGTTTCCAGCTTATTAGAATAAGTTCATGAATGAATGCCACCAATAATTTGCCTAAATTTATGTAAAACTCATACATTAAACTTCAGATTATTTTTTATTGTCGTTTGTTACCAAGCCTTCATAACAGAACAGGCAATTAATTAAATATTTCCTTGGCTTACACTATCTTCCTTAAAGACTTTTTTTCTAACAAAATATTACTTCTGGAAAAAAAAAATGTGGATAGCTTTTAGGTGCTTTTTGGGTGTGGGATTTGTGTGTATGTTAGTCTCCCTGCTGAATGTACTTTATAATGTCAGAGAGACTGAGAGGTGATTTCTTACTCCATTTCCTCCAGCTATAATTTACCAGAGGATTGTAGATGTATGTGAACTATAACATAGGGAAGGAAAAAATAGTATTTCCCATTATATTGACATTATTGGGTAGACTGGATAAAAGACTACTGGCTTAAGCTCCAAGCCTGGTGGAACACATGCCATTTATGATTTAATATAGAATTTGACAGGGCTGCACTTTTTATTTTATTTTATTTCTTCATTCCAGTTTTTATTCATGGTAATTAATTGTTCCCCTTGGCACGGATGGCCTCAAAGTCATTGCCCCTCACTTGTGGGTGGTGGGGTGAGTTATTCATCTTGGTTGTCACAAAGCCTATTTCATTCCATTTTTTTTTCCCATTTTCCAGGCCATCCAGCTCTTCCCTCTGCTTTTGTCTTTTTCTGTAAATATCTGAGCCAGAGAGCTGATGCCCTGTGTCTTCCTAGGGAAATCCACCTGTACTTTCTCTGAGATGAAATTAAACCAGACAAAAGGCAAAATTTGGGAAAGACCTTCAGCTGAAAAGTGCATGTGGCTGTCATCTTGCTGTATTTTCTGCTGGAGAGGTAATATTTTAAAAATAATACTCTCTAGAGCTTGGGACCCCATAGGAACCCCTTTATTCTGCTGGATCCCTTGTGTTTCATCCTGCCTAGCCCTCCTTACCAGAGCCTCAATTTATTCCCATATTTTACTAAATTTCTGTGATGACATCACTGGGTACATTCCCATGTCCTTCACAGAAAGCGAACTGAGATTTTGTATGAAGATTTTGTGCTGTTGCAGTAGGAGCACACAGCACTTCTATTTCAGATCCAGCCATGGAGAGGTTTCTTTTCTTTCAAAGCAGCTCCTTTTCGGGATCCTTGGCCACAGGAATTGTGGCAGCAATTACCTGGCTCTGGCTCTGCTGTGAGTGCTGATGCCCTGAAGGAAAAGCAGGCTTTATCCCTGCTCTTCCTGAATGCCTCTTCCTCTCAGAGCCTTGGAAGAGAGCACAGCATCTCGGCAGAGCCATCCTAATTAGAAAGAGCCAACAAGTTGCCACTTCACTTGAACTGCCTCTTTTCACCTGCTTGTTTGGAGGGGACAAATCCCATCAAAACAGAAAATCACTCAGTGGCATTACCATTTTTGCTGGGGTAGGAAGTAGGTTTCTACTCTTCCAGCAGAAAGCAGAAAAGAGCACATAAATACACAAACACACACAGACTCTTATCAGTTTCTTTGGGGAAAGTTGCATTTTTGGGATAGTATTTCCAGACTGTTTGTCTGAGATGTGGTTTAAAGATTATGTCCCTAATTAAAATGCAACAAATATCCAGTGTTCCAGGGCCAACAGTGTGAGGGAAATGCAGCCAACCTTCTAAAGAGACTTTCATTCTTTCAGCAACTGATGTAGTTGTGTTGGCAGTGATGAGCACAGAATGAAGAAGGAGCCAAAAGCACATGAAAAATACATAAAATGACAACCTGCTGTCACATCTCCTCGAGTTAGGATCTCATCAGGATTTCCAAGCCAAGTCAGCCTTTACCTTGTTAGTAGCACTGATAAGGGACACCGATCACATTGGCAGGAAGAGGAATTTATGGATAACTAATTGGTGGTGTCCTTCTCTCCACCTTCATAGCCCAAATCAGTGCTGCAGCTTATCCCTGAAATTCAGTTTGGATGTTTTGGGCTGCCAGAGGGTGACACAGCACCCAGATCCTGCCCCTAACGCTGATTAACTTTCCCACAGCAGGTTTCACCAGAGAGCCCTGTTAAACAGAGGTGCCCTGCTCAGGTTCTAAACTGGGTAATTAGTTTTTCCCTGCCTGCATTACCTTTGTAGTTTCAATTACTTTACAGCTTTTTCCCCCTCTTTTTCTGTTAAAACACGTTCTCCTGAAATGGTGTGCAGTATGTAATTGCTCTCATACATTCATCCACCTCAGCTACATCTGTATTTGAACCAGAAAAATGATGCCCCTCCCAACATTTGTACAGCCCTTGCAGACACTCTAGGAAATGATGAATATTTGTTTCCTTGGTGATATAATAACAATTCAAGATATATCATCCTTCACCATACTTTAAGGTAAATATACCTGCATTTTTATGCACTTGAAAATGTGCAAGTGCTGCACCTTTTATGGGTCCATTGCCCTCAGCATATGAGACCCAGAGACCTGGAGAAAATCCTTCATGTCCCCACCTAAATCAGTATGTGGAGGGCACTCCGTGATAAGAGAGGATGCAGGCCCCAAATATTTTGGTTTTTTCTGGGGCACAACACATCTTTTAGCTGCCACAGCTCTTAACTATCCTTATAGCTCTTAGCCATATTCTTTGCTATTGCTCCAAAAATAAATTTAACCTGTAGCTTAGTTCACCAGAGCTATCCAGAAGCGTGGACATAAATTCCAAACAGTCAAATAAAACTTCATGCGTTGAATGAGGGCAGAGAGCAGAAAGTTTTGATTCAAGGCTGATACTGTCCAGGTTGTTGCACACATATA
Organism: Pachycephala philippinensis; assembly: GCA_013397055.1. Taxonomy (NCBI): domain Eukaryota; kingdom Metazoa; phylum Chordata; class Aves; order Passeriformes; genus Pachycephala; species Pachycephala philippinensis. The sequence continues at coordinate 967,736 of VWZT01001214.1, forward strand.
ATTTCCATCCCTCTGAGAGATTAAAAGGAAGAAATAATAAAATAAAAATGTTGTTAGCAAGCCTATCACTGAGATCTGTGCCAGGGGGATATTGATTTGGCACTGCTAACCTGCAGGAGAGGCAGGGTTCCTGCATTTGCTGTAGCTGTAATAAGGTGAAGCTGCACTCCTCAATGATGTTCCTCTCCAAACACAAACACTTAATCAATATTCAGGTCTGCTGTTCCCTACAGGAGAAGTCCCCAGCAGGAGAAGATGAGGAATGAACTGCTCTGCCCACATGGATTTTAACACATTCACCGTGGGATTGTGCTGGTTCTGTGCTTTTTACCCTGTGGACACTCTGAAGGGGCTCTTGGATTCGATGAGCTCAGGTTTGGCTTTTGAGGCTGGTTCAGATGCTGCTGTGAGATCAGCACTGCTGGGGATCTGCAGGTGAGCTGGCCACTGAATTTTAATGTAGTGTCAAGTTCAGACCTTTTTAGCACAGCATCCCACACACATCACAGCATCAGGGCTGCCAGCACAGGAGGGCACTGGGGCAGGTCTGCAGGGGCCTGGCAACATTCAGGGGGGTCAGAAACCTTCCCTTATCTCATTAACTTCCAGCACTTGGTCAGTGTGAGGAGGAGAGAGGTGGAGGGAGAGATGGCACGCGGAAGGGGAGGAAAAAAAGAACAGATAACAGAAGAGAAGCAAATATTGTGTTTGCCTTGGGACCTGGAACTGCTTTTCCTGCCTTGTAGAGCAGTGTATAAAATTAACTATTTTCATAATTAAAATAATAATAATATATTGTCTCTTCACCAGCAAAATGAATTTTTGTATCTGGAATGGCATTCAAATTCCAGCTTCTTTTCAGCACAGATGCAACACAAAATTTGGGTCCAGAGTGAGTCCTTGAGGGTCTACTTTTTTAGGTCAGCAGCAGTGATTCAAGTGTAATATTGTGGTTTGTGTGTGCAATGCTGGGTTCTTCCTCTGTCCTTCCATGTCCTGGTAGAGTTAAGCACGAAAAGACCTTGAACCACAGCCAATCCCCACTTGCTGAGGACAGCTCTTCGAGGCACCCTGAAGGCTCAGCTGTACAGGTATCAGGACCCAAGAATTTGTGTTTTAGGGCATAAGTGCATCATGTAGGAGCTATTCCATGATCCTCATTCCTGAGGACAGGAATCATGAAGTGTTGCTGCAGAAATGCTGAATATTTCTCTATACAGGGCTTTGTTGCGTAGTGAGAGATCACCAGACACCACCCCAGCTGTGAGTGCAAAATGGCCAGTCACTGCAAGTGCTTTTCATACTCGCTTTTCCCACTGCACAAAAATCTAATTTTCCTTAATGTCACTCTGCCAGTACATTATCATCCACTCCTGTGCCCTTTCTGCTGCTGAAATGGTGAGAAAAGCATGCGGGAGCAGGGAATTGAGTGTGAGTCGAGGGCCAGTGTCTTAATCGTGACAATAATCTACTTTTCTGCTTTCCAGCAAAAATGAAGAGCAAGAAAATTGAAAGGGACGTGGTGGCTTTTTTATTGATTCTGAAACATTTTCTACTTTTTAACACTGTAGACTTTATTCTGAGCATTTGTTAATGCCACAGCTGCAGAAAGGCTCAGTTGAATCCCCGTTTCTCTTTGTTGTTATTGCAGATTAAACACCACAGAGAGCTGCAGGAAGTGCACCCAGCACTTTCCAAAGTGGTGGTCCCACAGCTGGGAATGTTCCCCTGCTGAAATTCTTGCTTGGCTCAGCAGCCACAGGCAGCTCAGAGTTCAGCTGCCTTTCTCACGCTCTTGGTAAGATCTCACCTGGATGGATCAGCAGAGTTCTATAACACCCTAAGGTGAGTTTAAGGTGATTTATATAGGAATTTTTAGCTATTCTTCAAAGCTCTGGAATTTAAAGAGAGCCTAAATTTCAGATCTAGGTTTTTGGCTTAGGTTGAACCTTAGTTTGCAAAAAGCTGTGAATAGAATGTCCTGTCATAGCCCTCTCTTAACCTGCCCCAAATTTTCCTTTCCGTGGGCCAGCCACATGAAATAATTTCTATGACAATAAACAGTTCACTAAAAAATACCAGCTGTGAAATTAAAACACCCCTTTATTGTTGGAATATGGCATTTCAGTCCAGACATTAAATTAATTTTTTAAATGGTAGTAAAGCACAAAACAAGAAAAAAAAGTGCTTTGATTTGGGTCTTTGGCTTCCACTAGACTCCAACACAAGTGAGTTTCACATAAAAGTGCATTGTTCAGTTGACCAAGCCTAGAAAGGCAAAAATCAATATCAATCCTCAGGTAGAACTGGCCACTTTCCTCTCTGCATCATTTTCTATCTTCTAATTAATAGGAAATTTTGGTACCTAAAGAAAAAAAGGTTCCTTTATAATTGAATGCAAATGCTCAGTTCTCTTGGCAATAGTTTCCTGCTGCCTGTCCCCCGAAGACTGGTTAATTATCTGATTTAACAGCAATTCCTTATGGTGGCAGCTGGCAGGAACACATATGGGATATCTGAGAGTGGTCCAGGGTTCTGAAATTGTCCAGCACCTCAAAACGTGCTCTGACTTGTTTGGTGCTGAAGAACACCTGAAGGTTGTTAGAACTTGTGTGAGGTGCAGAAAGCCTGCATTTAGTGCTGTACTCTGTGGTTTGTAAAGTGTAACAGCTCCAAAGTTACACATTAACACCATGAAATTGAAGTGGCTTTTGCATATTACATTAATTCCAGTTAATAGGGAATTAGTGCCACCTAATGTAAAAATGTAACCCAAGTGTCTCTGGTACTATAAGGGAAGGCTTTTTCATTCTTTCTCTCCCATTTGCAATAAACATTAGTGAAATAAAAATTACCATGGATTATGGAGCTGTTAAATATTATATATTCCCGTGCTAGTAAATGTCATCTATTACCTTTACATAAACTTTACCTTTGATTAGCAACAAATATTCTGCTTTATTCTGAGAAATTGGCCATTTCGTAATGCTCCAAAGGATTAATTGTGGTAATGAAATATTGCCCTGTCACAGTCTTGTGTAAACTGTAATTATTTTGGCCCCAGTTCTGCAAAGGCGTATGCAAGTCCTTAATTGCACTCAGGTGAGGAGAATTAAGTGCATGCATAAATATTAATGTGGGTAGAAGCAAAGCAGCTTTTTCTCCTTTTACCAAATGTATAAGCCTGAATTCCAGGCATGACCCAGTCTCTCTGGCTGTTTTATAGGAGAAAAATAACACTTTAATAAAAATTAGTGAGAGCAAAGATAAATACAGTGAAGGAATGCTCTGGTTCCCCAATAATTAATTACCTATCGCTTATCTGTTTTATTCTGTTGAAGTAGTAGTGTATCAGCCCATTACACCTTGAAAAGAGTCAGGATGAAGTAGAAGTAAATATTACTGGAGCTTTTGAGAACATTTAGGTCATAACCACTTCCAGGTGGGCAGAAAAGCCAGTACTTTGGTTTTGTGGCATGATTGACAGTGTGTCAGAAATGAGGTGTGAGGAGGAAAGTGCCCAATCTCAGCTGTTCTGCTTTATTCTTTGATTATGGTGAATGTCTGGCTGAACCTGAGCATGCAACTTTAAGAGAATGAGGGCCAAACCTCCCAGCATCTCATTTTCTAATATGAATTTTGTGAAATCTGTCATCTGGTTACATTAAAGTTTAATGCTTTGCATCATTTTTCTTAAAACCTGAAATTTGTAAGAATTATAGCATTAACTAAATATTAAAAAAAAAAAATCCCCATTCTCCAATCTGGCTTAATGAACTTGACTTTGAACCATTGGAAAGACTGTTGTTATTTTGAAGAATAAGCAATGAGTATTGTGAGGGATTTTACAACAAATTTCAGCACAATCCAAATTTTTAACAAAAATAAAATACTTAGGGAGCAACACACCTAGGTAGGATGTTTTGACTATTACAGTATGAAGTGACTAGTGTGAAAAATCCTTTAATAAAAAACTGCATACATTTCCTTCCCCACCAAAGTAATTTAAAAAATGCACTATTTTTAAGGGATAGACGTAATAGAAGATTCAAAATCTATCTGTAAAAGCAATAATTTGTGTCATGCACTCATTTATTTCTTTCACAGCTCCAATTTAAGTCATATTTTTTGTCACCACAGTGTAAATGACAAACGTGTTTGTAGCTGCCTTTCTATCAGGTTATGTATTTAAAGCTCTCAGGATTGCTGCTCATTCTGGTGAATTGCCTGTTATTAATGAGCTGTTAATAAATCAATAAAACTTCTGATCTCGATTTGATTTAAACCACCTGCCCTAAGGAGATTTTCCCTGTAACCATTGTGTATTTCAGTGGGATGTTTTAGGCCTTGGTAACTTCTACTTCCTTGTACAAGAAATTTCTTTTTCTTTCTCATAACTATCCCTCCTTCTCATGCCCCAGATTTCTGTATTTGTTAAAGATGTCATAAAATTAGCTTCTGGACTCTAGTGAAGCAAGGAAAGTTTTTTTTCCTCATTTTTTTTTTTTTTCCCATGCCATCATTTTCTGAGTGAATTAAATACACAGAGAAGGAATGATCAAATAGCCTTTGTACTCAGATAATTTATAGGACTATAAATATAATTTATGTATGATAAAAACCCTTATAAAACATGCTGAATAATAGAATGTGGAAGACAAACAAACAAAAAAAATCCACCCATAAAAGCACAGGAGTGCAGATTTCTGTGTGATCCTGTCCCCTTCTCTGAGTATATTTAAATTCAATTAGCACACTGAGATATATCTCAGAGCCTTTAGTCCAACTATGCCTTCTAAGGTGGAAAACACAGAGCAAACCCCCCTTTCTATTGGGATCTATTTTTAAGCCTCAGGGTGCATTTTGGAGGTCAGTGAGAGGTGCAGAAAGTCAGTGCAGTTTTGCTCACCTGTGATCTCGTTTTGCAGCAAGAGCAGCAAGTGCCTTTCTCCAGTTGAGCTGCTTTGTCTGTTTTCTGAGCCATTGCTTTGAACTGCCTCCCGTTAAAGAGAAAATAGCATTTTGCTGCTTCAGATTTGCTGGGATATTCATATTAAGCTACAAAGAAGTTCCCCTCCATGCTGCTGTGATCAAGCTGTGTACCATGAGTGGAACTGGTCCCTGAGGGCAGTGGCAATGCAAGGCTTATTGCATCTCTCAGGTCCCAATTATGCCTCCAGAAGTGCTCCCTGCCATTATGAAGGCAAATTTACCCACAGATGCATTGTACCCACTATGATCCACTTCTCCTACACGGTGAGCTTTATTGAGGTTTCCCAAGCCTTCTTTTTCCTGAGATTTTTTTTCCAGGATTTTATGCTTTTGAAGAAATACCTGCATAATGTGCTACAGGATGCTGAATAATCCACATTATTCCTGCGTTGTGATCAAGTTTCTGCAGTTCTGCCACTTCCAAAATCTATATTTCTGGATAACCATAAGCACCATATGTTTAAAAGGGAGGGAGGATTTTCACGTTGCTTGTGCATCCTGTGATTTTAAGGCATGTTGCCTTCGCAGGAGAAAAAACCAGAACCTTTTCCTCTACACTGGGCAATGAGAAAAGTCTGTTTCAAGGTGACAAATGCCAATACTTCAATGCTCAAGAAAAAAAGGAATTGTCTGCTTTGTCTAGAGAATTGTGCCAGCATCCTGCTTTGAAGTATGATTGAGAGATGCTGGTCCACCCTATCTACTCGTGGCTGGTGGGTCCTGGTGAAAATTGACCAACTGAGCAGTCCTCAAGAGGTATGACAGGAAATGGATTTTCTCTGCTTGCAGTTCCTGAAGAAAAGGTTGCAGTGATGAAGGGAAAATAATGAAAGCATACTAAAAGAGGAGCTGATGCTACTCCTTTTCTTCTGACCTTTCTGCACTGCTGGATATTGTGAGATAAATCAGGTGCAGTGAATTCTTTTTTTTTTTTTTTTT
>VWZT01001214.1:973696-1015095 GCA_013397055.1 Pachycephala philippinensis
TTTTTGTTTGTTTTTTGTGAATTTGAGTCTTTATCTGCACACTAATAATCAAGGTTTGCCAAATGACAGAAAGGTTCCCACTTATTTTGAAAGTTTTACAGTGCTGTGTATACTCTTTCTCAAATGTCCTCTTGTAATAATCCTGAAGCGGCATCCTGTATCTCCAGTCCTGGACAACATTTTTGGATATATTTAATTGTTGGATTTATATAGTTGCATAACACAGCAACAGCTGATAGGATCTACACGTTCAACCAATTTCCTCAATGTAAAAATCAGGTTTGTCTGTTCTTAAATGGACACACCAAAACGATGGAAAGAAACACAAAATTGTATCTGCATCCGAGTTGCCATTGATTTGAACTTTCTGTCACATAAACAGAGGCCCAACATTTGCAGGTACCTATCTGGTCACATATGATTTATTAAAAAACAGGCATATAAGGCATTTGCATTTCACAATTCCCATGAAGAAACAAGTGCTATTTCTTCATGCCACTGAAAATACAGTGAACTTTATTCTACCGTTGATTTTTATTTCAAAAGAGTCTGTGGGAAGAAGGTGTTTTATGCTTTCTGACAGCAGTAAAAATTGAGTCAAATACTTGATTCCAATATGGAATTCCTGCTGTCTGCTAAGAATTAAGTAGAGAGCTGGTTGTAGCACATTTATTTGTTAGAGCAAGATCTTAAAAGACATACCTCACAGTGTGATTCATTTATCTTAAATTAGTTATTTGTCCTCCACAGTGTAATCTTTTCAGGGAGATATCTAACATCGTTTGAATGCAAACTCTACTGTAGGGAAATAAAATATGTAGGGGAACCAATGTAGTCATATTCTATTTCCATTTGCTCTTTCACCTGTTAACCTCAAATTTGTTTCAGTCCAGATCTGCTACAAACGCCACCATTCTTAAACTCTGTTATTCTTTCCTGAGGCTGTGTTTTGTGTGGTGAAGGTGGAATAAATTCAGAGTGGGTCCAGAAAAAATCCTTTGGTAACAACTATCTGAATTTATATTTTGTGACCATGTCACACCAGAGCCAGCCAATGTTCCAGTGCTCTCGAGAACACAACAGGGGTGGAGAACTTCATCACTGATTTGCTGTTTAAGCCTTAATGTTTTCCAGGTGATGTCCTAAATGTGTGAGAACTGCTGTTCCTGCTGCATGATGAAACAAAGGTGGGGTTTGGGAGGAGCCTGAAGAAAGGTAATGCTGTATCTTTCTAGAAAGCCATTCTTAGGCACCCTGGGGAGCCAAATTAGGATTTGTGATTTTAGGACCACATAGCTCAGGAAGAGCCTCACCAGAGGAGCTTTGCTCTTTGAGGAAATTTGTTCTTTTATTGCTCTAGGTGTTGAATGCTAAACTATCTGCACCAAACAACAGCAAGAGTGTTGAAACAGTGCTGGATATAAAAGAGAATATTAGGCTGGCATTTTGTGGAAAGTCTGGCTTCTAACCTGCAGGATGCAACGAGGATCTGGGACAGGTGAGTTAAAATCTAATCTTGCCGCTATTACAAGCAAAGGGTTTCTGCCTCATGACTTAATAGTAATTTGGAGAATACATGGGATTAAAAGTTGGAGCTCTCCAGTTCAAATTGACCTTGGCATCTTGATAACTGCAAATCAGATATTCTTTGACCTTTTTTTTTTCGGTTTTGAAAAGAACTGTAGCTTAAGCTGCCACAAAATATCATTTTCAGAGCAGTTTTGGCCTTTGCAGCTCTTGCATCCACCTGCTTCAGGAAAAGGGAGAAAAAGTGTGTAAAATGTGGTGTGTCTGTCGGAGCCCTGCTTAAGAGACCTCCAATACCACCTGAAAAATGTGTTCTGTGCAACAGGCAAAAATGGACAACATCAAAACCCCTTAAGTGACAGCAATTACATCCTCTTTGCTTTCTTCCAAGCACTTGCAAAAGCAGGCAAAAGGGAGGAAAGAGGGGGAAACAGTGTAAATTATGGGATTTTTTTCCTGGAAATCTCTGACCATCCCGGTGTTGTTGTTGGACAATGCTGGCCCCCAAAGGAGCCGTAGCTGAGCACCCACACCACTGTGACCTACAGCCATTAACACATGGCAGAGCTGGAAGAATTATTCTCATGTTACTGGTTCTGGGATAAAATTGTTCTCAGGTTACTCCACTGGGGGCCAGCTGTGGTTTTATAATGTGCAGTTACACTGTGCTGAGTGAGGCTGGTGCTTCCAGGAAACAGGAGCACTGATGGAGGGCCTGTGCTCTGGGAGCAGTGAGGTTTTATCCCTCTGTTGGATAATGGAAGTGTCTGTTTTATCTTGGATCCATCAGACTGGGGTGGCATGAAGCTGAGGAGCTCCACCATCACTCTGCCAGTCCTTACCTTCATTACAGTCTTACACTTGCCCCCTGTGGCCCCATCAGCAGAGCTGTTTGCAGTGAGGAGCTTTTTTTGTCAGGTCAAAAATGAAGGCTGAACCGTCTTTTTGGCAGATTTGCCAATTTTTTTGGTGTTGATCAGAGCTTCCATGCAGCTTCTGTCCTTCCTGCTATGAACTCGTGCTTATTGTAGTCTTCTTGCAGTCTTGGCCTGGCAAACGTGGTGTGATCAGTTGTCCTTCATGCAGGTAAAATTCAGCCCACAAATTCAGAGTTAATTCTGTGTTCCTCTGTATCCTTTACCACATTAATCTACTTTCTGCAGAGAACATGAAAAACCATCAGTTCAGCATGACAAACCATTAGAAGCACTCAGAAAGGATGTATTATTTGACTTAGTCTACTATTAATTTCAATTTTTTTTGGGACACTTACCTGCTAATGCATGATAGCCAATTCTGATAGGTTTCATTATATCACCCTGTTCTGTACAGAGAAAAACAGGCAGCTCAATGAAACCCGGCTGGCCCATATTATACAGATTATTTTTATGTCAAAAGCTTCTTTTCCTTGACCACTGTTTAATGTTGACTCTAATAGCAGTAATAACTACTTGCTCCAGCAGTTTTCCATGAATTTTTACCAAGTCATTGATGTGAAATTTTACTGGTATGAAACTGCCTTCATCCCACATGTAATTGCTGCAGGCAGGCACCCTTCCCTGCTGCCTCCTAAATTTTAATCTGTGTTCCACCTCGTGTAATTAAATACATGCAGAAGGCACGTATTTTAGAGTTTTGAGCCTTGATTACTTAATTTTAAGATGGTTTATGGTAGAATAAAAAGTTTACAATACCCCAGCCTACAAAAATGCGATCTTGTTGTAAAATACTGCACTAATTGAATTTGCAGTTCCCAATGACTTCTGAGGTACTCTGAGAATGGCACTGGTGACAATGTGCAGCCAGGGTGAAGGTGGCAGAGATGTTAACCCTCCTGGCACCTCCTGCAGTGGCCACTCCTCTAACACATATTTTTGACATGTCTTACTACTGGCACGTCCCACTTAACTCTGTTTGTCCTGGATATTGCCACTAAACCACAGCAGATATTTTGTTTTCTTCCACTAACTCTTCCTGAGACACCCTTGGGAGCGTGAATTTGCTTCCAAGCCTGACATGAAGCAAAAATAACACAAAAATAAAACCTCTCACCTACTCATCATGTTACTCATCTTTGATTTAAAGAGTGCTCAAAGCAAGTGGGAGCTTTCTTGATGCTTTGCAGAGCACCCAGAGCATACAGAAGGGAGACTTAATTTAAATGATCATTTTCCTCAGAGTGTTGGGACAAACAGACGCATGAGGAATTGTGTCTGTGGTGAAAGAGAAAAGGCTCTGGGACAGCAGCAATTGTGGGAGTTTTGATGCTTGTTGGTTGTTTTTCCATTGACCTGAAGTAAATGGATTCCTTTCCTGGTCTTTCTGTTCTGTGTTAAGTAAAGAAGAAAAAGGGGGTTTGTTTTTGCATTTTAAATTTTAAAAATTCATCATTTAAATGAATTAAAGCACAGCTTTAAACAGCTTTGCTGGACACAACCAAAATGCTGCTTTAGATTGATCCTTGCACAGACCTTTGCTATGGCCATTCTCAGGTTTTTATAACACCAGCAAAGCTTCAGCAGCTTTCTTTTCCCCTAATTTGCTTTCTTAGGGAGTGAGAGCTCTGTGGGGATTTTTTAAAGTATCTCTGTGGTCTTTCTGTGTTTCAGGGTGCTTTTAGGGACTCATCTTGTTGGTGAGTGAGACAGCTACTAAAGAATACTTTGAAGGGGTTCTGTTAGCAGGTTTATGCCACTACAGAGGAGTGGCTTGGATGAACTTTTTTAATTGTTAAAGTCTAAAGTTCTAATTAGGCCATCCAATAAAGTGGCTTGAGGTAAACAGCAAAAGCACTTTCAGACTCCCCTGACTCCAGTGAGAAGCGTGGATGGTTGGGACTTCCTGCACTTCTGAGACATCAGACCATTCATTTTAGTTTTCCACTGGTAAAAAGTGCTATTAGAAAGGAGACAGAAGAGGCTTCTCTGTAATCATGGGAGGCAGAACAAAGGTAGATGGTGACAAGGGAGATTCAGGCATTCAGAAGAAAGAACAAAATGCTTTCCAGTGGTAAAAATAATGAATAAAACCAGAATAGCTTGCCTAGGGAAAATGTTGAGTCTCCACCCTTTGAGGTATTTAAGAGCAAAACAGCATCAGGTGTCTTGAGGGTGACCTACATTTTGTTGATCTTGCCATACAAAAGGGAAGTTCTGGGGAGAATTCCACAGCCTCTTGGAACTTTATGCATTTGAGTTACGTGTTAGACACAGCTCTGTGCTTATGGATACTTAAACAAAATATAAGCTGAATATTTTTCACAAATTATTAAATTTTTGTAAACTAAATTCAGTGTTAGTATGACTGAGTGAGACAACTGAGTTTGCAATAGTGGTAAGATGGTGTTTGTCTTCATAAAATCTCAATTTTTTTTGTTTGTTTGGTTTGGTTTTTCAGGGGGAAACAGGAGAAAAAGCTTCTTTAAACCTACTCCAAAGTAGATCACTGTAATGCCGTTTCCATATCTCTATAATGTACCTGCAGTGTGCAGCATGAGTCCTGCAATGCAAAAGTCTCAGATACAGCAAGTACAGTAAAACTCTCCATTTAAAACTTACAACTTTCTCCACCATTTATTTGGGATAAATGCAAAAGGAATCCTTTATGAGATCCTGTAATGAAGGCATTTTATTTTTTCACGTGCTAAATGGCAAATTTCTGGGTCAAACGCCTGCCCATTTAATAGGAATTAAAGCAGTGGCGTGATAGCTCTGTGCATTATTTGCAATTCAGGGAAGCATGAAATTTAGTCCTGCCCTGTGCTGGGTCACCAGCATATTGCTGTGCTGACATTTGAACAGGACTGCATTCCTTTCCTCTCTGCCTTGCAAATGAGGAGGTTGGAAATAAAAACAGAATTACACTGAGGCAGGCCTGGCAACAGAGCAGTTGCTCCACTCTTATTGATGCTTTATTTCAGGGCAAAGTATTATAGATACTTGTATAATGTTGTAATATTATAAATATTATGTATTTCAAAGAGATCTATAATTCGAAAATTAACGTTTTAATTTAAACTACTGAAATTAATTATTTCATTTCAATTAAAATGGCTTATTTTACACACAATATTGCTGTCCTCCATAGTGAAACCACGGCAATGCCCAGTGAGTGATATCTCTTGTTACTGGTGCTGTGCAATTCTGCCATTGCTATAATCTTTATTAATCTACAGCCTGTGACAAAAGCATTAGCAAGATAAAAATCAGAATTTTTTGCTGGCTCCTGGCCTAATGTAAGGCAAATTTTTAGATTAAAATGAAATGGCAGGGTTGAAACCTAAAGTAAAATTTTCTACTTATAGAGTCATCTTTCTGTGAGCACTTTTTCATCCTTGATATACTGGGAAATAAGTAATCCTCTTTATTAAAAAAATCCCAAGCCAATATAAAAAATAAAATACCTTCTCCTGTGTCTCTTTTTTCCCATATCAACTTTTCATGGCTCATAGGATACAATCATCTTGTTTGAGATGGATTCTGGAGAACTTAGATAGAGAGCTATCATTGGCAATACAAAAAAAAGAAAAGAAAAAAGGAAAAGAAAAGCAGAATTATTTGTCAGAGTGAGTGGAAATCATCAGCTTTAAAAACTGATTATAGCATTACACATATCCTTGGGGAACATCCTGAAGTGTCACAGTTTGAATTTTAGAAAGAAAATGTTAACGAATCACATTGCTAATGCATGAACAAGTTTTCTCCTCATAGGACTTGTTGAAGTACCTTTATGTGTCTTCCCAGGCTTTCACCACTTCCTTTCTCTTGAAACACATACTTATTGTCGATTTTTTTTTAAAGATTTATTTGTATTTCGTACTAAATGGAATGCTTTTAGAGATAAGTAGTCTAATTTGCTCTGTAAAGTGCCAGAAGAGTTTCTTCGAAGAGACTTCCCGTTGCCAACAAAATATTCTGCCAGCATTTGAGATGGCATTGGAGGCTGCAGGCAGCTCAAGGCTTCATCACAGCCATCACTGGTAACCAGGTGAGTGAATTTGGGAGTAAAGTAAAGAAAATTTATGTTCCTTTCAGTTCAGTTATCACTTCATGTGTAAGATCAGTTACAATGGGAGTGTCTGATCTGTTACAAAGGGTTCTGAAAGTGATACTTCCTGTGTTTGATGTTGGCCCTTCCCCTGGGTGCAAGTGTCACCCTGAAAGAACAGAAATTCAAATCACATCTCAAATTTGATTTAAAATGTGGTTTAAAACCTGTCACATCTTGCCTGCAGTTATGTGGTGCAAATATTGCTAATACCAGGAATGCAAATATTTAAGGTGGTTTTCAGTTTATGAACGAGGTTATTACTGATACGGGCACTGGAGAACCAGCTGTGACAATAACCTGATTTAAAAAAAAAAACCTTTTTTCTACCAGCACTATTTCACTCCTCAGCCACCATAACCCTGAAAACTCTTCAATTATTTTTTTCTCCCATAGGAGTTTTTTTGGCATAAAATACTTGGAATAAAAATGTGTGGAATAAAATTTGGCCCAATTAAATCAACCTTCTATAGGTAAGGAACATACAGATCAAACATATTAATTATTGAAGACTGTCTTAACATTAATATTACTATTATTTCAAATATTAATTATGAAAATTCATATGTGTTTAGATGTGATTTGTATATGCTGTTTGCATGTATTTGCATGCATTTACATGTACACACATGCCTGATATTGACATTGAGTTTGCAAATGCTTTCAGTGCCAATCCAGCAAATATTTTATACCCACAGCTGAATATGCATCTAAGCAAATGTTGAGCTCATGGATGCATCATTAAGCACATCCAAGGGCCTAACCTTATCAAACAGTCTTTTTGGCTTAAAATATTTACCATGAGCTAATAGGAACATGATGTGCTGACAATGACACTGGAAGATATTTGTATTTACATAAGTATTACTGGAGGGGTTCAAGGACCCTGGAAAGGGAGCTCCATAAATTGGATGCTGTCATCTTTGCAACCTTGTCCATAATTTTCCACTAGGGAGAAAAATATGAAGGTCCAAATCACATTTATTACCAAAGCAGGGAAAAAGTGTTGGAAGTGGCTATAATAGGAATGAGCACTGGATCTTTGAAGCATCGCATGTGACACTTTCTGAAAGGAAGAAAACAGTATTTGGTGTGAGGGCACTCTACTAAAATCCCAAACACAAGAGGAAAAAGAAGAACTTTAATCCAGAGACAGCATGCAGCATCAGGTTGTCCAAATAACTCTTTTTTGGGGGAGTTCCCAAGCAAAATCCATCATTATGGGAAAATAGCAATGCTCAGTGAGCCTGGCAGTGTCAGATCTGATTCCCTATTCATTTCCCCTGTTAAAAAGAAAAAAAAAAACCAAACCCAAAGAGTTCAAAATAACTCTTTGCCACTCTATTTTCAGTGCTCTAGCTATTGATTCCCACATATTGCAATATCTCCCTTTTGCCCTTGTGTGTCCTGCACTTACTGCGTGCGAGTCTACTAAAAATCAGTGAGGCAGAGAAGTTCTTGTTCCTCTGCCACCAAAGGCCCATGCCCACTGCCCCACGATATCAGTGCACCTTTTTTGTCATCTCTTGTGTCCCACCAGGAAAACCAGGGCCTGTTCTGTGGTTTCATTTTGAATAAGTAAAAAATACAAAGTAAAGAGCAGTAGAGGAACAGCTGCCTGTGCTGTGAGCTGGCCAGAAGCCTGTGCTCACAGCAGTCCAAATTGTCAGCTGCCTGAAATATTTTAGTGCCAATCAGGCAGCTTCTTTGGAGGAAAGCTTTAAAAAAAAAAAAAAAATAGTGAAAGATTCCAAGAGGCAGCAGGAGGACTTGTGCCTATGCAACAAGTCACAAAACAAAAAATTGGCATATTCACTGTGGGTAGCACAATGGAAAATAAAACTCAGCGGCATCTCCAGCTCTGCTTTCATGTGATATAGGAGAGGAGAATTATGGAGCATTTTTTAGCTGTGTTTATAGGGAGGAAAGGTTTTGCAAACTTGACACACAAGGGAGTTTCCCAATTAAGAATGAAAAACAGAGCCAGGGAGCCCGTGCTGGCAGCAGTACCACACAGCAGAGGGTCAGGCCAGAATTTTTTAAAGCATTCTTAGTGAGTTCCAAGAACAGTGGCATTTCCACACAAACATTCGTGAAGATGTTGCAGGTCCTGCTCCAGCAGGGTGTCACAGCTTTGCTTGGTCTCTGTAGCCCAAACCCCCACCTGGCATTAGCTCCACCCAGCCACGTCCAGCTCCGAATTTTACCCTGTTCTCCTCTCACCCAGTGTTTGAGTTGCTGTTTTTTAATTTGTATATTTTTATTTGGCTGGTTTTTCCCTCAGTGTGGAGTTTTCCCTCTCTGCTGACTCTGTGATCTGGCTGCCCCAAACCTGGAGTGCAGCTGGGAGGAGGACTGATAATGTAATTCCCTGATTTTTTTTTAATCTTCCCCACAGTAAAACCTCTGAGATGGAACAGGAAAGAAACTGGAAACTGCGACTGGCATGATGTGGTGCAGATTTTGTTATCTATTCAGTGTGAAAATCCTGTTTCTGCATGGGGCCATCATCAGGAAGGAGGTAATGATCACACATGTTTTATTAATTTCACTGTGGCTTTGAGTGTTACAGTCAGTGTGGGTTCACAGTCATTGAGGTGGCTTTCATGTGAACTTTGTGAAAAAACCCAGCTTTTTAGATACATAAACAAATCTGAAAACATCACTGCACACCTTTTCATTACAAAGATTCATATTGCTCTCTGTTGTTACACAACAGACTTTTGGAGTGGACTCAATAGAATTATTGATAGGTGGAACTGAAGCTCATTGTGTGCCAAGTGCAGCTGGGAGTGCAGTTAGCCTGGACCAGACTCCTACTCAGTGCTTTGAAAGCAACTGTCTGGAATTAAAACTCTTGGAAAAAAACCCTTGAAATCAATGCTTTTCAACTCATTGGGAGATGCTTAAAATGCTTGTTTTGGTTCTGGTCTAAAAGACTTAAGGAGTTGCCTCCGAGGGAGAAAAATAGCCTACAGAGAAAATGAAATGCCTTAATGCTTCAATTTAGACAATTGCCAGAGTTCAGGCTTAAAAATCAGTTTTTTAATTTCCATCTTCAATTAGGAGACAAAAGCCATTCACCTTGCTTACGAATTGCTAAATTTTGGTTTAATTTCCAAGTCACCCCTAAATTCAGTCCGAATTGCCCTCTGGATTTTATAGCTTTCACTGGATTTAGAAGACAACTGTTGACAGGCTTCCAACACTCTCCTGTTCAAGACATCTGACTCAAACATGTCCCAACCTGGGAATGTCATTGGGCCTGACCTGGAGAGTTTTCAAAAGTCTGCTTTTTTTGGTTTTTTTCTTTCTTATGTGAATGAGAGACCATTTCAGCCACCCCTTCTGAGGCTCAGGAGCAATCTCTTGTCCACCAGGACCCCCAGAGAATGCACTGAGGAGGCACTCAAACCCTTCATTACACTCTGCTTTCCTCCCATCCCACCAGCTTATCACTTTATCTGCATCCTGAAGAACATCATCATTTTTAGAAAGAACTTAATGATAGGACAAACTTTGTCAGACAGATGGCTTCAATTTGCAGTTATTAGAAATCCAGCCTAACAATCTGCACTTTAATAATTAATCACTGACGAGCCCTTGTTTTAAGCTTCCTCTACAAATGTCATTTCCCTGATGTAACCTGGTAGACGACTGACAGATTCAGAGATTCTTAGGCAATGATTTCCCCTCTTACTGAGGCACAGGGTTATCTGTCTATCCAATGCCTTGGAACTGCAGAAATCTTTTTCATACAGCATTAACATGTGCCTGAAATAGCTGAATTAGAGTAATTCAGGCAGTTCCCTAAGAACTGCAGATATTACCCACAATACACACACACATCTTTTCTATAAGATATTTCATACAACTTCTAAATTTCTATGGCAAAGAAACAGAAGTTTTTTTCCTCAACCACTGTAAAATTCACTGAGAATGAGTCTCAAATTTCTTAAAATGTCCAAATTTTGTACTAAATAAGCATTTATTTGAATTCTGACCATGTTTAAATCGTTCTGTATCCACACTTTGAAGTGGGACCTTAAAAAGCCAACATAGTTTCAGCAGCTACTGTAATATTTTAGTATAAAAAAATGTACATTTCTCTTGTCCTTTGCCTGCCCCACATCTACCACCTTGGATGTGCACTTTCCATGGGCATTCTCCTTTTCAGAAGAACGGATGCAATCCATCTTTGGGAAATGATCAAGACACCAAGAAAGCCAAAAATTCCTGATGATGCCTGGGAGTGTGAGCTTGGCTGAGGCTCCTCTGCCCTTCTCAACAGCAGGACAGAGAAGGAATAAGCACAACAAACTCCCTCTTGGCTACAGGAAATTGAAACGAAGAGTTTCATACTGTGCTCTGGAAGTTAGGAGCCTCCAAAGGGACCCAGAATCGAACACAGGAAGGCAGAGAAGCAAAATGGTTTTGTCAGCCTTTTATTTCTCAGAGATTTTACAAATCTGTAAGCCAAACAGCATTCTTAGGTACACACTTTGTTTGCTCTTTTATCCGTGGTTACTTTTAAAATGCATTTTCCTAGTTTTTCAAAATGCATAATTAGTTTCTAAAAAAGTTAAGAGAACACCATTTATTTATGGAAGAGGATAGAACAAGCACCCAGGGTCATTCTTGAATAAGTAAATATGGGAGCCAAGGGCAATTAGGAAGGGAAAGTGACTGAATATTTACCTTCTTACCTGAGAGACTGATCATTGTCATAATTCTATGCTTCTTTAAATGCAGTGATGTGATTTAATGCTGCCACTTGAGTGACTTTGTCTCAGAAACTGCTGTGAAGCTGAAAGGAGGGCAAATACCCCTCCAGTATACACCGTTTTCCCTCCTTGATTGGAAATTCTGTGATAAAAAATCCCCTTTTCGCCTCACAAACTAGAGGTAGGCTCTGAACTGGTTCACAGTGGTCTGTCTCAGAGCAAGAGATAAAAGAAGCTGAGCAAGAGTTCAGCCTTGTGGTTCCTTCCTTTAATACAATCCCAAGCTTCCCTATAAATCACTGTCACAGGGTGACTGAGCTTCTGCCCCACACCAGGATCTTGTCCTAGGGGTGATGTCAGAGCTGGCTCAGGTGAGAACAGAGCAAAGGAAACATGGTCAGGAATCAGAGCCTCAGCCAGACCCTGGCTGAAGAGCTGTGTCCAGTCTCTCTGGCCCTCAAAGCCGTGGCTGTGGCTGTGCTGTCAGGATTTTGAGGTAAGAACATAGAAATCTATCAAGACTGCAGCAGAGCTCCTGTCAGTTCAGGAAAGATTTCCTATTTCCATTTCCATGGATTAATTAGGTGCTGTTAATGAGGTACTGTGGTGAAAAACACTGGAAGTGACAATAGTGCTTACTACAGACCAAGTGCTTTTTTCCTAAAATAGTTGTGTTAAGCTCAAGAGGTAGAAAAATCTGCAATATCAAGCATTGAGCTTGCTGGCAAAGAGCAATGCAGGTGTTCTTTCTAGTGCACTGGCTTCTTCCTTCCCTCTGAATTCCTACCCATAGTGCAGCAAAAAGCTTTAACCTGAAATACTTTCTAACCCTGCATTGATTTATTCAAGGGATGGACTGTGTGGCCAGTCAAGTAACCCTGAAGTGGTTAATTAGAACGTGTTTAGTTCATTGACTTGTTATTATGTGATATACCAATGAAGGAAACTGGCCCAGTAACTCTTTTTGTCAGAGAAAACAAAAATAATGCAAAGGAGATTTTGGCTTCAAATGGGTTGCTTTCTAATCAAGATGTGCAGAAAAACTCTATTTTTTTCTGCAGTACTGCCAAACAGAAGCATTTTTACATAATTTTAAAACTTCTTGACATTTGAAAATAGTAATTGCATTGAGTTAATTTTTTAATGTCCAAACCCTTAGGACACCCTTGGTTTTAAATTTCAATTTTGACAATGAAGGTTAAAAGAAAAGTCAATTTTCAACTTAAAGTCAAGGTTGTTATATTAGCATGTCATTATGGGTATTAGGATGATTCTTACATCATTGAGGAAGATGTCTTACTGTAGGAAGAGGATTTTTGGGGAGCCTACACCTGTTGGATGTCATGGTTTGATGCGGCTCAAACCTTTAATTCAGCTGGCAGGAAATGACACCAGCACACAAATAAGATAAGCAAGATAAAGTCAGGTGGTGGGAAAAGTTGAGTCTTCACCCAGACAGAAGCTGGAGAGGTGACACAAGGCTGTAGAATTTTAAGGATGCTGAAACAAAACCTGGTGCCTCCTGAAGAAACAGAAGCAGTTGTGCCCTGCAGAACACCCAACTTGCCTTTGGCATAGGATCCTGCATGAGAGAAGAAAACCCAAATCCAAAATCCAAACCAAAAAAATAAACACTTTTTGTCTGGACTTCAGATTCTAAGTCCACTAAATGTGTTTTTAGTATGGAACACGTATTATTACAAAGCAATATAATCAGACAGATAACTGCCCCTGAATCACTTTTTTGAGCTATGGAATACTCCAGAAGAAACAGGCAAAAAGACCTCTGGTTGATGGGGAAGAGGAAGCCACCCAGATGGAAATGCAGCTCACAGGAAAATTCAGGCTGGCATCCTGTCAATCTGCTGCATCTGTGCTTGCCTAACCAAATCAGAAGAGTGAAATAAAGTTCAGAGGATTTTCTATCACACATCAGCCTCCCCAGGTTAGTCAGCAGCATCAGACATGCCAGAGGAAAGTACAGAGATTTTGGCTGCAAGCAATTTAAGGAACAAGAAGTCTACCCAGAATAGGGGTAGAATTAAGTTTACATGCTAAATATTTGCCTTGGCACGTTCTTTTCACAATGTCAGTGTAAAAATGGGTGCCTTCATCTCTGTAAACGTCCATTACTTCTGTAATTTCAAAAATGTCTGCAGTGTTTATGGTAGCTAGAACTGGGGAATGCAGTGCTGACTTTTAAAATACTTCTGTCAGCTGTCCTGGTACTTTTTGAACAAGGCTGGTTGGTTTTCACTCGTTTGAAATGCACCTGTGCTCTCCTAGTCTAAAAATTATTTACAGCAACATAAGGTAAGCTGCCTAAAACACTCTCATTAATTCTTATATTCTGTTCTTTATCTTTAAGCACAAACATTAAAGAAAAAAAAAGAATCTTTGTACAATTAGCTAAAGTCATAACCCTGTAACCTTTTTTACCTGCCACTGCAGGGGCCCACAAACTTACTCATTTTCCTAATTCTGTCACTGGCATTAAGTGAAGATATTACTGCTTCCCCAAACTGCAGATTTTAGGTTTTATAAAGTCAGGCCATATCCTGAGGTATCTGACATCTCTCCAACAAAACAATCCTCGATATGACAGCTGTGCTTTGACAGAGGGAATTGAGACAGCTTTGACAATACATCACTGGAGAGATTGTGATCCCTGAATATTTCCAGCAATCTTTTCTGACCTCACTGAGAACTAATGTTTTTCGTTGCTTTCCTCATCACTGTTGGTGTCACCAGATGTATTTTGCTACCCATAGGTCTTTTTCCAGAGTGGCAGAAGGGAGAATGCTGAAGCTCAGGGCAGGAGACAGCACAAACTGCTGTTGTAAACTGATAGAATCAACAGAAAGGAATGAGTGCTTTGAGGTTTATTCAAACTAATTTTCATTTCCATGCAAAGAACACAACAAATTCATAATGCAGCACCTCAAATTATGCAATACAGCATGGGTAGTTTTAATTTGTAAGTACTGTTAATTATTCCTGTTCCATTAATAACCATGGGAAGGTGTTTTTTTTGTAGGAAATTAGAAATCAATTTGAAAAGTAATTACTTCATTAAATTTAGTAATTATATGCTATAACCATCTCAATCTTCTTTAAAATGAATGACAAGATGCTTTTCTCATTCATTACTCTGTATGAATTTAAAAAGTGATACTTTCCTTTTTAATCTTAAGACAATGAAGAAGAGCTATAGAAGACATTCCTGAACCAGATGGGAAGAAGAATTCAGAAACTGGAAATTTGTGTCAGTGCTGCAGCCAGAGAAAGCAAAACTGAGATATTTAATTGCTGACTTCAAAAAACATGGGCTGGAAGTCCTTTCCCTTAAAGGCATTCTCCAGGTAAGAAGACACAGCACCTTCCTAGGGCTTCCACTTCCCACATATATGTGAGAATAGAAAGAAAATGAAAATTCCTTGCAAGTATTCTTCTTACTTTTATCTTAAAGAGGCAACATTTTCTTTTAATCCAGTGTGTGGCTTGTTAAGCTGTCTGCAAAGAAATTTTTGGGTGAAAGAAACAGGAAAGCATCAAGGAAAGAAATTATGTCTGCTGAAACTCATGGCAAAACTTCAGCCAAGAGTTCAAAATATGAACAATTATATGCCCAGAATGCAGGATTGAAAATAGGCCTTGAAAATAGGCCTTAAAAATATGCAGGAGTTGTCACAAAATAAGGTTAAAGGCCTCACTAAATGCCTCCCTTTCAATTACTGAGCCGCAGACCTCACACATCCTCTCTCATTCAGTTTAGGGAGCTTCTGGCTGTTTTCACTCTGGCTTGTGTGTCAGCAGCAAGGAGTCAAACGGAGTTATTTGCATGTTTTTCCTCCTCTTTCATTCTGCACTTCTGTGGGCTCACAGTGCATGCTGACTGCCTTTTTTCCCCACGCTTCCTCTCGTGTGTCATCCACCTTGAGTGATGAAAGGGTGGGAGATAAAGGGAAGTTGTCAGAACATCGGTAAATTGGGATCTGTAACAGTAAGGTGGTTAAATATTCAACATAAGCAGTTGCTGTGGCACCAGAAAAGCCTGAGAAACAGCAGAGGAAGTGAGTTGTTTCATCATTCCTTGAAATTGCTGTGAGAAGTGAGCAAAACATAAATCTCTGGTTTAGGTGGAATGCAGAGCACTTCTTTTCTCCTGTTAACACATGGGGCCATACGTGCTTCTGTTTCCCTGGTGTGGCAGAGCCTCTGCTGGGCTCTCAGAGAGTCCTGAGCACAGTTTCTGTTTGTATTCATGGGCCAAAATTCTGTCTGTTGCTGCAGCAGCAGGGAAAATGTCTCAGCAGCATGGAGAGGGCACAGGGTGAGAGGTGGGAAAACAGGGCAAGGATGGGCACACTTTTATCTACTCCCCCTCCTCTGCCAGCAGATATTGAAATAATCAGAGATTTGGCACAGCTGAGCTCCCTGCTTTCAACACCAAGAAGGAAAACTGATCCTCTGGAGCTGCTTCCTTTTGCTGCACTGTGGGCAAAGCTGTGGTCAAGCCTTCATCTTTCTTCATTCTTTCTTTGCAGCAAGGTAAATCCATGTTTCTCTTTGTACCCACAGCCTCTTCAAAAACTTTCCATACACTTGAGAAGTATTAATATCTATTTTCTCCTACTTCTCTTTCCCTGGCCTTTTAAAATGTAACCTGTATTTAGCCTTCATTAGCTCTTCTGTGTAGTTCTTGGCTTTCAAGAACTTTAATATTTCTCGCTCACCTGTAGACTATTTTTAATCAATCCATGCCTTCCCTGAAGCATAACGTCAAAGAACTGGATGAAGCCTTCTAATTGGTGTCTTGCCAGTGAACAGCAAAGGAGTTTTTTGACATTTTTTATTCATATTCCATCCAAGTATCACTGGTTGAGATAATGTCATCCAGCTTTATGCTGTAGCTGTCGACAGCTGACCCAGAGAGTCTTTAAATCCCTGTAAGTGAATGTCCTGGCTTTGGGGTGTGACACATCTGAGGTTTTTACTTCTAAACTTCGGATTAGTGAGTGGAACTGTACCTCAGAAGTGCCTGTTCTTGTTGGTTTGTGGGGTCATAGAGTGGTTGGCTAAAACAAAGGCATTCACCTGCAATGTGCAGGATTGCTTTTGTCCAGATAAATAGCATTCTTCATCTACCAGCTGTTTTGTACTTCTGGATACTGGAGAATATAGGATTGCAAGCTATTCCTTGGATCGTTGAGTCCTGTCTCCTGCATACATTGCCAACCAGGAGATACATATATACTTTCTTAAATTATTTATTTATATATTTATGCATTTATATATTTTTATTTTTATATAATTATAAATTCAGGAGCGACTTCACACACAGTGGCACCCTGCAAGTCACAGAACACATCCAAACACCCACTCCCACATGTAGTAAAAGACCAAAGTTTCAAATGCCACGTGCCTCAGGAAAAGAGGAAGGATGATGATTCCTCTGTGCTCCTGGGAGAGCACATTAATGAAATCACCCTGAATGTCCCTAAAAAGCAGAAAAGGACAATACCTACCCAGGAGCGTCAGTGTTTGCTGCCAAACTGACAAGGAGTTGGAATTCTCTGCCGTCCTCAAATCTGGCAGTTGTTCTTGTCTTGTTTGGGTGAACACAGCACAGATGTGTCAGGCTAAGGAAAACCCTTCACCCTGAAACCACAAACTGTAATTTAGAGGACTAAAAATAATTGCTTTCTGGTTTGTACCTACGTTTGTCCCCTCCTGAAACTCTGCACCACACACATGACAAATGCAGACCTACTGTGTGGTTTTACTTGTTATCTGCTGTCCTTATAGCAAGGGAGGGAGTGCAAGGCCTGAAAAATGCAGATTATTTGGAGTGGCTCCAGTAGTTCAGTCAGTAAGGAAGTTCAGTCCTGTGTCTCTACAGATATAGAGACAGGATTTCATTTTCTGCATACATTAAAGAGTGTGTTATACTTCTTTTGAATAAAACAAATAAACACTTTTTTTTTTGCCTGCAATGAAATGCTGTTAATACTGCATACAAAATGCTGAAACAGTAGCAAAGTATTAACATTTTTGAATGAAAATATGACATTTTATATACCCTTAAGGAAAAATATTGTTTGCTCCCTGGAGCTACCCTGACCAATTTAATTTACCACATCAGTACACATATGAAGTCAAAACTTCCCACTGCCTTTCCATCTACACATAAAACTCAAAGTATCAGATTTTTTTTTCTTCTTCTTGTGTGTGTTTTCATTATATTTCCTTAGACCTGCTCTTTAATGGATATTCACATAGTTGCTGTTACCTGTCTCATTTAATTTGCTCTCTGTGTTTCACCAGAACAGAGCCACACACTCAATTCTTCAATTCTTCAGGTGGAGGAAGGTCAAAGCCAAAAAGTGGAGGCTGCCCAAAAGCATTGAGGAATTGCAACATTTAGGTAAATCAGCTATAGGAAAAGTTGAATGGATTCCTATTCTTTATGACCCTAGAGCCAACAAAGCCCTACAGCAGGTAAACTCTGAGTTAAAAATTAAAAATTTCAAACCATCCCTAACCAGAGGATGTCTAAGCTAAACCTAAAGATGTAAAAAGCAAACACTAACTACAGAAACTGTTTTTCCTGCTTTCAGGTGCAGATCAGATCACTTAGTTTAGGATGAGAGGTCCAAAGGTTTGAAACTGTGTGCATTTCACCCCTAGGAATGCTGAAAGGCTAGGCTGAGCCTGAAAACATTTGGCTTTATCTATCTGGGGATGTCAAAAGGCCTCAATACTGCTTCTAAAACAGTCTAAATCAGAAATGCTGAATGGATACGCCTCATCGTAGGGCACCTCTCAAATTGCTATGCAATTGTATTTCATTTCACATTGTTACTACAGTAAATACGAGAGAAAAGCTGTAAATCATGTGCTCAGAATTTTTCTGTCATGTGCCAGGTTTTCAACCTAATTTGGCCCAAGCAGATTTTTCACCAAGACTTTGCTCTTTGAAAGAGAAAATTTAGCTTGGTTTTCTATATTAACATGTTCTTGTATTCCTAAGTCATATCTTGCTAAATCATTTTTATCATTACAGGGCATTAAAATCTCCAGTTAGGAGCCACTTAACACAGTGACACATTTCCACTTCAAATATAGAATGAAAAGCAGGAAAAGAAATTGGTTTGTGGTGCTGGGGGAGAGCATCAGAGCAAAAATCTTTGCAAGATGAGGCATGTGAAACTGGCTGGCTGCCTGGTGTTCTCTGTTAGGTTCTTGCTGAGACTTACTTGAATTTCAAATTGTTTTCTAAGCTAGTGAGTAGCAGGTTCTTGTTAACCAGCTCATAATGAGTACAGAGGTCCAACTCCATGGAGGCTTTTCTCCCTGCTTTTGGCTGTCTCTTGTACTTGTGGAGAAAAAGCACTGGACCTGGAAATTGGAAATTTTAATTGAAAGCACACACACACGAGACAATTTCGTAGCCCTCTGAACATAGAGGGATAAAAAAGAAAGCAGGATGTTAATTTTTTTATACTATGTATGCTGTGATATATTTTGGGATGTGTATATTAAAGCTGAAACCAGGATGTTTTGCAAAAAATGCTGAAATCAAACATTCAGCACTGCTTTTTCTTACCTAGGCAGGTTGCTGTTCCATGCTGTTCCTTCTGCAGGCAAAAAGCTGAGAGACAACAGTCCAGGCTCTTTCTTCTGCCTAACATCTCTCTGAAGTTTAATCACAGAACACAAGAGATTGAAGAGTCTTAAATAGTTATTCCATTTTCCTCACCCTTCACCCATTAATCCTAGATTAATGGTTTTAACATGTTTTGGGACTTTGTGAAATTATATCTTTGCAGCTCTGGAATGCGTGTAACACATAAAATGTGCAGTCTACTGCAAAATTGCCACGTAATTCCCAAAAGTGAGGCCACTAACGATGCAGAAGTGAGGTGACACTGAGGATAATAACTGGCAGAGGGGGAAAAAGGTTCCAGCACAGCATAAAGGTCACACATAAGCTGTAAAACCTGAAAGTTTTCTCAGCTCCACAGCTGGAATCAGTCTGATTATGTAGCAGACCCTCTACTCTTCTCCTCCACCAGAGTTTCCATGGCAAGGAAATCCAGCAGGAATGTTGGAAGCAAGTCACGGGTGACAGAGTCCCCTGTCTGGGATATCACAGGGCCACCTGATCAGCTTAGAAGAACCATGATTGTCTTATCCTTTGCTAGCCAAATAGGAGAGAGAAACTGAATAATACCAGCCAGGTAAGCAAAACATTTCTTATTTTATGTTCTGCAAAGACAGACGTAATATTTTGCCATTTTTAATAAATATATGTAAACTTTTCTTTAGGAAAAAATATTTTAATAAATTTAGAATGATTGTCATGATAGCAAAGAAACTTTTATTTACAAAAAACTGCAGACTGACTATCACCTAGTTCAATTCAGTGTCATTCCATTGATTCATGGAGGCTTTGTTGATTTATTGCAGTCAAGGATCTCATCCAACATTAACAAATTCCACTTTAAATGAATTGTTGTAGAGATTGCAGTACCTCAGGTTTGGTTTTTTATTAAGCAGTGAACTGATTGAATAACCTATTGAGTGAGGAATTTATGTGTTCTCATTACTGAGGAGTTATCTGCAATGCTTTATTGATGGATTTGTGTTGGGTAATCCATAATTATCAGTGGCTAAAAATGGCTGAAAAACTACCACAAAAAAGTCAATGAAAATGTTGATGGAGAAAGAAGTAGTTCTGCATTTTGCTCAACCCAAAATGTGCTATATAAAAGCCATTCCCTTCAGGCAGGTGAAGAGATAATCTATTGTGATAACTCTTGTCATGAATGTAAAGCCATGGAAAAAATTGGATATTGCATTGGAGGCACCAAGAGGATGGAATGAGAAGTGGTCTTTCTTTGCCAGGTGCAAAAATGTCATTAGCACAGGAAGCAATCACTTCTCATTGGTTGTCTGGCAAAATATGTTTTGTTACCTGTGGAGGAGATTTTATTTGGAAATTCTGGCCCTTTGCATCCTGTTTGTGCTCCTTTCTCAAGAGAGAGCTCTGGAAGTGAAGTGAGGTAAATAGGCAATCCCTGCTTGGGGAACTGGCTGGTGAAATTTAGGAGATTTGACAGTGATTTTCATTTCTGAAAATCTGCTTTTATTTTCTTTGGAGGGAAAAGCAAAGCAGTTCCCTGAACCTCAGAACGTTTCTTTACAATCACACAGGAAGATCTGTTTACTTGGGCTTTTGAGCAAAGGGATAATGATGAAACTCATGTGTTGGAAAAAGAATTGTGATTTTATTTTGCTTTGCTTAGTAATATATCTGTCAGTCCTTCAAAGTGTAGGTTTCCTGTGTTGTGAAGGCCAGTACAGATGGAAATACACCCATTTTCCTTGCTGCATGTGCATCACCTGTGCAGCTCCCTCAGCCTCCTTAGTGCTTGTTGGCCAGTTATTTGCCATGGGAGCACATGTTTGAAGGGGGAATTGGATGAACAGGGGAAGAGTGACCTTGTGAGTGATTTTTAGAAGATAATTTGCTGCCTACAGGGTTTTGGGAGATGATATGAAAGGACAGTTGTGTGTCAGCTAGAATGGCTGTATCTTTTCTTCAGGTTCTGGAAACATCAGTTCCAAAAGTGTGTCAGCTGTCTGTGTCACCTTCCTGCTCATCACCAGCAGCTGACTTTTCTCCTTCTGGTTTCATTATCCTTAAACCACTCTTCATCAGTCAACCATTCTTTCATATTAAAACCCAGTGAGGGAAATATTTCTACATCCCCCTGCCTGTTAGAACACAGTTGGTTTAAACTGTTTCATGGAGGGGAAATGATTGAGAAGATGTGTTTTGCATCTTGGTGGTGTGGGTTTTTACTTTCCCCTTCTGGGCATGAAACAATGCAGATTCAGTAAATAGGTCTAAGTGTGTGTAATGAGAATGATTTCAGTGCTTTAGGTTCATTAGTCTCACAGTGTGAACTTTAATAAAAATGAATTTGACTAGATTAGATGTAATTACAGCAATTTGAGTTAAAATTTGTGTACCCTTACATGCTTATAAAAAGGGTGATTATTTTAAAAGTATATTTGGGTAAATGACAGAGAATAACATGCGTGGCTGTCATACCAATCAGTGACTCTAATTCTTAGTTTACAGAAAAGGAACTTTTAATCACTGAGCCCAGTGGTCACTTCACTCTCTAATTAGACAAAATTATTGATAGTCCACCTTTAATAACCATGATCCTTACATAAAGTCTGTGCTTTATGTGTAGGCATGGAGGTAGCACAATCATCTCACAGCGGAGCATTCAAACATTTTCAGTGTTTGCACATGGTACAGAAGTCACTGAATTGGTGCCAAAACTTGTGTATCATTGAGACAATCTGTGTTCTCTACACATTATGGGTAATGGTGATGGTCTCACCAGCACTGGAGGTGCTGCAGGGCATCTTTAGCTGAAGAGCAAGAAGGATCTACACACCACACCACAGGGAAAGCAGATTAATTACCCTGGCAGGTCTGAATAACCCACAGATCTTTGCAGTCACACCTACACCCCTTTTCTGAAACATCCCTTTCACCTTGTTTTTTTCTTGTCTTCTTCCCCTCCTGTTTCCCCACAGGATTTTCTCACTGTAGCGGAAGGAAGGCATCAGACCCAAAACACCCTGCAGAGTGTGAAGTGCCACAGCCAGGCCCAGAGTCCCCTATTCTTTGCCAGCTTTTATTTTCAGGGTACTGCAGCATTGTGTAGTGCCCACAAAAGATCATGTCACATTCTGAGATCAAATCTGATTATCAATCCCTTTTACCAATAAAACACAGCAGATCAGCAGATTAGCCTTTCTTAGGGAACTTGCAAGTACAGTAGAAAACTTCCCAATACTGTGCAGCCAAATTACCCATCCAGTCTACGTGAGAAGGTCACTTTGGAGGGCAAGATGGCCTCCTGCTGTTTTGCAGTCTTTCTGTCTCCATCTCTCTCTGCTGTATAAAACCCCTAAAAAAGGATAAAGAACTTCTGCTAAAAACTAACTTCAACACGGGAAAAATGCCTGGTTGGTGCCTTCTGTGAGAACCTGATAGGGCTGTTGTTTGAGGCACTAACTGCAATCAAAAGTAGAACAGTTCTCTTCTGGTTGTTCTTAAAAAGGTAAGGAGAAGTAAACAAACATAAATAAGGAAAAGATAACAAACTCAGAGGAACCCACCACTTCAAAATGTAAAAATACTGGAGAAAGCCTTTGTGTGAAAAAATGTGATTTCTTTCAGTTCAAAGTGTGACCAAGCAGAGCTGATTGAGTGACCTCCACTGGAACAGAAAGGTGTGTGGGGTATTATATCTCTAACAAGCAGAAAACCTGTGCATATTTGATACGAGTAATACACAAACTGTGTTCCATTCACGTGCAACTTGATGAAGGTCGTGTCTGGGAACTTGAAATTTTGAGAATTAGGGAGTATAGACAGTCTAATTGCAAGCCCATACCATCATGACATTTAGGTTTGAAGGTAGCATGAATGTCTAAGAACCAAAATATTCCTTTGCTTTCTAAAAAGCTCACCTCCTATGATAAAGCTGTTTCTTTCACTAGGTAGAACAGATTAGACCAATCAAAGCACCACGTTCTTGAAGTTACAGGTGTGAGACACAAAAGACCAAGCAGTATTAGATTTAGACTCTGTGAATGACCTGGAGTAGGAGCTAAAAGTAATTTAGGTGATAAGCAGCGCAGTTATTCAACACTTGATATCACCAGTAATCATTTTAAAAATCACTCTGTGTCTCTGCACAGCTTGCCAAGCAGCAGTATTTGCTTCTTCCAGTAATTCAGATTCCCCTGGGAGATGCTGTTTTTGCAGAGGGCAGGGATTAGCAGCACTGTTAAAGCAGGCCTGAAGTTCTGGAGGAGGGAGCAGCTAAGAAAAATGAGATTGCCTGAAATGGGGATCACGAACACAGACAGCCAGGGGCTAAAACAAGTGTGGCTAAATATACAATATGTCTTTATTTTGTGTTCTGAAACTTGTCAATATGTAAACTGAAAAAAAACCCCAGAAAATCAACACGTAAACATCCATCACTCCCTGCAGAAAATATTTAGCACCCTCTGAATTTCAAAAGGTTAGCCTCTTCACCCTGTGCTTATGGTTTGAAATGGATGGAAGCCACCATCTGTTTTAAAGACAATGAAATTTTATCCAATTCAGTTTACAGAGTGAAAATAAACTGGGTTGATTTGCTGAGCCCATTGCTGAGCAACACAATCTCCATATATGACAGTCCAGAGGTTTTGATTCCAACATACTATTTGAAAGTGTACACTTTATCTCTTCTTTTTAACCTACAGATTGCTGCTATCTCAATTAAAATTTGGGTTGTGTTTGTTTGTTTGTTTTCCACTCCCTTTCAGCTCCTGGCTGTTTTTCTAGCTCAGTGATTTTGCCATTTATCTTCTAGTGAGAAAGCATGGATTAATAACTACAGGTCCAAAATTAATTAGATGTATTAGATATAGAAATAATATGACAGCTATTGGTATGCTTTTCATTGAGAGAAATCTTCAAGAAGAGAGGTTCAGACAGAAAGACAATAAGCAGAAGACCCCCATTCCTCCCCCTTTCCTCCATAAAGGAAAGCAGTTTTACAGAATAAACCTGTGAGACTCCCCAGAAAGAATAAAGGGAAAAGCACCCCCAGTCAAACATGACCAAAGCAATAACTTCCCAGTGTCCTCTGGCAACTACAAGCCCATTCAGAGATCACTTTAAAAAAGGTATTACCTGCTCAGTGCACAGAAAATGATGATGGGAATATGATCTGCTGTGCTTGTTGCTGGTTCCTGTAATGGTGACTCCACTTTGAGGCAGCTTTAAAAAAGTTCCATATCCTTTCCCCTCTGTTTGCAGCTTCAGGCACTTCCTTTCTCCAGTGTCTTCACTCACCTTATTTCAGTCTTTCTCAGCTCAGGCATTTGGGAAGCTGGAGTTGATCCACACAGTTAATTTGAAGTCACTCAGATCCTGGATGGATTTGGGGTCAGCTGTAGCCACCTGGGGAATGTTCCTCTTTTTCTGCCGTGGGAGAGCAGTTATATATATGGTTAAATTTGATTTTGATGATACATTAATTAATAATTAATCTTTGCTAAATGACCTGTGTTTTAGGACGAAAGAGGTCATTTACTGTGTAGGACTGGATGCCATAAAATCCCTGTGCCTGCTATTCTCAGGGTAGAGTGAACAGAAGATAAACGTGACTTCACCACAGCTTTTAGTGAAGGCACCCTTGCTGTCCATCCTCCAGGGCACCAATGATTCCTTTTCTATTTTGTGATGAAAGTTAATCTTTACAATTTTATGTTTACCATCTACTCCCAATTCCTTAGTTACAGGAGCAGTAAAATCTCATTCTGGGACACTTCAGCCTTTTTTAAGGGATGGTGAGACAGTAATTCCAGGTTTGCCTCCATATATCAATGGAAAAACTGTAAGCATCTGTCTTATCGCATACAGAAGGCCCAGCTCTGCAGAAGAAAAACAATTGGAATCTATAGATTTTCTATCTTTTTCAGGCATAAGTAGCAGAAGAGGGTGGCAATTCCTACATTTATTTTGCTGGGATGTCTTGTCTAGTTTCTCCTAGGGACTGAATGAAGGCTGAATGCAGATCTTCTCTTTTGGGTGATTGACAGAATGTGTGGTTAGACAAGTCTTTTTAGAGTCAGACATAACCCCAGCATAAGGGATCTCAGAAAAAACCCTGACTTTTTTGTAGCACGAACCTCCCTCTCCCCTGAGTACCATCCTATTACAGTCATTGCTGACAGAATAAAGAACTATCAAAACAACGAGGTTCAAAATAAAACTCAGGAAGCTTTTAGGAAACATGAAAGCTCCGTGCTTCAAAATTCTGGACTGAGGAGAGCACAATATGTGCTCAGCGAAAAGTTTAGAGGGATAAAAAAAATGAAAGAAATTAAAGCCCAGTGTTAAAACAAAGCAAGCTGTAAGAAATATTTACTATGCATCAGATTAACTGTAGCCTAATGACCACAGAGAACTCATTTGCAGTGGCATATATAAACCCAAATGTTAATCAGGGTAGGGGTGGGAGGAGGGAAATGGCAGTGCACCAGGACAGCTCTGGGTTGTGTCACCACTCCCACTGGTGAAGGTGGCAGACAGGGAACAGAAAAACCTTGAAAGCCAGAAGAACAGCGAGGCATATTTAGTACCTGCTACCCCAGAATCCCTGCTGGGGCAGCTTTTGGTAATCTCGGAGACAAGAAATGGAGAAAAAAGCAGTGGATAGGAAGATCTTACTCAAAGGGAGAAATTCCTTACATGCCAACCTTTAGCTGGACGGCAAAAGGAAGAGGACAAACACTTTGGATGGGCCCATCTCAGCCAGAGGCTTGTCACAAGTAAAGAATCTTTTTTAGGATGAATATTTAATTAGTTTTAAGGGATTATGAACCTTGAGCTTATAATTTTCACTTACCTATGCACCGCTTGCTACAAGTAGAAACGAGCACCTCGGTGTGGAAATTCTTCAATGCCTCATGGATTTCACTGAGCCAAAACCATTTTGTGCAGAGGACTGAGATGATCCAGATGGCTGAATCACCATTTTACACCATATCTAATTTGTGAATTTATCTGACACCCGAGAGCAGAGCCTTATTGCCCAAACTCCTTGTCAACCTTACTGCCCAAATTCCTTGTCAGCCTCTAGAGCATCGTGGGTCACTGTATCATACCATAGCTTGTGTATATA
Source organism: Pachycephala philippinensis (assembly GCA_013397055.1). Taxonomy (NCBI): domain Eukaryota; kingdom Metazoa; phylum Chordata; class Aves; order Passeriformes; genus Pachycephala; species Pachycephala philippinensis. The sequence continues at coordinate 999,774 of VWZT01001214.1, forward strand.
CCATTATATTGTATACATTTAGGAACTCCTTAATAATTTTTCTTTGCCTTGGTCCTTCGTGTCATTGATGCATTGGTCTACTGTGTTATTTTAATTGGAAAATGGTAATTCTACTTATTCCTCAAAGGCTGTTGAATTACTGATGAGATCTGCATAGTATATCCTTACATTTTTTAATGTTTACTAGCCCAAATTTATGTTTTGTTAAATGTTTAAGTGATATCCATGAGAACTTACTCAAGGCTTTTTTTTGAGTAATTGATTTCATTGTCGTAATGTCCCCTATTTAATTCTCCAATTACTATAAAAAATAAAGGGTATTTGTTTCTATATAAAACTTAATTCATGCTATCAGGAATTAGAGAAGGAAACAGGGAAGGGACTGATCATTCTCAAAACCCATTTTTGTATTTGGGTTATTAATGAATGAATTTTTTTTCCAGAGTCTCATTCAAGTAGCTTGAAAGCTTTTATAGTTTGAGAATTTTCTTGTGTTCTGTCAAACAAAAATAAATAACATTAAATAATTTGTATAGCACAAAGTGTTTATAACCTAGTAACAGTTAGAGATTGTATTTCTGAAGTGTAATAATGCCATTGATAAAGGAAAGAAAAGACAGGAGAACACTGTTGCAGGTTTTGACAGAAATGTATTTAGCAATAAGCACTGCTTCAGGCGATGCTTTTTTTCTGATATAAATCAATTTATTTTGGCAATCAGCAGATACCATCACTGTGCCTACTCAAAATAGAGACAGTAGTTATTTAAGTGTATGAATACAAGCCCACAGTGTCAAATCTAGCTCTTCTTCAGATGTTCACCATGGAATTAAAATAATCTGAATGTCTGAAATATCCCATTGGTCTGTTATGAAGTTGTTTATGGCTTTTAAAAATGGGAATCAGGACTTAAGTACTGAGTTCCATTTTGTAGTATTACATTTTACACAGCTTCTCAGACTTCCACGAAGCCAAGAATACTGGAGGATTTAATCCATAGGTCCTTAGCCTGGGGAATTTTAATTTAAAAAGGGCTGAACAAAACAAAGAAAACGTACTTAGGCATCAAGGTCACTTTCATTTGAGAAGTTTGCCACGTTTGCCTGGGCACTGGGGAAATAAGAGCAGTGGAAAGGAAAAACAAAGCAGTGCTTGCAAGCCCAGGTGGGCAGGCACCCAGTGGCAGAGAGGTGGCAAAGAGCAGCGAGGTGTTTGCCAATAATGCAATGCAAAGCTTGTATCACACTGAACAAAGGCTGGGATTATTGGCATTTGGAATGCATTCATCACCAGGATCCTGCTGGGGGAAGGCAGCATCAATAGTCCTTGCCCTTGCTTCATTTAGAGTCTTCTGTGACTGGAGCTTGGCTGCTGAGCCGCTGCTCTCTCTTCTGGCTGAATTCTAGCCCATGTGCAGCTCAGTTAGAAGATTCCAAGCAGTTTCTCCAGCTTTATGAGGATCCTGCCTCAATACTGGAAAAAAACAAAACTCTTTGGAATGAGCTTTATTGTAAAACCTCCACAGCTGAACGTTCCTGTTCTTCCTCTGAATGCAACCCTGTTCATCAAAATGCAGCTGCCCTTTTTCTTTTTTTTTATTGCTTAGATTTGATCACACGTTGTTCCGAATTTTTTATTTTCATTTATTGGAAGATGACAGTACAGGAAAAAATTCATACTTTTTTCTTTTTTTTTTGTCAAGATACACCGAGCTGGAGGAATTAATTTCTTTTCTCACATAGGAAAGCTGCCTGCCACCTTGTATCTTTGCCATGCAGAGGAATTCACTCCCCGTTTCTAGCCCAGAGGACAAGCAAAGTTGAAAGCCTGGACCTGTTCATTATGCATGCTGCCATTGTGCTTTTTAAAATTAAGTTGAAGTCTCGAAAGCAGGTGGAAGTAACAAGCACATTGATTTAATTTGTACCTCTAAGTTGTTCAGGCTATGTTGAAAATCCTCATGAATTCCTTCTGTGTTGTTGCAGGTCTGGGAGGGACACTCTGAGGACAATTTTCAGTACCCAACACCTGCTGCTTTCCAGATTTTAAAATTTAAAATTTAAAAACTGCTGTTTGCAGGTCCCCACCCATCAGGCATTATGAGCTGCACTCTCCAAGGTGTGCCCCACACCAAAAAAAGTTTAGATTTTGTTATGAATCTGTTTGGTATCAAAAGATAAAACCCCTTGCAGTGGTGTTAAAACGGTAAGATAAAAAAGCAGTTCTTTGTTGGGAGCTCCCAGGCACATTCATAGTTATGGGCTATGGGCACACTTGGTATTGGATTTCTACAATTTTTATAAGTTTAACAAATTATAATATCTAACAAACATTGTCCAATTAGAAGAGCAGTTGGTTAGGTAATTTTTCCCCTAGGTACTGCCCTATTGGAATTGGTCCAGGGCTGCTTTGCCCCATTTCTTGTTGTGTCTCCTCAGATTCTGGTTGGAAAACAAAATGTTCTTGTAGGTCCTCTTCTTGAAAACGAGACTAAACAGTATTTCAGGAATGTGTTAGAAGGTTGGTTTATTACTCTCACATCCACAGTCTCATGCCCATCTCACATCATCACAACTGCAAATCTGGGGAGTTTTACAGTTATTTATTTACAGTTATTTATTACAGAGGAAGCAGCTGACCTAATCACTCTGGGTCTTGTGATTCATGTGAACAATAGGAACTGATGTCAGCCAGAAAAGAAACAGCTGAAGCTTTGAGCAAATTTCCATTAAAATAAGTTTTTCGTATTATGACATTTATTTCATGAAACATTAACTTCATTTTCTGCAGACTGTTTTAACAGTCTGAGTTAAAGGTTTTTCTCTCACTTTGGCATTACTAGATAACTATAATAGTGCAGGGCGTATCATAAAGTTTGCAGAGAGCTGCACGTCTGAAACTGTTGCAGTTCAAAAATAGAAATGAAACAAAGTCCAAAGAGAAAACTGTCAGCGAAAATTGGTAGCAATTGGATATGTATGTAAATTACAAAAACTAATCTACCGAGATTCATAGGGCAAATAACTCCAGCTACTATTACTTGGCACCAAATAGAAACATTTCATTGAAAGTGCAGCTGCTAGAGAAATGAACTGATAAACATAAATTGAACATAAATGGCTGCAGGCAAACTGGAGTAGCAAACAGAAAAGGGACAGGGGAAAAAAAAAAAGTTGCTTGTATACGTGTGTGTGCCTGTGTACAGAGTGTGGTACTCATGTAAACATCTGAGAGCCTCAGACGTGCAGGGGATTGTCGAGGATCCCCAACCCAGAAAGTTTCCCAGGTGGAAAATTCCTCAGTCACTCTCCCTGGGAATGGAGCCACTCCCTGGCTGCAGGTGGGGAAGTGTGTCCAGAAAAAGGGGTCCTGCTGCTGCTCAGGTGCTGACTGTGGTCAGTGATAAAAGGGATGGAAGGATAAAATCAGGCTCTGAATTTCATGCCTTGCTGACCAATGAATTTAATACATTAGGCTGTTTTATAAGAACTTAAGTGAAGTCTTAGGCCAAAACCTGATATAATTTTTAGGCATTTAATTATGAAATTACTCCATTATTCCCAATATTAAGGGGGAAAACTGAGGTTAGACCTTATCCCTCCTCCCCTTCCACTCTCATCTCAGAGTCCCAGCTAGGTGTGTCTTTGGATTAATTCCTGTCCCTAAGGACACCCATTAATAACCACCAAACCCACATGTCAATTAGTGAGCACCAAAAACACACATAAAGCCATGTGGATGCATATGCACATCTAAACTCCCCTCCTCCTTCCAGGCACAGAAATGCCTTAAATCATGCTCTACAGTTTCCTAGGAACCACACTCCAGATGTGGTATTTAAGAGTGAATGTGGCTAACGTTTATTAGACTTGAACTGTATTGTGGGTAATTGTCCAGTAATAACCTTTGGTAAATTATATGAAGCCTTTACTTTACTTAACAGGGAACGCAGGCTCCCCAAACTCTAATATTATCATCATTCAAGATAATGAGCAACACAAACCATTCTATTACCAATCTAAAAGCAATAAATGTCAAAGTAAAGAACTATGCAATATTCTGGCCTGGAAGAACAAAGGACAAAAGTAATGATAATGCCTTTTTATATTTGCAGTCTATTATATCATGCATAACAAATGTCCCTGTAATTGTAGACAGTGTTATTTTAACAGGTTGTAAAGGGAAAATGGTGGGGGTGCAAAGGGAGTGTTTTGAGCAGGGCCCTGAAGAATGCTGTAGGGCTGGTAAATTGGAATGCCTGATGATTTATTCGAATTTTTATGCTGGTAACTCTGCAGGATTATTCTGAAGCTGTTTTGTTTGTCACCACGATCATCTGGAGCTGTGCAATGTGACACCAAGATCCTTGCTGGCAGTGCTGATGGTTTTACCAATGACTCGGTGACAGCCCCAGCCCTCCTCTGACACAAGCAGAAGCAGGGACAGCAGTTCCATTTCAAACACAGGTTATTGATTTATGGAAATTTCTAATTTGGGCATTTACACACCATTCAGGGGTCACACAGCATTTGGGCATTCATTCATTATGAGTTCTTACAAGCAAGGGGCTCTCTACTGCTCCACGTGTGGTGCTATAAGTTCAGGTGCTCCTGGGTTTGCAGTGTGACTTTAGTTTGGGCTATCTTGGTTTAATTTTTTTTTTAAGCAGAATCAGAAGCTAGTAAGCTATTTGATCAGCATTCAGAGCAATTTTTTAAAAGTTGGGGGGAACAAAATTGCTTGAAACTTGGGAAGCCAATGCCTTAGCTACCCCTGTGTAAAAATAGGATAATTCTTATTTCCTTGCACCTTATGTTCATGGCCTATTTTGAGAAAAGCATTTTAATCAAAAAATGCTGTCTCAGTTCACAAGGGCTTCATGTCAATGTGTGGAGGTCTGCAAAGCAAGCCATTCACTAAAACAAATATTTAAATGGCTCTACTCTCTGTGGTTGAAAGAACTGATTAATGCAGCTTTGATGTACTATGGAGGCAATTAGCACACGTGGCAATTATCCTTTAGATCTCATTCAGCACTATGCACAGCCAAATTCTGATAACAGGTATCCAGATCTGAAGCAAATCCATCCACCCTGCTCTTTCTATGCTTGTGGATGTGAGAAGGAGTTAGCTGAAAGGGGAAAAGTTGAGAGTTCTTTGACCAGAAATGAACCCTTTGCTGCCAATATATTGCCTTATAGCTCATGTCATTCTTTATGCCTTCAACCCAAAATATTCCACCAGGTTCAGCACCCTGCACAGGTCAAGCCCTGTATGGTTTCATTGGGTGAAACTTCATTTTGTTTTGTTTGGGTGCTTTGTTATTAAACAGCAAATAGACCACAGAATTATAAAATGGCTTGTTTTGGAAGGGACCTTAAAGATCCTCTAGTTCCAACCCCTCTGTGATGGGAAGGGACATCTTCCACCAGACCAGGTTGCTCAGAGCTCCATCCAAGCTGGCTTTGGACACACTCAGGAATGGGGGATCTACAGCTTCTTTGGGCAAGATGTAAAATATGATATTAAACTGAACTAACCTTGCTTGTATTAATCTTACTAAGCTGGTTTAACAAGTTGCCTTTGTCTTATGTTTGCTGTTCATAAGGTCACAGTACTTCACCACCTCAAAAATGCATCTGCAGTGTTTGTCAGGGAGAAAACAGGCCCTCAGAACAAAGCTGTAGAATTTAGGTTATTTGTACTGCTGCTTAACAGAAGTGACAGGGAAAAACCAAGCAGCAAGCAGTTATTTTACATAACTTTCTTTTTTCAAGGAAAACAAATGATGAAACTTCTCAGTATTTGCATTTTCCCCATCAGCATACATCCCAAACCTGTCAAGTGAGTGGCAGGGGGTGGCAGTGCCTGTCACATCTCTGCTTTTGGAAAAGATCAGAACCCTGATGGCACAGCCATGCTGCAGTTTCCATAGCAGATCTCAGACAAGATGTTCCCCAGGAGAGTTTTTGATATCACCATTTTTCAGGTGAGTTCCATGATGATGATCACAGCTTGTGTTGTGCTTTATTTTTGCTCCTTCTTCCCCATCTCTAAATGTGTGTTATGCATTTATCTGCACGTTCATCTCTTTCTGTTTGTCTGCAATTTTATGTGGTAGCATCTGCGAGTGGTAGTTTTGTATAATAACATGAATAGAAGTGAAATCAACAGTTGGGTTTAAGGGCTGTGTTCAGCAAGCAGAGGAGTTTTGGATGACTCTTAACTATGGATTGACTGCTACATAGCTGGTGTGTGAAGAGGGATTTGGTTAAACAATTTGTCTAGATATCAACATTATTGTCCTCTTTTCCTGGGATACTGCAGTAAAGAAACCTTGCTCCTTTCGGTCTGAAAAAAACCCCAGAATTGTATTTTGGCTCACTGACTCCCCATCCCAAATGGCATTTGGTTGATGATCAGACTTTGTCAAGTTCAGAAGCAGTTCAGGAAAGAACATAGGTGAATCCATCCTCAGAGAAAAGTGTAAATGTTAATGCTGCCACTGAGCTGGGAGCAAGATAAGTGACAGTATCCAAGATAGTCAGGAGAAAATAATTAGAGAAATTATTTTGGAATCACTTATCTATTGAGTTTTAATTCCCAAAGTGAGTGGGAGGCCACAGGACTGTTCCAAATACCAGTCTGGAGGCAGAAGAGTAACCACAAAAGCTTATTACAAATTGATGAAGTGTGCTGGCATGGTGGAGAGATTTAGATCTGTTGAAACAAGTTTGGATGCAGGCTGGCACACACCTACCAAACCCAGCACCTGGGAGCCCAGCACGTGCTGTGATATGTTCAGTGCTGCTCCACCAGCAATGAAAGAGCTGAAAAGTTGAAGAAGCCTTGAAAAGATTTGAAGAAAGCCCAGAAAAACTGCCCAGAGAGCTGCTCTGCCTATCTTACCCTCAGGCAAATGGCAATGCACTTTAATAGAGTGTTCTTAGTAGCATTTTGCACATTAATGGAGGGTTCTGAGGCATCTCCTGCATCTTGGAGATGGAGACCTCATGTTAGAGGTGATCTGCATGGAATGATACTGCAGGGTCTTGTGGGACTTGCACAATTTCAAATAATCCCATTGCATATTCTCTGGAAGGAAGTGCTAATCAAAAGTATAAAAGAGCATATGTGGTATTTGTGAAGCTGCTATCCAAAGCTGTAGAGCTGCATCTGCTGCACGTTGCAATTAGTCATAGTTAAATCAGAAAATAAGATATCAGAGCTCTGCACTTCTAAAACGCAAATCCCTCCCCCCCAAAAAAGCAGGCACAGGGCACCTGTAATGCAGTAGTGGGAAAAGTAAATTTTCAGCAGGTGGATTTGCTGCTTTTTTTTTTTTTTTTGATCCAGATACGGGGTTGATTTTCAAGCTTTTAAAGCTAGAAGAGACAACAGTTTTTGGTGTGGAACAGCAGAAGAAAATGGGATCAGATGTTGTACGTAGATATTCTCTGCATGGCCCACGTTAATATGTCTCTTTATGCTGCCATAGATACCTGTCCTACTGGGATTTTTTGTCAGTAAAATTGAAGAAAAGTGCATCTTGCAAATGCAGTGTTATAGTATTTGATCCTTCTGGGGTAAAGAGTTAATTCACTGAAAATTTTCTAGATTTAACAACAGAAAAGTATTTATAATTATTTTTGTCTATATGGTCCTATGACTTCAGCTATAGGATTAGATTTCTTTCATTAAATGCTATCTAATAGTTATGATTACTCTGGCTTTTTAGTGAGGATTGGAGGGGTTTTTTTGCCTGTTTACATACATGTAGGGTTAAAACAGGCTAATAAAAATGTCAAGTTAATAACCATGACTACAATGAGAAATTTTACTGTCAGACTTCATCCAGTCTAAGATTTTTAATCTGTAATTTTTGACACTGCTGCTATCTGCAGCTCAGAGCCACACTTAGACATCAGATCAGTCCAGGGCTCTTGCCCATAAGCAGAATGCAGGTGTTCTCTCTGTTCCAGTGTTACTAACGTTTATTAAAAGAAGTTATTTAAAAAAAAAAAAAAAAAAGGCATATTATTAATGGAAAACCACTATTAATATTAGGAAAAAGTAGAGTGAAATAAAAGGGATTTTTCTGTGTTGGTTTTGTGACATGTGGCCCGTCTTACATCTTAACCTATAACTTATGGTGGTACAATGACTTTTAGTGGCATCCAAAATCAGCACTCTCCTCTAATCTGCCCACAGAAGCCACAGGAGCAGAAAGGAGGAGGAAATCAACATTGGTACAGCATTTTCTTAATGGCTGTTTCACAGTTGTGAAACATGAAAGGACAGTAATGCTGATCTTTTAAAAATTTTAGCCCTTTAGTTGCTCTATATTTATTGTGGGTTTGACAACAATTCCTGCTGCTTATTTTGGCTTGTAGGATTCCCTCTTTCTGAATCTTCTTCTCTTTTATTTAAGAGGAAATTTCCTTTCTAAGTCAGGAAGACAGGCAATTTTATTACAGATGGGGCCCAGGCCTCAGGGAAAACAAGTGACCTTCCCAGAAAGTGTCTGAATTTCCCATTTCCAGTACATTTTATTACTAGGCAGTCTTCCAGTTTCTTGCGTATAAAACACACTGTAGAACTCCTAAACAAATAGATGGGAAAGTACCTACACAATAGTGGTTTTTATTAATGTAGAATTTAGCACTGAATATACCAGATATTATCTTGTTTTTCAGCTGTTATTGGAGGCTTTTAGGATGCTCTTCATCAACAATGTTCCAGAGCCCTGTACTGAAAATTAGAGCTGGGTGAATTGCTCATCCTATGCAATATTTACCATAAATTTCTGCTCTCCATTTCCTGGAAGAGCACTGCTTGTTTTTATGCTTATTGGGTAAGACAGCCTGCTGCTTTTCAAGGGCTCTCAATTTCGGGGTTACAAGGTCCACCTATGAATTTTGTATCCCAAAAGTCTTTTGTTTGCCCTCGGAGGCGATGGAGGATGTTGTTCCCTCAGGGGCAGCACTGAGGAGTTACTCCTCATTATTTGCCTGGTAACTGCTGAGGCAAAGGAGAGGTTTCTGAAGGTGTGACCTTTCTCTGGAGGGAAATATCTCATTTCAGAGTAGCTCCCGACAAATTGATTTGTCATTCGTACCCGTTTGTGGTTCACTGGTGCTGTTTTGTTCTGGGCCAGCCAAGCCTCATGAATATTATTCATTGTGGTCTGAGCACCTCCTTTTGAGGTCAGCCGAGCTTTTTTTGGCTTTGGCTTGCAGAGTGTGTGTAAACTCATCTGAACTAATGTGACCTGAGCTGTTAGGAGGTGTTAATATGGTCTGGCAGCTTGCCTGCTGAATCCCATGGGGTGGGAAACTCTGGCTTTCTCTGGATCAGCTCACTGGTGCACACAGCTGAGTACTGAGCTACAGCACATGCCGTGATTTATCCCTGGATTTATCAGCTCAGCTCCCCTCAGCCACTTGTTTCTCCCCACTGGGATGGGGTAGAGAATTGTAAGGGTGAAAGGGAGAAAATCTGTGAGTTGGGATCTGGACAGCCCAATAGGTAAAGCAAAAGCTGCACACACAAGCAAAGGAAAACAAAGAATTCATCCAGCACTTCCCATGGGCAGGCAGGTGTTCTGCCACCCCCAGGAGAGCAGGGCTCCCTCACACCTAAAGGTGCCTTGGGGTCACAGATGCCAACATCATCTCTTCCTCCTTCCTCCAGCTTTTGGTGCTCAGCATGACCCCACATGGTCTGGGATATCCCTGTGCTCATTTGAGGTCAGCTGTCCTGGCAGGATGGGGTGAGAAACAGAAAAAACCTCGTTTTTTGAGCAATAACTAAAACATCCCTGTATTATCCACACAGATTTAACCACAAATCCAAACCCTAGCCCCACACAAGGTACCAGGAAGAGAAATCAGCCTGCTCTCATTCTTGTTCTGCTCACTAATGCTCATCTCTAAAGGGGAAAAGACAATGACCGACTACTTAAACTGTACCCTGTGGTGCAGTTTAAGTAGTTGATCATTGTCTTTTCCCCCTTTTTTTTTTTTTTTTTTTCTTTTTTTTTTTTTTTTTTTCTTTTTTTTTTTTTTTTTTTCTTTTTTTTTTTTTTTTTTTGGTATGTCGGGGTTTCAAATAGGAGGAGTATTTCAGGATTGATTCCACAGTGCCTGCAGGAAGGTTACTCTTGTGCTCGAGCTGTGAATCTTGAGCGTTCGCTCAAATAAAAGGAAAATGAGATTTCCTCAGAGAAGAGAAAAGGAAATCCCAGCTTTCATGTTTGTAGACATAAATTTTCAGTGAAAGTACGGTGTAATTTAAGCAGTTAAAATACACAGAGTATAGTAAAGAAGATAGAAAGAACCAAGTCTTTAAGAAAATTGCTCTATGGTGGGTGCTGATTGTGTTCCTGTGATTTGTGAATATATTTTTCTTGCAACTATCTTCACAGAATGTTGCAAANTATAAATATTTTTTTAACCAATTGTTGCAATTATTTTGTTTTAAATTTAAGGGTCTGGGGTTTGTTTGGCTGCTTTATTGTTTTCCCCTCACCTAACAAAGACCAAGACACTAAGTGAAGGGTAAATATACCCTTAATATAAAAAAAAAAAGTAAAAAGGCTAATTTATCTGATTATTTACAGGACTGCTTTAGTCCTGGTATTTTGAGTAAAATGGGTAAAATAAATGCTGATTGCAGTAAGGAAGTGAAAATCACTCTGTGCCTAAAATTTGAGTCGTTTCTGTTTCATACCATCCAAAAAGACAACATTAATTGTCACCCACGTGATGCCCAGCATTTGTGTTGTCCCAGAAAGTTTATGAACTTTTCAAGATTTACTCAGATTCTTCGTAACAAAGGTTTTGTGTTCTGCCTGGTGGAAGCCGTGGGAGATGGAGATGTTGCCAGATGAATGTGGTGTAAACATTCCCCCAGAAACCATAAAGGTGTTGTACCTGAAGATGATTTTCCCTCTGTCTGTGAGCACCTGTGGTTACAGCAATACCACGTTTGCATCCTCCAGCCAAATCCACACTCAGAGGTTCAGTTTCTTGCAAGAACTACAGATCACCAGAAAAAGGGTAGGAAGGGATAGGAGGAATTCTGAGGGGTAGTGAGCGAAATGAATTTTTCCTTTTACAGAAGAGAAAGTGATTTTCAAACCCCTGAAATATTAGGGGAAAAAACGGTTTACCGTGCGTTTCAGTGGAAGGCTCCATGAGGAGTTACATGGTGAGTTACAAGGAGGTATTTGGCCAGCTTGCTGCAAAATTCCTCTTAAACTTGTTCATCACCGAAAGTTAAAGCTGCAGCTTTATGAATCGAGGTTTCCTTGTTCTTTGACTTTAACCTGCAGTACAGAAGATCTAAATTCTCCTGGCTTCTTCCCGACCTCCCCCTGAAGGATCCTATGTGATCTTTACCTCCACTTTAGTTCCTCTGTCTTGTTTAATTAACATCCAGGAAAATCCCATTTCCTACCATCTTCCAGAGAGATTCCGATTTCAGGTAATGCCTGTACATGTTGCTCTAATATAAATAAGGAAAACAGTGGTAATCCCAAAATCCCAGTCACCTGTCCTGTGGCTCCCAGTGATTCTGTGGAGCTCGGGCTCCCTCCAGGGCGTGGTAAAACTGAGACACCAAGAGAACATTCTGTGGGGAGAAGGGGAGGAAAAGGACATAACAAAACCAGGACTAAATGGCTTAATGTCCCTGGAGCTAGTTCAAATGATGCAAAATATTTCAGTAAATGAGCCTCTCTGAGCACATTACTGCTCAAACTACTGTAATAGGGACAGGACAGCATGTCCCTATTTATGTCATTTGGTGGTTTTTGGGGCTTCTGCTGATTTTTTTCTTCTGCCTTTTTTTGGTTCTTATTTTGGTTTTCTTGCCTTTTTTTTTTCTGTTTTGTTTTGTTGTTGTTGTGTGTGCTTTGTGCTCAGTTTTGTGAGGTTTTTGTTTGGGCTTTTTTTGTTTTGTTTTGTTTTTTCCTTTGTTAAAGACATGCCTCAGTGTCTCTACCTGCGCTCTGTGAAGTTAAAAAAAAATCCCTTATGTGTCAGAATGCAAGTTAAGTCATCTGCCTTCAAAAGTCTTTTTCTCTTCTTCAGATATCCACTTTCTCCTTCATCCTAACTCCTTCCACTGCCTTAAGAAAAAATCCTCTCAAGTGCTTAGGAAACTATATTTCCTCAGAAATTACAGGTTCTCCTTGGTTCTTCTCTCTGTTTTCTTTATTAAACTATTTAAAATAAATATTTTATCTGAAATAAGGAATAAGAAATGGGGAAGATGTGACCTAGTTTCCTTCTGCTTATTACGAGGTATTTTCAGTAATTCTTAAGAGGATTTCCTCCAATGTCCTTTCCAATATTCCGCTTTCCTTGCCATGATCTCTTTTTTTTAATATTCATGAAGGGCCTGGCGCTGGGTGAGATGTGGGTCTGTCACTTCATGGGATGAGAGGAGCTCGGTGTAAGGAAGTGCATTCTCTCAGAAGGCAGAAACAGAAAGTGAGCGTGGGAGGATTAAGGGAGTCTTCCAGAGACAGTAAAATCTTGCTTTCTGGAAAGACAAAAAATTAGATATTATCAAGTAGAATACTTTAAGTTCAAAAGGCAGTTTGTCTGATCTTCTCACATGCCTTCTTACAATCTTGGGATTTTACTGAAATATTTCTAATTTTTTTTCCTCTTCTTTTTTTTTTTTGAGTGGAAATTGAAGTAGGAAGCAAAGTTAGTAAGGACACATTTACATTTTAACTGAGGTTTAGTGGTTTCAACCACCTCTCAGTTAAATACAGGCATCCACCTGACTGAATGTCCCCTTATCCACAGCACAATTGTGCTGGTCCGTGGACAGGGATTTCATTTGCTTCTCACATGGATTTTAATTATTTTCAAGTATTCAAAATATTAAACTTTTCATTTGGAGTAGTGGTAACCGTTTACAGTCATTTTGATCATCATTACCTAAACAGCTTTTTATTTCTTTCGGGTTTGTTAAAATCTTTAGTAATATCATCAATTCCCTTACCCGATTTAAGTTATAAAAGGAATTGGAGTTCTAAATCTCTTAAAGTAGTTTATCCTGCACTGTAACATGTGCAATAACTGACATTTACAAGTTTGACTGATGACCTGAGGACCCCTCCTTGCAGGGAGTGGTTTGCCTGGGAATTTTTCTTTGGGAAGACCCCAGGAATTCTGTAGGCCTCCAGGCATCCAGCTGCTCTGCAAAGGTAGTTCTTGTAGCTTGTAGCTAATCTTGTTAAATTATAGAGGATTATTTTTGACAGAATGGGAATGCTTGGAAGTTGAGTCGTAACTATAGGTCTCTCCTCTGGAGAAGAGATAATTTTTTCATAATAACAGAGACAAGATAAGAACTTTAAAGGCAGAATTTTTCACAAAATGTTTCTTCTTTCTTCTTTTCTTTGGTGCATATGGCAGGAAAAACACCCTAATGGCTCTACAGAACTTGGATCTGAGGAAAAAGAGATTTCACCTTAGCAGAAGACAGCCAGTATTTCTGATAAAAAGTAGAATTTATAGTTAATTTAATTTGTCCTCTTTACCAGAGCATTAATGAAAATAACATCCATTTATTTTTTAACTTAGGCCCCGGCCTTGAAAATCATTTCCTTTGGCAAGTTTGCTTTAAAATGCAAGCAAAATGGATGGGATGTAAGGTTCTTGTTCCTCTCCTGAAGCTTCCCTACCATTCAGCGTTTCAACCAGAGAAATTTGTTTCCTTCAGGCTCAGTGGTGGCATCAAAAATGAGAAGTGCTGACAAACAGAGCATCTCTATAGACAGTGACAAGCTCTGTTTGAAGCCAGCAGCATTTGGGACTTTTCTTTTTTTTCTCCTTTTAAATGCGGGTGCTGAAGTTTGCTGTACTGCTGAGTGAAATCTGAGACGTGACATCCGTGTTGGCATTTCTGCTGTAGAAGAATTTACCCTTAATCCATGGTCTTGGCCAGGCTATCACTGGTACGTAGCACCGAGGAGAAGTGAGCATAGTAATTAGCAAGGCTTAATTTGTCACTGAGACTTTTTGGCTATTTGCACTTAATAAGTCTAATTTTTTGTTGTTAAAAAGGAAATTTCTGAGCCTTCCATAAATAAAGCATTGTTGAAGCTGTCAGTTTCTGATCACTGGTGTACGGTGAAAGCAGTTTATTTCTCAGCTTCAGCATTCTCTGGAACTTGATTGATTTTTATATTGCTTTTCTGCCTGAATGTGGGTTCCATCTTCCCAGATGAAAACCTGATACCCTTTCTTCATGGAGCTCTGGACACACGATGACATTTGAAAAGAAAATGCCATTTTGTACCTGCTGAAAGTGTGATGAGATGTGCTGCACAGTCAGAGACATCAATGCTAAACTGCAGGGTAAGAATTGATAAATTCAGTAATCTCATGGATACTTTGTGTTGCAAATGTCATCTTGATTGGGTCGGTTTTGCTGAGGAGCAAGAGCAGGTGTGCCTTGAGGGATTGTGTTGTTTTACAGGGAATTGTCCTGTCTAAAGGAAACTGGGAGTGACTGTGGCTTTCAGATGCTCCTCTCTAGAAATTAAATGGTTATTCCAGCATATTTCATCCTTAAAAATGGCAATGAATAATTAATTTTTCCAAGTGAAGGACTCACCCAATGGAGGATATAGTAACCTCTGTCCCTGTGTATGAAATACTGAGAATTTAGTTTTAGGAGCAATGAAGCCAGGGCTTGTTTGAATTGTAAGAACACAAGCTGAAAAGTGCTGACTTGGGTGTGAGGAAGAGTTAAATAGAAAAGTTTAAGCTCCATCTCACATAAAGTTTGCACTGTCTGCATTACCCCCAATAACCTTGCTGGCATTATGATTGTTTTCAACCCTCTGTCTATAAAGGCCTTAACAATATCTAAAATAAACACTAGCAATAGCCTTCACTGCATTTTTCCAAAGGGAGTTTTGTTACGATTTTTTTGTCTGTGTTTTCTTGAACTCTTGTGTATTTTTAAGCTGTTTTGTGATGTGTTTTGGGCTCTGTTGGGTGTCCTGTTCACCTCCAAATTACAGTGGCTGTTGCCACACTTCTCCTCATGTCCTGACACAGAGGAGGAACCGGGTGTCTCTGCAGCCTGGGCACACTGTCAGTCACTTGGAAAAATGCCTGTTGGCTCAGCTCCAGCCTGCTGAGAGCCAAGCATGCTGATGGCATTCATCCTGAGACAGAAATCACTGCCTTTCTGGCTGGGAGATTACAAGAAATTCATGTTTGTAGAGTACAGGGGGTATATATGTATATATTCATCTACAAATATATATATATATATTTTTTTTTTTTTT
>VWZT01001214.1:1019995-1079106 GCA_013397055.1 Pachycephala philippinensis
TTTTAGTTGAGAGGATCTTTACTAAGGAGATAATTGCAAAGTATGCAAGTACAGCAGTCTGTGTTCTCTATGCAGAACCATCACAGCTGTAGTTTTCATGACAGAAATTAATCAAAAGACTGTGTGGGAACTGCAAAGAGCGGGGCAAAATCCATTCAGGATGGAGGAATTAGATGAAATTATAATGCACTTCATAACCTTAGTTGTTTAAGTACTCATAAATTCATTACCTGCTCTGCTGGAAAAACTTGACAAAGAACAACATAGATTTTGTAACTGGTAGAGATTTCACCTGCTTGGACAGGGTCATAGAAATAGGGATTTTTTTTTTTAGTGTGCTTGCAGGATCCTTTCACCAAATAAAAGGAACAAGAACACAGTCAGGCTTTGACAAAATTAAGAATTAATTGTTTTATTGCTTAATGTTTTCAATTACGGTTTGATCACCTGTAGGCTTGAAAATGTTAAGTGAGAGCAAGAGAATCACCAATTAAAATACTTGCAGTTTCAATTGTCAGAGCAGACATAAAAGAAACATTCATCATCCTCTTATTCACAAAGAGCTTGTCCAAATAAATGCTATGATGCCATGTAAAATTTGGAAGGTCTTTGTCATGTATTGACCTAAGACTGGAACTTCCTTGGGATGCATTTGCAAAAAGAATTTAATTCCACTTCTAGTGCATTTACCCTATAAAGTTGAAGAGTCTTTTAGGTATGATATTATATTTAGTGGGATCATATTTGTACCTGGTGGGTCTGTTTCAACTTTTTAAATGACACAAAAAGTGTAACAATCCATCTTTTTAACTAAAGGTGAGAATCTAACCAGATACTGCAGGATACCATAGCAAAGGAATATGAGATCAGGGAATGTGTGGGTGAAACACCACAGACAACAATAATTACTACATATAAACATAACTTTTTATATTTTGTGTGCTGTTCCTGTGTGCATTTTGCTCTTAGTGGGTTTAACAGCAACGTCCCTTGAGATGAGTATTTAGCACCTAATTAACAAAAGACCACAGCACAGCTTTGTCAAAATCATTGTCCAGCTTGGATGTCTCTACGATGAAAGAGCATTTGGTAACAAAAACCACCTATTGATTTCCATGGAGCAAACACGCAGCTGTCTGAAGTGCTGATTCTTTCTGAGGAAGCTGTTGGGAACTGCCTGGTTCCCTTTCTGGGGTGCAGGTTCAGTAGCATCCATCTCTGAGCAGGGCTTGGAGCAGCCAGGACATGACACCGTAATGCATGGACCCTTCATTCCCCCAGCGATTGCTGCAGGAAAAATTGCAGGAGCTTTGATGGGTTTTGCTTGTTGCAGGTTAAAGATCAATGTTCAATGGACACACAAGGCAGGGAGACAAGCTTCTCTTTTATTCCCATTAATTTTAGGAGAGGGTTGTCTGCAAGTGAATTGTTTGGCTCATTCCAGGATCTGCAACACTGCAGCAGAATTCTGGAATTGCGTAAGGAGGGGAGAACTCGTATGATAGAGTCATTTCTGGATTTTTTTTTTTTTTTTTTAATGTGATCAAAACCCACCTGTTCTGTCAGCAGGAATTACTCCTGCTGTCTGCCCCTTTCCCTGCTGTCAGCATTCTCCACAGATCCCCTGGGGTGCACAGGTCTCAGGTTTGCATCAGCTGCTGTGCTCTGTTTGCCAGGGTGTGGTAAAATCACCCCACAATACTGATAAAGGTTGCACACTTCACTTACAAAAATGCTAATAAAGATCACAGCTCTAAGTGAGGAGAGATACTTTCACTTGCATCTGAAATATGTGAATTGAACTGAATTTTCTCTGCTAACTGCAGCTGGTTCACCTTTCCATCTTCATAAATTTTCTTTATTTTTTCCCTTCTTACACAATAACTACTTTGCTCATTTTCAACCCTTTGGAAAGTTAAAACCTTTTTTCTTCATTTTTCTTTTAAAACAATAGCTCTAGTTCCTGGGTGAGTTCTCTTTTTGTCTCTGATGTAATTTTTCTTACATTACTATTTCATAAACTCTTTCAGATATGTCTTAATCAGTTTTTGTTGCTACCTCAGTTTTGAAACTGATCCAACATTTGTAGCTCCAGTGAAGCAAAGCAAAAATTTCTCCTTAAATACTCTGAAAAATTGTTCCACTGTTTCTCACAAAGTAGGAAATGAAGTTTTATATTTCTGCGTTTTTTCCAGATTTATGTTGAACAGAATTTGGTTTTCCAAGGGTAAATTATAAGCCTGTGTTTTGAGTGATTTTACTTTACAAAATATTCTCTCATTTCTAGCTATTTGATTTAACACATGTAAGATGTAATTGCAAAGTTAGAGAGGTTGGGTTTTTGGTTGGTTGCTTTTTTACAGTTGCTTTTAATGACAGGTAGGAAAAAAATGCACCAGCCTTATGGTCAGTCTGGGAAAAGAGAAGAGCTACGTTTTCTGTCACAGGTGATGAGAATTTGGTGATACACAGCACGGTTAGCCAGGAGCAAGGATATTGCCACCAGCAGAAACTGAGAGAGAAAAATACAAAGAAAAGAGAGATGCTGGGATCTGGAGTAAATTATTTGGCTTGCCTCCAGGCCCCTGAAACAAAGCCCAGTGCCAATTCCCAGACACTGCCCTGAAGTCAGTGAAACAAGTTTTGATCTACAATCACCTCGATCATTTGAGGAATAGGGAGCAGTAATGCTGTTTCATCTGCCTCGAAGTGTGCCAGGCTCTTTGCAGCCTGCAGATTTACAGCAAACAGAATTTCATACTCCAAGGGTAATTCAGAGCCCAATAGCACTGGTGTGTTCAGGTTCTAATTATTTGCTTGCTCCCAGATATCTTCTGTGATACCTGTTATGTACAATCGTGTAGCTGCTTGGGTGGAGGATTCCACACATCTCAATGCACTCGTGGTGAATCATTTATCTGCTTAAACATTTCCTATATTAATTATCACCTTCACTTTATCTAGGTTTAGGTGTTCTGGCATGTAAATTATTTGGTAATTAGGTAACATTGCCTGTCAAAACCCACATTTTTTGAAAAATTGAGGTGCTGCTCACACCAGGCGATAGCACTGGGGAAGGAGCTTTGATGGAAGCAACGTTACATTAATTTTTCTGTGGCAATCCAGTAAGGATCACAACTGGAAGATGGCTTTTGTGCTCCATCCCAGCAACTTTCTCAGTCTCCATCTCTTCCTCCTTCTGTGAAATCACAGAATCACACAGACTGTGAAACTGGACCCTGATGAGGGCCAGTTTTACTCTTGGTGTCCTCTTCAGTCTCTTCATTAAAATGAACCTATTCTGGCAGTGATGCCATGATGATTTTTTGCCTTTTCTTTAATATACCTTTTATATTCCCTTTTATATAGCTTTTATGTATCCCCAGTGCTTTTAGCCCACATATTTGTAATTCCTTAAGTCCGATAACTTTGCATAGACCCAATATTCCGTTAAGCCAGGAGACCAAACACCCGGGAGGCCTTACTGCTGGAGGCCAGAAAGCCTCACGCTATCCTGAGAAACCAAGGTCTTCCCTAGAACACAACCTGTAAACTAAGATAGGCCCATCCAGGGGGGAATTCCTCGGGATGGGGGGATCATTCAAGCCTCTCATTAGAGAATTCTTGATGTGCTAATTTGCAAGGCCTATAAATTGTATACATGATTTATATATTATATTTATACATTATTTAATGTGCATCTCGGCGCATTCCACCTTGGCAAAGTGGTGCACCATAAGGATCCTTAAATAAATACCGAGGTAAAATCCCCTTTTCCCTTAATTTGACTCTTAATTTGAAGACCAAGGAAAGGCAGCAGTAGGACAGTTTTCAAAACCGACCTCACAGTAGGTGCCACTTCCTTCAAGAGAGTTCTTTTTTGTAAGCTCATAAATCCATATCAAATTAGATTAATCAGCTGTATAGGGCAGTCTTTTATGGGCTGAGCACAAAACTTTGAGATGGCTTTTTTGGAGACAGAACAACTCTTGCATTGCTCTGCTGACAAATACTTACCTACTAGACATATAAATAGGTTATTCTGTACTCATTCTGATGGGTTAACGTGTCACTAGCACATGGATATTTATTGTGTCAGTGTCACACACGTGCCTCTGTGGAGAACAGCTTAACTCAACCCCACAGGAGTCAGTGTTATTGTATTTCCCACCAGCACAAAATTACCTGGGCAGGGTTTTCTGACAGGCACCTTTTCTTAGTTTTTAGTGAACAAAAAAAATATTTCTGAGCATTAAACACCTCTTTTCCTGGCAGTAAGATAGTGCCTTATTTTTTGAGGAAGTTTCAAAACAAGGTCAGTATTTTCACATCCATGCAACATAAAAATTTCCCCCCTGTTTTTTCCCCTGGGGAGTGAGATTTTTTGTACAGCGTCCTGGCCAGCAGCAGGCAGGGTTATCAAAGTGAAGCCTTCCATGAAAAAGCACTACAATATTTGTGCTGCAGCATGAAGCTAAAGAAAGTCTATATTATTTTCAGAGACGTTCTCCTGAACTAAGTATTTCACCTCAGTTAGGTGCCATTTTTCTCCTGTCAGCCTCTGTGGAATGAAAATTACAGAGTCTGACAAAGCCAAAGATTTGCTGGCTGACAGACGCTAACTTTAGTTTAGCTTCTATTTCTAATTTCATTTTTTTCCCCCTCATGTCCCTAGTCTGTTCCTCTATGACTTTAGCTTGAGTTATTTTTTCATTCCAAGGAATTCCAAGGTCAGAATGAGAGAGGATCTTCAATTGTCCATTTTTTCTTTACTTACTGCATTTCTGAAAAGATCAAGAGAAGGTGCCCATTTTCAAAACAAGAATGAAACTGATTTGATAGAGCTGTAAGACCCTAAAACCACAAGCTTTGTTTAGACACGTTCCATGACTTTTCCTAAAGCTCCCACCTCAGCCTGATCATGCACTCAGCTGATGGAGGACTGAGTCTCCAGCAAAGATAAGAATGCAATTTTAACTGCTTCACATAAAACTTCACTTCCTTTCTCCTAGGTGGGTTTTAGCATTGCTTTTTCCACTTGCAAATATCTGTCAGTTCCCACATTTAGACATGTTTAGAAATGCCCTTCTTATACTCCGAATTCCTCTCCCCTTTTTGACCTTCTCATATCTATCTTTATCCCTTTGTCCATATTTTTCTCTCTTTCATGCCCAGTCTGCACTACAACCTTCCTTTCCTCCCTCCAGTTTCCTCCTCTGCCCATTTTTGTCCCAAACAGGTCTTGTTGTGAGCATTTCCTCCTCCTCCTTCCCAGCACTCCCTCTTTCATGCCACATTTANTTCCATGAAAAAGCACTACAATATTTGTGCTGCAGCATGAAGCTAAAGAAAGTCTATATTATTTTCAGAGACGTTCTCCTGAACTAAGTATTTCACCTCAGTTAGGTGCCATTTTTCTCCTGTCAGCCTCTGTGGAATGAAAATTACAGGGTCTGACAAAGCCAAAGATTTGCTGGCTGACAGACGCTAACTTTAGTTTAGCTTCTACTTCTAATTTCAAATTTTTTCCTCCATGTCCCTAGTCTGTTCCTCTATGACTTTAGCTTGAGTTATTTTTTCATTCCAAGGAATTCCAAGGTCAGAATGAGAGAGGATCTTCAATTGTCCATTTTTTCTTTACTTACTGCATTTCTGAAAAGATCAAGAGAAGGTGCCCATTTTCAAAACAAGAATGAAACTGATTTGATAGAGCTGTAAGACCCTAAAACCACAAGCTTTGTTTAGACACGTTCCATGACTTTTCCTAAAGCTCCCACCTCAGCCTGATCATGCACTCAGCTGATGGAGGACTGAGTCTCCAGCAAAGATAAGAATGCAATTTTAACTGCTTCACATAAAACTTCACTTCCTTTCTCCTAGGTGGGTTTTAGCATTGCTTTTTCCACTTGCAAATATCTGTCAGTTCCCACATTTAGACATGTTTAGAAATGCCCTTCTTATACTCCGAATTCCTCTCCCCTTTTTGACCTTCTCATATCTATCTTTATCCCTTTGTCCATATTTTTCTCTCTTTCATGGCCAGTCTGCACTACAACCTTCCTTTCCTCCCTCCAGTTTCCTCCTCTGCCCATTTTTGTCCCAAACAGGTCTTGTTGTGAGCATTTCCTCCTCCTCCTTCCCAGCACTCCCTCTTTCATGCCACATTTAAAGGATTTGTGTAGGATGAGGCTCTGTCTGCTTTCAGGCACGCTGGCAGATAGTGGCCTTCTTTTCAAGAGGCAGCTTTGCTTCTATTTTCGTCATTGATAAAGTAACTTCAAAGATTTTTTGAGGCTTCCAATTATATCAGAGATGTCTGTTTTTCAAGCTTTCAACTTGACGTGCTGATTCACTTAACTTTTTGATTTATTTGCTTCATTTTTCTAGCATTTCGCCCTCGTTATATTTCTTACTCTTTTACTGATTTCTTCTCTTCAGTCCTCACTGAAGCATTGTGAAATCCTAGTTGAAAAGACAAAATACCCAAAAATTGTGGTCACCAGAGAGCAGAGATCAGTGCCTGCCCCTCCTCTTCCCTTCATGAGGAAGTTCCAGATTGTGATGAGGTCTCCCCTCAGTCTCCTCCTCTCCAGGCAGAACAGAACAAGTGACCTTAGCAGAAGTGTAGTTATTATTCTAAAAAGAGTCTTGTCATCAGAAGAAACAGAACTCCTGATTTAATATATTCTGCTTGTGTTCTTTTTTTATGGCAACAGCTTTTTCTCATCAACTGGAAATTATTATTATTATGAAAACCAGGATAAAATAAAAAGCAAATATTTTGCATGAAAATGAGTTTCTGTGCGTGCACACAAATCTGATTGATAAACTTTAGGATTAATTTCTGTAATTGCAAAGGTGCGTTTTACAAAAGAAAAATCTTTACCTGTTATCTTGATAGTATGCTCCTGTAGCCATACAAAGCTCTAAAAGAAAGAAAATTGTAGTCTAATTTT
Organism: Pachycephala philippinensis; assembly: GCA_013397055.1. Lineage (NCBI taxonomy): Eukaryota > Metazoa > Chordata > Aves > Passeriformes > Pachycephala > Pachycephala philippinensis. Next base: position 1,026,952 of record VWZT01001214.1, read on the forward strand.
TTTTTCTTTTTTTTAAATTAAGGCATTAAACTGCTTTTTTGGTTTGTGGTTTTTGTGGGGTTTTTTTTTCAGCAGGCTAATGTAGATTAGAGAGAAAACAAAATGGAGTAGGAAATCCTCTCAAAGTACTAAAAGACAAAGGCACATTGCATAATGTAACGACTTAGTTTGTGATTACAAAATATAATTTTTACTAAGATTGTTTCTGACTTTTTTCTCCCATAAGTGCTTTTAGTTGGATTAGTAAACCAGTGCTCTGATCCCATCTGCTGTTTTTATCCCTATTGTCATATATTCCACGGGCAGTTAAAACATCCCTCTGACAGGAATATGACAAATTACATGTAAGCTTTTGAATGTGGTAATCTGTATTTGGCTGCTAGCCAAAAATAGGCTTTAAACCTCATCAGTAGTTGGAACACCTTGATGATAGCCTTTCTTACTCTGCTTTATTTCTTGAAGTGTTTTACATACAATTCAGCTCAATGTATCTTTAAAGAAAGATCATGACTTTTTTTTTTTTTAAGTAGACCTCCTTTTGGAAACGCAGAGTTTCTAAATCTTTAGCCCTTAAGATCAGCACATATCTCTTTCACACTAAGTGGAGCAAGTGTCCATGAGCAACTTCCCCGAATTTTAAAAATTATGTTAGCAGAATGTGCATTTTCACAGGGCTAATTAGTCCTTACAGCTCCTTGCATTGAAGAGCTACCAAGCAAAATCTAAGTAGTAGAATGATGATACAATTTGATATAAAAATTATTGCATGCAACATATGTATTAATGTTGACGATTGTTGTAAGTGAATTCACTTTTTGATCATTTGGTGGTTTGTTTGTTTGGGTTGTTTGTTTTTTTTTTTAATTTCATAGTAAACTTAAAATTCATGGTTAACTGAGAGCTGAAATCCAGTGGAAACCCATTGATTATTACTGTGGTGGGATCCTTTGGTGGCCATTGCCAGGGGGAGATGTTTTAGAGAAACTACAGCACTACATTGCAGCACTACAGCAATGGGAATCTTTTATCGTGGGAGTGTCCCTGGTGTCCTAAGATTTAGATTTAAAGTCCTATAACGTGACCTGCTCCACATGGAAAGGGGACAGGAAAGGGTTCTCTTGGAAGCGCAGCGCTGGTGTGAATGTACCTCATGAAAATCTCTGTCTTTTCTCTTCCTCTCCAAATACCCTGAGCTAGGGCAGGGCATTCATGTCAGGATAGGCAAAATCAAGGCCTGGTTCTCCACTGATGCAACCATTCTCTTATTTATTCTCATCTCATCTCTGTTAGAACCTGACCCACAAAATCTTTGCTTTGGTTCTTTCCACACCATGTCTGTACTGTCAGCTGTCTTTTGGCCAAAGAATAAAAATGCTCTTAGAGCACAAACATCACGATTCCATCAGGGCATTTTTCTTATCTTAAAATGTATCCAGTTTCCACAGATACTTTCTTGTTTATTGTAGCAAACAGCAGTTTTTAGACTCTTTGTGAGTATTTACATTTTACTCGTCATACGGAGTTTAAAAGGGTATTTTCCTGTCAATCTCACAAAGTCAAATTTTCATTATAGTAGAGAATATTAAAGCTACTTAGTGTTACTTTTTCTAACAGTTTATCACAGACTGGACTTTTCAACCTGATCTGGTGGAAGGTGTCCCTGCCCATGGCAGGGGTTGGAACTCTGGGGCTGATCTTTAAGGTCCCTTCCAACCCCGGACATTCTAAGATGGTTCCATGAAGTTTTGTTTAGTGACCTTTCTGCTCTTTAAAGTTCTTTTAAATGTGCTGTTTCCTCTTTTTTCACATGCAGGCTGTATGCTGAACTCATATGCAGGAGAATGAGGTAAGGATTTTCGTGTTTCATGGAGCTTATCTTGACATGAATTTATGTACCATCATGTGATTCAGTAGTCTTCAGTATGACAGGCTTGCAAGCAAATTTTAGGTGTCATTTTCAGGGTTTATATTGTGCCCAAAGTTAGGAATGCCTTTGCTTTAGGGGCTAAAAAAAAACATAATGAAATTTTGCTGTTAGGAAAATTCCGGTCCCACAACCTGAGGATTGTGATTTTCAGTTCTGTACTTAATGTCAACGTTACAAATTTTCCTAAAGTAGAACTTTGCAAGTCTGTCTACACAACTTCTCGGGTGTATTTTTGAATGTTCAGATTTATGCTATGAATAGTTGGGTTTAAGAGAAAGATCAGCAATATTTAAGCAGTTCTAAAATGTAATATTAAGTGGAAAACATATGAATAACGGATGCACCCTTTAGATTAAAAGTTCTTTTGGGTGTATTACTGGTTAACAACAGATAACCTGTGCAATATGAAGCACAACTCTTATGCTTTCCCTTAAGATTAATTAGTTTTGTAGCATATTAATCAAACAAATTGGGGACCAGAATCAGAATGCATATTCCTGTGCGGTTCTCAGACATCTCATTTGTTTAATGGAGCCATTTGGATAATTAAGATCAGTACCAGTAATTTAGCTGAAGTGCAATCTTTATAGATTATCTGGCAATTTGCTTGTGTTTGTCTCAGGTTTTTTTGTCTTGTTTTTCTCCCTGGTTATTTATATACATAGCTTGGTAGTTTAAAAAACTACTCTTCTGTAGCAAAGGAAATATCCATTTGTACTGATAAACTATGGTAGGTTGTTTGTATTCAAGAAAGCCCAGCAAAACAAGTGTTTAAGAGGAAGTCCTATTTGATATTTTGGAAAAGCTCCCTTTTTTGACTTCATTTTCATCCCCCAAAATCCAGAATTTTTATCAGCGCTGGGCTGCACTTAGGTGAGGTCCTACCCTCCTTTCCACTTTTTTGTGCTGTAAGAGGAGAGGAGCACTGTGCATTTTTTGCATTTAAAAAAATTAAATAAAAATGATTCTGCAGTGATTTCATTTAAGTGAAATTACTTTCATTACTTGTGGGAAAGACGTTTTGTAAACTTGCTCTTTCCAACCAGAAGACTGAGTAGTATTAGTAGATACAAAAACTATGTGAAAATGTTCTTTGTGAATTGAACATTAAAATTAAATTGAAATGTGTGATTTGACTATTTGCAAAATAAAATGCAGGAACAGTCTAATAACTGAAATCTTAGAAATGTTTGTACTAAGCATCTTTGACACTTCAATGAGATGATTGAAAAAGCCCCTGCTGTTTGAAGTATGGCACATTAATAAATTAGAGAGAATAAAAAGTATTACAGTTCAAATAATGCACTATTCAGGCACGCTCTGATATTACATTACTGCCTTCATCATTCAAAATTAGGAAACAGACCTTGCAAGGTGCAAATTTGAGGCAATATATGCAAATCTGTTATTCTAGTTCAAAAATTCAGCAGCTATTCGAGCTAATGGATCCATAAAAGCTCCATAAAAGATCCATATTATCCTGAGATTTGCTGCTGCAATTCTGACTATTTGAACAGAAGTGTTTTTAGTGGTCTGTTGTTAAATATGTTGTACACAGCTGTTTGTTTGCCTTTCCAAGGTGGAGTTGTTTGCACTGTTGCAAAGAAGAAAAGGAAATCGTGGAATACTTTAGGCAAATTGTTGTGTTATGTCTGAATCTGATATTCCTGGATTGTGCACCTGTTAAATATCTGAATGTGCAATCTTTATCCTGATACTACTTAATAATTTAATTTAGTGCTGGGAGTGGTGGCAGTGCATCCACTCTGGGAGGATTTCTCTGGGACTTTTATCTATGGTAGTCACTTCTTTCCCAAGCAACAATAAGTGCTGGAGAGATCAGTGCTGTATATTTTAAGCCCAATAGGCCTCAGATGGGATATTGGGCAGCTCTGAGTGTTTGCAGAGTGATGCTTTTGTGTTTTTCAGAGAAGAGAGCCGGTCGCTCATCCAGAGCTCATATATCAAGCACAGCAAGCAAGAGGCAATAACCCCAAATCCAGCTGGTGACTGGGGATGTGCATTTGGGCTGTTAAATGAGGGAAAAAAGAGATCAAAGATGTTTGGGCTGCAAAGCATCAGTCACTGCAGAAGTGATAGAGGTCAAAGCGACAGCAAGTCTCTGTCTCTCCATGTCTGCTCAAGACTGGACAATGGCACAAGTGGGGTGTTATTACAGCTGTGCCATTAATTTTAGGGAAAATATCATTACTTCCATTTAAAACCACCATATTCACAAGTTCTTTAGCTTGTTAGTTTTTTTAGCTTGTTTCAGGGGTTTTTTTGGGTTTTTTTTTTTGTTTTTTTTTTAGCTCAGCAAGATAAAATAGGATCTCTGGAGTAATTTTTTCTCCTCTTTTATAAAACTCAGCCAAGGTTTAACATGAGAGGCACAATTCACTGGCCTCACTTCCCAATTTCTTTGTCTGTCAGTGTGTACTGATTTGCATGCCTTGATATATAAAATCCAAGTTTCAAAACATTTTGTTTGAGTATCTTACGCTTTTAAGAGATCTCACTGATGTTCTTTAGGCAAAAGTAAAAATGCAAACAAAAACAATACTAGCACTGAAGAATATTGCTTCACTTTATTTTATCCATTTGCAAATGTTATGTCCAGCATTGAACGCAATTGCTTAATGAAGTTGTGGTCTCTTTTTAATAGTAAGGCTGAAAGGGGTAATTAAAAAGGATGGAATTTGCTGAGACAGGTGTCTCTAGGTTTTCTATTTGAATCACAGAGGGAGCCTTGGCTCTCCAGAGAGAAGATTCAAAGAAGTTGAAGTGCCAGTGGGCTGAGTTGTCTGAGAGGAGGAGGAGGGACTGTGTGGCTCTCTTCCACTGCACAGAAAAGGAGCCTGTAAATTGATTACTTGTGAGCATCCTGAGGTGTTTCACTGCTCCCTGCTGCTGTTAATATGTCTGAATGAGACTATTTGAGACTATTTGGAACTTGGGTGCCATCCTCTGCAGCTGTAGCAATTCCACTTTCATCAGAGTGGAAAACCTGGTTTATTCATTAACCAAAAACAAGGTTTCTTTTCAGATTTCCCTAGAATGAAAGTCAATATCCTTTCCCAGTACTTAATCCATTTCATATTTAAAGCATTATACGAGGTTAGTTTTGCACAAATCACATTGTGGGTATGGTAGGAAAAGTTTGATATGGTTACAGTGAGAAAAATAAATGCAAATATGAGTCTGTGTTTTGCTGATGGTTATTAATTTCTCTGCCTTTCAGTGGCATAGCTGGAGAATTGGGTTAAGCTTCTGGGCATGAGCACAGTAGGTTTCTGTATTTATTCTGTATAATCTATTTTTTCCCCTTTCTTTTTAATCTTTGTTTACTTGCCAGGCTTTCCTTTGTGGCCTCCTTTCCACTACTGCACGCTGAGTTCTGCTCTCTCATGTTGTTTACTGAAGCTTAGACATGAAAGGACAATGAAATGGACATTTTAATCAATTAACTGTAGCCTGATCAAAGAGTCCTTCTTCCTTATTGTTGTTGTTGTTTAAAGTGCTTGTATTTACAACATCCAGTGGGGCTTTTGATCCATGTGGTGTGACAAAGTCACTCCCTTACATAGAATAGTGAGCTGGGAGTCTGAAAACTGCTTTTGATCAAGGCCTTGCTTTAATCACAGATGGTGTCAGAGTTCTGAGCAGCAGCTCAGCTTTGCTCATGGACTAAAGCTGAAGGCAGAAGGGGAGAGCGTTGGCACAGCAAAACGCTCACTGAGCACAGAGCACAGGCAAAGAGACAATAAATATCTCCACACACTGAAAATTCCCTTCTCTCAATTCCTTTGGCCTTCAGTCTTTTGCTCAGTGTTTTCCTCTCGGAAGAGAAAAAACAAACAGCTTCAATCTCAATTCTTATCAAGGGTATTGTTCACGTGAAGTCATCATCACCTGTTTGTGGTTCACAGAATCACAGAATATTCTGAGTTGGATGGGACCCCACCAGGATTATCAATTATAAATTATCAAATCTTAAGTGACTGGCCCATACAGAGATTGAACCCACAACCCTGGCACTCGTAAAAACAGGTTATAACCAACCCTGTCTCAGAATTGAAATTTTTAAGTCCTGGGGGTTTTTTTTAGTTTTTTCCTTTTAAGGGTGCTACTTCCCTCAGCTGCCTTTTCTACCTTTGAGAATTACTCACAACGAAGTAAAGAAAAAAGTGTATTTGTGCCCCACAAAAAAAAACATTTCTGTGGGCAAATTTGGTAGCCTTTTTAAAGGAAATGTGATCTGTGTCAGTAATAACCACGTATTCCTTCTGATCCTATAATTTTGGAGACAAACAAAACTCGTTTTCAGATTTCTACATATATGTGAATGCACACAAGTAAGAAATGTGTCTGTTTTGTTTCCTGCATGTTTTTTCCAATCTATCTTCCCCAGTGGCAGTAGTTAATGAAAAAAGATTATTTTATTAATTAAACATTCAAAACAATGCAGTTTCTTGCTGGCAGCCACTTGTTTGAAATAATCTTCTATGCATCATAACCTTCTATCTTTTTATTTAATTGCTTTTCCCTTTCCCTTCCTCTGAAGCACTCTTTGAAAAATCTCTCCTGACCTTTCAAGCTGCTTTTGCATTTCATGTAATTTCAGTTAAGAAATGTTTAATTACTAAAATAATCAATTCTGCTTTTAATCTGTTTATGTTTTTGTGTCTAGCTCTTGTTCTTCCTCTGTAATTCCTGATGATTGCAACGATGCCTGTGCTGAGGGGAGAAATGATCTCTCCCAGTTCTTGGGAGGACTCCTTCAGGGTTACAGGTCAGCCTTTAATCTGACAGGAGCTTCAATCAAGCCACCTAGCAAGAAAAATTCATCTTAAGTAAGAGAGGTGTCAGGTTTGGGGTCGCAGAGGTTTACACACAGGACAGAAACAAGAGAATGACCCCACTTGAATTATCAGTGAAGACTTCACCTTGATACCCTGAGGTGTGTTGCATATGGAAAGGATAAATCTGTAGGGAAAAGCAGTGTGGTGATTTAAGGCCACTGGCTCGTCCACACCCCTCCCTGGCTGGATGGGGAGGAGAATTGGGGAGAAAAAAAAAAGGTAAAACCCATGGCTTGAGATGAGAACAGTTTAGTAATTGAAAGAAAAGAAAAGAAAATAGCAGCAATAACGATGCTGATGATGATAATAATGAAAATAGAGACAACAAAGAGAAATAAACACCAATCAAAACAGGTGATGCACAGAAGAATTGCTCACCACCCCTTGGTAGACACTCTGCTACAAAACTGATGACAGAGTCACCAGGGTTTAAGACAAACATAATTCATGGCCAGTTTTTTACACTGAAACAAGCTTCATTTAAATGTCTGGTATCTCTGCTGGTTCTTCCTCTCTCTCACTCTTGTTTGTTTGTTTGTTTGTTTGTTTGTTTGTTTGTTTGTTTGTTTGTTTGTTTTTTAAAGTCTATTTGGTATTTTCCTTGAGAATTTCTTGAGAACCTAATATATTTTTTTCAGCCAAGCACAGATTTTTAGCCCTAAGATAACTACATGATACAAAAGTTAAAAAGGAGCATTTTTACAGATCTAGCCTTTAAATATTTATCAAAACCTTCAAATTCCCAAACAGCAAACAGCTGCTGACCCAATGGGTTTTCTGCAGATGTGTCGATGTCATCTTCACTTTTCTTTCTTCTTCTTTCTTTCTTTCTCTTCTTTTTTTTGTTAATGTGTAAGCAAGGGGGATTGTGTAAGCGACAATCTGAGAGGTCCCATCCAGAATAAACTAAGAAAGAAATGGAGAAATTTGTTGCCACTCACTGTTTTTTTTTTTACATCTATTCCATTCTAAATTGCCTTTGTTTTTCAGGAAGTCAGACCTTATAAATATTCTTACAAAGTTTGTTTGACATCCTGCAGTATCAATCCCTGACTCATTAGACAGAAGATAGGAGGAGCACTACAAGGCTGCTGATCCCTGCTCTGTATTGAAATCTCTGGTCTAACCCAGTGCAGAGACACCGTGGTGAGTCTTTAAATGAGCTTTAGCTAATTGATCACCTCTTGAATACAGCTTCAGTGCAATGGAGCAGGGAATTTTGGGTCCTTAGGGGAAGATGGTTCTTTACACCTCTTGTCAAGGCTGGGGTTAAATGTGACAAATTAGCTCTCAGTTTTGCAGTTCATTTACAGGTTTGCCTGATCACAGACAGAGTATTTGAGAGAATTTGATTCAGGAAAACCTGGGTTATGATGTCAACAGGCAGAATTGTTTGTAGTGTGTTATGCTTACCAAGGTTATTCTCTCACACACAAAAAAAATAAGGGTTTGGAAATAAAGTTTATTATGAAGCAAAATAAACTAGTTACCCTTAGCAAAAAAAAAACAAAAAACAAAAAAAGAAGTCATGATCCCCTCGTGAAGTTATTAACTTCCTGTGATTTAGTTTTGTAGAAATGCATTTTCATAATATGCAGTGCTAGCGACCATTTATTGTATCTTTGTTTACCACAGAGAACGGTCTGCATTCCATTGGAGATCCCATCTCAGGCAGTCTAAAAGTGATTATGGAGCAGCAATGCAGCAGCAGCCTGATGAGCAGCAGCATTATTGGTGTGTGGAGCCTCGATGATCTTGGTTGCCCTCATTTCCTCATGGGAGCACTTGCTTACTTCTGAGTGCAGCCTTAATTAAAAAGGTGAGTGTTGAAAACTACTGTCAGCAGATAAAACACCGAAAAAGTGCCAGGGAAGGGAAATCCTCCAGCTCTGTGAAGCTTCAGCCTCTTCAGGGGTAGATATTTGGGAGGCACCTGCCAGGTGGACACACAAGAGATTACTTAGGGACACAAAACTGTCTTTTGTGTGCCCAGGAATTTTCTAAACTATTAAATTGTCTTCCACACAAAATAGGTAAGCATTTGCACCAGTGGTTAGTTGTTCTGTTTGCTAGATCACTGCCTGATTGTCATACAGGATTGTTTAGTAGTGAAAAAGTTAAATTAAATGTGTAATTCACACTTTGCATGGACTATTTAGGTAAAAAATGAGGCTATAAACTCCCTGGTATGTTTAAATAAACTTGTCCTTTGTCCAGTGCTGTCAAAAAGGAGAATATTTCCACAGCCAAAAAAGGTCACTGTATCACTTAGCAGGAATTCCCAAGCTTCTCCAAATCCAGGACACCCAATTTGTTAGCTAAGCACTTGTATTCTTTCAAAGATTTACAGTGATTTATTTTCAGTGTCAGTAACAGCATCATCATTACTTAAAGATCCAAATGTACCAAATGTTGCTTTAATAAATCATCAACCCTGAAAATCGATACTCCAGTGAATTGAATCAAATGAAATCGTTTCTGTGCACACTTTCACCCTCAAAGTCAAAACCTCTGCTGTCCAAGTTCATAAAATTTCCATCGTCTGGTTAGACCAGAGCCATCAGACACAGCTCCTCAGACTCAATGTCAAACAAACCTTATCTGTTGATGGATCTTTTTTTGTTGTTGTTTTTTTATGTCAGCCCATCAATGTGCCTGTGGTGTTATATTATGGCATTTGCTTCCTCTGAAGTGACATGAACTGCTGCTTTATTTCAGATCCTGAAAAGACACCACAGGTTAAGTCTGACCTGCCTTTTTCTCCTTGTAGAGTCCTGGATTTCCGTTCTGTAGGAGCTCTGTCCTCCTCTACCCCCTTTTAAATCTACTCTTGCAGAAAAAATAATAGCTCCATTTGTCTTTATCAAGTTTGCTCATTGGCCAAGTACATGGCATAATAAATGAGTATATTTGTAAAGACATATTTGTAATCTGTGCCAGGATGTTTATGTTGTCATGTTGGAGTTGCTGGTAGGATTTTTTTTGTTTTCACTGCATTTTTTTTGCCTGGAAGTTTCACGGAGTTGGTGGTAATTTCTTTTCCAACTGGCATTACTTCTACTAGTGATGAGGAAAAAAATCTCTTGTGACTGAGAAACTGGGCATTGGTACAGCTTCTGTCACAACTGTCAATAAACGTGGAGAGAAAATGAGTTCTTTGCAGAATCACAGAACGGATAATGCCATGATGCCATTATTTTGGTGATCAAGGATGTTCTACCTCGTGAAGAAAATCCAGACAGCATTTCTTTCATATGTCTTTCTCTTTTAAATGTTCCATTTTCATCTACTATGGTTTCCAACAAGAGCATTTATCCGACCCTCTAGGTGAAGCTACAGGCAGAAAGACCAATTTTCTGTTCTCATGTGATCAGTTTTCCAGCTTCAATTTTAATTTGGTGGGAAATACCAAAAAGGCTGGGAGCAGTTTGCACTAATTCAGCTGTGATCAGAAACAGTGATTTTTGGCTGATTTGCATGCTTGTGTGCTTGTTTGTGGTCCCCTCAAAGAGCTGAAAAGAGGCTGGTTTTGTTAGCTAATGTTGATAACTATATTTTAACAGCTTTTGCTTCCTTGTACTCAGCTGTCATCTCTTGCAACATCCTTAAATATAAATGTTTGAGAGCTCTGGTGTTCTGTGAGTGAACTGCTGCCACAGAGGAGAAGCAGGAGAAACCCTTCCCCCTCTGTGCTCTGATGGTGTTGATCACACAGGACATTTGGGGTTTTCTCCTCTTCTGTGTGTTTTGCACCCTCACTAATTTGATTGCAGCAGCATCAAATTTTAAGTTCACACCCATTTTCCTACTCGTTGTGACGTTTTGGATTGAATTCCATCCTTTCACTCTGCAGTCATTATCCTGGTTGTAAGAGAAGGGTGAGTGAGCTCTTCCTGTCTTACACAGAGATAGGAAAAAGTGTCTTTATCACAGATGAATTCTCTCCTTGGCAGGATAGGGATGCTTGGAGCACCTGGAAGCTGCAGGATTTTTCCTGCCTGCTCTCCTCTCCAGTGCCAAACCTTCCTGTTCTGGTGCACTGAAGTTTTCCTGTGCCCATATTCCACCTGCTCCTACTTGTCTCGATGCCTTCTGGCCATGCTGTGATGGAGAGGGCTGCCTTAGGGCTATAAGAACTTTAAAGAGGCGTTGTGAGGTGTTAGAGCCTTGCAGATTTATAGAGTTGTTGCTGGACATCAGAAGTCTGTGAACTTAATCAAGTTTGCCTCGGGGATGTGTGGGTTTAAGGGCTCGGAAGGATTTGGGGATATAAAAATGCTTTTAATAACTAGGTAACTCACCTTTAGATCTTCCCAAAAAAAACCCCCTCAACCCTATTAAAAAATCATCATGCTGCACAACTACAATAGATAAGACAAAATTAGACCTGTCTCCCCAGAGCTTTATTTGAAACGTGGGATGTCACCCTGCAGCACAGTCCCTAGCAAGATGTTGATTTATTCCAGGTATATCTTGGGGCAGAGACAGAATTATAGTTGAGAGTATGAAATTAGGTGTATCTATAACAGGACAAGGGTGATCTATATTAGAAATTACTTTGGGAAAAAGATTTTGAGATTCTTACACCTTAAAAAATTATGCATACTGTGTTTATTTATTCTTTTTTAACCAATATCTGGAGTACTTCTTTTAGCTCTGATATTCCCCAGGGTGGCAACTGATCTCAGCTACTGTCCAGTGACTAGTCAGGGAAGAAATCACCGAGTTACCCTCGGTGTTAATTGAGTTTACAGGCTGGTTCAGCAGTTCAGCTCAGAGGATGTAGGACATAAATTGCTCACGTGTCTGAGGACTGCAGGACTCTTGCAAATCAAGGCTTGACAGAGGTGCTGTGTTAGATTAGGGCTCAGTGTGCCCTGCTCTGGGCACTGAGTCTCAGCAGCTCGTGCTCACATCACAGCTGCTGCCACTCCTTGATCTGTGTCCTGAAATCTTCTTATGAGGAAAGGTTTGATTGAGAGGGTCATTATTCAAAAATGTAATAAAGCGGGGGCGTGAAGGAGCAGAGGTCATTTAGATGTCATTAGTTACATGCTATTAAATGGAGATTAGCTCGTGCTCATTGCTAATTGAACAAAGCAGTCCTGGCTCTTTCTTCTGGGTGTGTTGGGCAAAAGAAACAAATATAATCAAAGGAAATGAGATGTTAGTGATTAATTGTAAGAATTGGGTTAAGACTGTGTTGTTGAGCGTGGTGTCTGGAAACTCAGTGAGGTTTGTCACCCTGGACAAATAAATTGAGTTTCAGTTTTTGACAGCATTGCTTTTATAGGCTCCAAGGCAAAAGGGATCCTGCTTCTAAGGCACATAAGAAAAATGTTGATAATATGGGGTTTTAATACCAACCTGAAGAAGTTTATTTGTTACCTCAGAAAATCCACAGAAAAAAATAGCAAATCAGCACATAGAACAATGTAAAAACCCCCTAACTTCAAAATCCAAACCAACATGTTCATAGCCTTCAAAAAAACGCTTCTTGGTGATTTTTTTCACACATTGAGAAGGAAACTTCGTAGACAATTATGATCAAAGGGATCTCAGATCTTCGCTAGCTCTCTCCAATAAGTAGCTGATTTAATTTCCCTGTTCCAATTCCAGCACAGGCCACAGTGATAAAATAATGACAGAGCTGCACTTGAGGGATTGTATCACCCACAGCTTTCCTTTCCTATTTCTTGAGCATTTATTAATGTATAAGCAGGCTTTCCTTATTACCCCAAAGCAGATTGGTTTCTCTAAGAGCCTGTGATGAGAGGCCTTCAAAAAGCCTGCTGAGTTTCCCATTCACTTTTACCTAAAGTGTTTGAATTTCAGTGGTTTTATAAAAAAGAGTTGTGAAACAAACATTCCTGCCGTTCTATATATTAATTTAAAATTCAGATTTTCTTTGTAGGGAAAGAAGCAGGGAGGAAAGCAGGAGAAAAGGTGACCTTAAAGAAGGGGTTTAACATAGCAGGTGCAATACAACAAATTTATGTTTTGAAATTTTAAAAGTCCAAATTAAAGATGTGTTTCTCTGTATGATATGGGGTTAATGGCTCTCTGAAAAAGTGCTGCCAGGGGCTGTCTGCTTTTAACAAATAGTTCTTAATCTGGCAAAGTATTAAAACTTTTCACACAATTAAGATTTGAAAATGCAATAAAGCTGACCTCCTTTTTTATTTTTTTTTCCTTTCTTGAACGAGGAATTTATTCTCATTATTTTATTCTGTTATTCTTCTCTTTCCCCCCTCATTTTAAATACGGTTTTCTACAGCATGGCCTGTAGCAAGGCTAGTCATGATCCCAAATAAATGACAAAAAGGATGTAGATGTTAAAAGGTTCAGTTGCACTTTCTTATTTCCTTATCCTGTGCTTTTAATTCCAGAAATTAGCAGCAATGCCTACTAAACCCCACATACTCTTTTCCCCTTCTGATAAAACATAACATGTCTGACACAGGATATTTTCGATTCTCTCTTAAGGGAGGGTGTTAAACTGGGATCCTGAGATGATCTTTTTATAAGTTTTGTAGTCTGGAGGAAAATTAATTTAGGAGTTTTGCCATAAATGTTTCACCTCTTCAAAGTGTAATACTTTCTCAGTGACACTAATTCACCAAACTGTGTTTTGTAAACCAATTATGACTGATTTGTAAAACTTTCCTCTGCACTTGAAATATGCGAGTTCACCCACCCTTGTCACATTCTGGGGGGCACTTATTAAATAATGGAGTCTCAGGAATAAAAGTAGCAACAAACTGGCTTTATTAGAAAACCAGGTTGATGACAATGAACAAAGAAAAGAATTACAGTGAGGAGCAGAAGTGTTTTTTCTCTTTTCCATGAAGGCAGAGAAGCTGTGGCTTGTCAGGACCTTCTCTACGGAATTTCATTGTGAAAGAACAACATCAGATCTCCCGCACTTCATCAAAGCTGCCTCTCCCATTTCTGATGTCCACAATATTTATGGGAGGTTCTCGTGTTTTCACAGCCTCTATAAATCATTCTTAATTACTTGCACATATGCAGAAACAGTAATTTAGGACTTGTGGAACCTAATCTTTTGCAGCAGATTTAGTTAGTTCTCTGCAGTACTGGTATAGCTGATTTATACGTGGCTGAGCTCTCGAATAATTTGTTCTGTAGGAAGGGAGATTTTGTAAATAGGAATAAATTTAGTTAACGATAGTAATATTTCACAATAATTTGAAAAAGAATGGGTTTGAGGTTTGATTACCATTTACATGTGCATAAATTTACAATAGTTCAAAAGACACTACTCTCTGGGAGCAGTTAATTTTTAACTTTTTTGTGGCAAAGATCCACACGCAAAATGCAAAAAATGAGCGAGTCAGGCCTGTAAGATCTCAGAAAAGCCCAATATACATATATCTAATGCAAGTCTGGTTTAATAAAGCTTTAACTACCTGTTAATTATTTATTCATTAAATTGTTTATCCTCATATTTTATCAAAATTCTCAGGTGTCCCTGCCGAGGAGCTGCTGTTCTTTAGGTGGCTGACAAAACTTCAGGCAGGGAAGTGCTGCAGTGTAGGATTGCGTTTAAGCCAGAGTTGATGAGATGACACTTTTTAGGTGGAGGAGGAGGTCTTTGAAACTTCACAGCACCCAAATTTGTGAATTGTAAAGCTTCCCTGACACCTTAAAAGTAAAGCCAGTACATTACCAAGGAGCAAGTAGGGAAGTGCAAATTTAGCACTGCAGTTTTCTTGATCACACCATGGTTCATTTTGAAGTATTCAAAAAAATAAAGACTGTCACTTAGAGGTGCCTTCCCCCCACCCACGGAGGAGTCCTCCTCTTGAAGGAGTCTTTTAAACACATTTCTGCTTAATGTGCACAGAGAAAGCTCATCCCAAAATTCTCTGGAGTGTTCTAACCAGTGCTGTGCCTCAACATGGTGTAATCAGAAGTGTTTTGTTCTGAGACCTGCTGAATCACAAGATGTGGTGGTGATTTAGGCCTTACAAACTGTGCACTGAACACCTGGAACGAGTGAGTGGCTTTTATATCATTGCCCAAATCAAGCTCTGTTCATTCAGCTGGGTTTTCTTCCCTTCTTTCCTGCACTGCTTTCTCTGTTAAAATTATAATATGCAAAAGAGGATGTGGCACTATCGTAGTGGCTTACCTTGTTTTTCTGTGCAGTCAGCACTTAAACCAGTATATTTTGTAACATTATTAATCCCCAGAGTTTAATATTGTATAATGATTTTACCTCTTTTATGGTTAGCATGCAGTCTCCAGGCTACCTTATTTTTATGCAGGTTATTAAAAAACAAAGAATAAGATGTTGGATACTGAGCTTTATTTAAAATCTGCCCTTCTGAGTTTTCCTCCGTTATTGTTTGTATTTATTCTCTGCCATGTCAGGTTCATACAGAAGTGTCACAAAATCTTACACTGCATAAAATAGAAGCAATGCACTCTAGATTATAACCAGCAATTAAAACCCCTGAAAGGAGTTTCTTGATTCCAGATTTTAGAGGGGGCTGGAGGTGGGAAAAGCCTGGCAATCAAACCTATTTATTCAGTTGATTAATTAGCAAACAAGCTTTTTCATGGATATGGTGAGTTAATTCCCAGGCCAGCATAAAACTGAGAGATCTTTCCACAGCCAGTAAAACAGCACCTGGCTCTTGCAGAGACCCAGTGGGTCCACAGTAAACTTCATTTATTCTCTGCTGGGCCTTCTCACGGGTTTAATATTTCTTCTGCTTTCCTATGCCATAGCTACCATTGACTGCTATTTCCTGTGGGAATCACTTCTCCTTCTGGAAGAGGCCTGGGAGTGATTCTTTCCATGATATTAAACAGACAAATCTTTAAGATTGGTGCATGTGCAGTTCTGCCCATGGATGTGTGACTTGAGCTCCCATCCACGGTGCTGCTGCAGGGACACTTCTGCATCCCAAATAAATTGAGCCATCTATGCCTCTGCATCTATTCCTGGCCAAGATCTGTTCTAAGAGAGACAGATGGATGTTTATGGAATGTTTCAGACCTGCACTGCTCCTTCTACCTTAACTTTTATGAACCTCTGCTGACTTTTAATTTCTTGACAAGCAGGCTGTTGTAAACAACTCGTATTTTATGTATCTATGAGATGTGATCATGAGTTTTATGATGTTATTGATTGATGGCCTTCACGACTTGAGCAGGGAGGGTTGGGAGGTTTGAGACTTGGCAGGAATGGGTTGCTGCTTTGTGATATTTGGTATCTTTGCCAGATGTTTTATGTCTCCATAGCGAATTTTGAAAATAAATCAGGTCTGCTCCTCAATAAGCCCTAAGTTTCCAGTGAACAGAGCAGACTCCGATTTCAAAGGTGGCCTCCTAGGAGGGGTATCAAGCAGAGCAAGGTTTCAGACTCCTTTACCACATTTTATCCTGTGATTCTTGTTCTCTGTGGGTTTCTTTAGATAGCTGCCAAATTTTGGCTGGCTGCTACAGACACGACCTGCCTAGGAAAGTCCACAAGAATTCTAAAGCCTTTGTCCATATCCTAAAGGATGGTAAAAGTTCAGTCCCAGAAACCAGAACTCCACAAAGGCTCAGATGCAGGCTAACTTCTGCAATGACCTGCACTATATTTAAAGCATGTGATGGAACTTCACTTTTTATACAGATAATTCACAGACTGTGTATCTGAAAAATCTGATAATTGAGGCTGGTTATATAAACAACTTCATGACTGCTTAGAATGAGAGCTGGTTGAAAATACTTGAAAATTCCATTTATTTTATCTTTGAAAAAGCATGGTAAAAAAAATTACTAACTGCTTTTATATTATGATCAGTTTTGGCACATATAGATGGAAGAGGCAGTAAATAGTGTATTTTTATCTGCTGTTGAGCAAAACACATGCACACAGCTCCCTTCTCTCTCTCTTTCCTCATCTCCCTCCCTTCCCTCTGCCGCCTCTTCCCCCCACCTCTCTCTCTCCCTCTTTCCTAACTGAGCCCTTCCAGTACCTGAAGGGAGCCTACAAAATTATGGAGAGGGACTATTTACCAGGGCTTGGAGTGACAGGACAAAGGGGAAAGGCTTCAAATTGAAAGAAGGTTTAGATGAGCTATTAGGAGGATGTTTTTACTGTGAAGGTGGGGAGGCCCTGGCACAGGGTGCCCAGAGACGCTGTGGCTGCCCCTGGATCCCTGGCAGTGTCCAAGGCCAGGTTGGATGGGGCTTGGAGCTCCCTGGGATAGTGGAAGGTGTCCCTGCCCATGGCAGGGGGTGGCACTGGGTGATCTTCAAGGTCCCTCCTAAACAAGCATTCTATATTCCTATGATTCTTTTTTTAATTTCCAAGGAGAGGCATATTTGGAAATTCATCATGAAATTTGACAGCCAGGTCCATCCAAGTCCACCAGGGTTCCTGGTTTCTTCGAAAATGTCTGAAATTCCCAAGTGGGCTTCCTGAGGCTGTGTCATCTCTTGCATCACTGAAATGCAAGAATGACAACGATGGAATCCTGTTTCCAACCTCCCTGATGTTTGAGTGGGGTTTTGGGGTGTGATTTTTGTCTTTTGGGTTGTTCTGTTTTTCTTTTTTTTTTTTTTAACAAATCCTATGTAGAACTATTTAAAATCAAATGCAGTTTGTTTTGTGGAGTCAGTCTATTCTTTAAATGTTGGTGAGATGCCTCCAGGCACCGTGGTTATGTGCCTCTCATGTAAATAAAGCGTTGTCCTGCTGCTCAAGTGACTCTCCATACATGGATTAATGTATTTCAGTAGAGAGGGAGGAAATGCTGAATTCACTGCCCTCAGGGTAACGAAGGAGATGTATTTAGGATGGCAGAGTGGATACAAATAATGCAGTAGTTGGGTATCAACAGCACACTCTCAGCTGAAGTGTAACAAGCTGACATTCTTTTCTCCCTAATTACTTTCCTACATTTCTTCAACACATAAACCCAGCAATCATTCCTTTTCAGAGATTCTGGTTTTGCAGTGCAGGCCCCTTTTAAAGTGATTTTACTGAGGCAAGAAAAAAAAAAAAAAGAAGGTTCAAGCTGGCCTATGAGTACAACCAATTCCTCAAAAGCCACCTTTATTCTGTGGCAGAGTCTATTGTTCTGTCAGAGAACTTCACTCACTTCAAACAGATTTGTGCTGAACTGCAGGTGTTCTTTTCCGTTTTTGTATGTCATGGTAGAGGTGCATTCTCTTTGCTAAGGAGGTTCAGTTACTATTGAGTTTCTAGAATATTTTAGCTTCCATTTAGATTTTTTTAGTCTTTTTTTTTTTTCCTTTTTTTTCCATTCCTGTCTTGAAAATAGATAGGAGTACAAGTGTGGCTTCAA
This sequence comes from Pachycephala philippinensis, assembly GCA_013397055.1. Lineage (NCBI taxonomy): Eukaryota > Metazoa > Chordata > Aves > Passeriformes > Pachycephala > Pachycephala philippinensis. The sequence continues at coordinate 1,045,074 of VWZT01001214.1, forward strand.
GATTAGATGAACAAAAACAGTGCTCACTATTCCACTGAAAAACTGTCTTTAGCTGAGCCCCAATCTGGCAACTTTGGGATATAAATGACAGTAGATTAAAAACATTGGGTCCCAGGGCCCTTTTCCTTCCATTAAGAGCTAACATGTGTATAATTACCAAAGCAAATGTGCAGCAGGCAATCATGCAAATACCAATAAAGGTTTCTTAGTGGCAAAGCTGATTTCATGTAAATAACTCCTCTTAATTTGTTAATTAAAAAAAAGTCAGCATGTTCAAATTCTTTCTTTAATTTGGCTCAAAGCAGGCATTTTCCCAACAGGATTTGAGTTGCCTAAACACCTCGGTTGAGGGAATGGGCGCCAGTGAGAATTTAATTGTTCACTGAGGATAGAAAAATTTGAACTGTACAACGCAGACTGTGTCTGTAGCTCCACAAGTAGAGATGTAAATGAAATAGTCTGAAACTGCTGACAGGATATCACCAAAGAAAATTGGGGCTTTTTTCTAGTGTTAAAAAGAGGAAGTTTAGCATTTCACAGGAGAAGGAGATCATTTCCTAAAAACCTGACGATTCAAAATTCAGCAGTAGGTCAAGACCCACCATCCCTACCAAACCTCACAAACAAAAAACAGCTGTGCATTTGCACAGCCCAGGAAAAAGTTTCGTTAATGAGTTTTATTTCTCATTAACCTATTCTGGTGTGATTGGTAGTAAATTAAATTTAGCTCCCCAAGCTGAGTTTTGCCAGTGACAGTAACTGGTGAGGGATCTCTCCCTACCCTTATCTGGACAAATGAGCCTTTTGTTATATTTTCTCTGACCTGTGCAGCTGAGGGTGAGAGTGATAGGGCAGCTTTTGTGTGCACCTGGTGCCCAGTCAGAGTCAACACACCACAGTCTAAAATGCCACAGGTAAAGCTGTGTTGTTTAAATTATTATAAGAAAAAAAAGCTTTCAATCAAGGCCACTCTTTCAGTGACAGAAGATGAAACAGTTTACTGGTTTATATCTTTTCCCCAGATATTATTATCCTCAGCCATACATCATTCTGCTACATTTTCACAAAAAACCATGGATTTAAGCATGACTTGGGAGGCAGAAGGATGTTGAGCAGAGTGATTGCTCTGCTGGAATCGTGGGCTGCGCTCAGGAGCTGTGGGAAAACATACAACTTGTTAAACACGTTATAGATTCACTCTCTTCTGTGGGTATGTCACTGCCAGTGGCTTCTGAGTTCAGACAGCATCTTCTTTCAGAGATGCAGCTCCTGTTCTTCTGCCCAAATAGCTTCTGGTGCACTGAGATTTGTGTCTGTGGTCAGGTGCACATGTACACACAAAATATGTTTGCATTCCTTCATCCACATGAAAAAAAAAAGAGGGAAGTTTTCTTGTGGTACCTCCGAATCTGAGGCAGTTCAGTGGGAGAGACTGAGAGTTGCACTCCACTGCCTCCTATGATCAATTGGTTTTCTCTTTGAAAATGAAGTCGCACAAAGGCACAGCAGGGCAGATCTTCTGAGCTTCACAGCTTTGCTTTACCTGTAGCAGAATCCTATTTACAGCCAGCAATGGATTGAAAAGAGGATCAGGCTGAGATCAGCACCTTCAGTGCTTACACACAGCCTGGCCTCCTGCTTGATAGATAGAGTACAAGTTTTCCTTAGAGGTTCAATAAGGAGGACTGAAATTGATGTCTTTACCCCTGTGGTACCTGCTGGTATGTTCAGCTGAAAAAATGAAAGACGGTTTCCTGTCCTAGAAAGCATAAGAGCAGCTCCAGCTGCCCCAGACTTCAGTAGCAGCATTTTATTTATGCAGCTGTAAAACATATTCATGTCTTTAAATGTATCCTCTGGAAGCGTAAATACAAATATTTGGAGAATACTGGGAGTGTGCTGAGGAGTTAGAGGCAAAATGGTTGCGAGCAATGCTTACCTAAAATTCAGAGTTTTATCAGGCTTTCAGCTTTGGGGAGAGGTGTTCCTCAAGGGGGAAGTGGAAGATAGGACAAGGTTTTATCTTGCTGGCAGAATTTTCCCATCAACCTTGCCCCGAATCCTTTGCAAGAAATGTTGTGTCTTTCTAAAAGTCTGGAGTTAGCAAGTCAGCGTGCTGAGAGCAGAAATGTATTGTGGGCCTCAGTGAAATGAGTCTTTTGACCACGAGGATCAGCTTTTACTTAAAATAGCATCATTGTCATTCTGTAGGAGGGGGAAATAACAGCTGAGTCTCAAGAAAAATAAACAGCCATCAGCATGTTCTACAAACAGAGATGAGAAATGTCCATTATAATAACCGTAAACATCCTGTGCATGTATAGGCTTGCAGTACAAGCAAAACAGTGTAAATGCTAAACCCCATGTCCAGATGAAAAAAAATCAATCTCAGCTTTTCCCCACGGGTGTATTGCTGTTCTGAGTGTTGTCTCCATGTGCCTCTCACCTTTCAGAGCTGGTTCTTGAGGGGAAAGGCAGATGAGGCCTGTGATGGGCATTTAAAAACACCGAGGATGGGATCTCGCTCCTGCATCTGAGCCAGCTGTGGGTAAAAAAAGGCAGTTCTGGTTTAATGTTTACAAATCAGGTATTGTAAGAGCTGATAACCACTTACCTGCCTGAAAAATGTGTTGGCATTCAGCATGTTCTTAAAAGTACAGAAAAAGCCCAGTGTGAATACAACCCAGAGAAAAGTGAGTTTAAGAGGGATGCCAGCATGGAGACCAAACTGAAAACATCGCTGTGCTCCAATCGCTGGCATTTTGCTGTACCACACACACCTCTAAATACATAAAATACGTCTGATGATGCAGCATTTTGCTGGTTGTGCAATATTTCAGCAACTGGCAGACACAAACTGAGCAAAAAATATCGATACACCCCTGAGACAAACACATCTCTGCCCACAGGGCTTTTTTATCCACCCTAGTGATTAGAATATGGCCAGGCATGAGGGGTTGTGAGTCTAGTACCAGCACCTCGGACTTTCATCCAAAATAGGCTTTAAATAAAATCAGATTTACTCTCCTATTCCGTTTAGAAGGTCTTTGTACTTTGCAGCTGATGACAGGCTGTAACTGTCCCCTCCTTGATGGATTGAAGTTGTCTCTTTGCTGCAGTTTGTCCTGTGGGACCACTGAGAAATCGATCTTTTCCCCAAATCCTGCTGCTTATTTATGTCCTCTTGTTGGATGACTTTTATATCTGTGTCTGAGAACACACATTTCTGTGTTTGGTGCTGTTCATTTCTAATTTTAACTCTGGCTTGCAGTTTTCTGAGTGCTGTGTGTGAACTTGTGTGTCCATGTTTAGGTTCCTTCTAACAATGTTCCCCAATTTAGGGACAAAAAGAAAGGAAAATATTTTTCAGAAAATATCATTATATTGTCATTGGATGTACAGGACAAGTACAGTTCTGGGTTGGTTTTTGTTTTCTCCAGCAGGATAAAAAACCCCAACCTTAAGCCCATGATCTAAGTGCTGAAATTTAGAGAAAAAAAACTGTTTCTAGATTAATGCCTTATTTATGCCTTTAAATGTAACAGAACCACTTTAAAATGAGGTGTGTCTAATAGAGGGAATAAATTGTTAAATCACTTCATTAAACCACTGAAGATGAGTTCAGCTACGGTATATGAATTTTTATATATATATATATATATATGTATATGTAAAACCATGGTCTTTTTCCTGTAGACTTCCTCTGTAATGAATGGGCAGAAACAAACATTTTTAGAATGTGATTTTCCTGATCATTTTCTGTTTCAAGATGAGATGAATCATGTGTAATAAGCACTGATTTCTTCCCACTGAGAAAGGGGTATTTATATTCTCCATATAGCAAAATAAGGGTGAAATATTCAAATACAGATGTCTTCATTTGGACCATGCAGAGCTAAATGGAATCCTATTCCCACACGCAGCAAAACCTGGGAAAAGAAATTCCTGTAGCCCTGATTGCAAATTTATAACATCCACAAGTGTTGCAAGGCTTGCAAATCTTTTAGCACGAGCAAAAGCTCAATTTGAGTGTCAAGTCACTTATTTTATAGTCTGAATGGGAATTACATGCTCCTGAAAACCTGTCCCTCTCTGCAGCTGCTGCAGAAAACTGAATTGAGCTGCAACTTCTGACACATCTGAGAGGAGTGTGCCTCTTGCACAGAGCAGAGAACAACTTCAGCACGAGCAGCTGTTTGTGCAGTGCTGGGCTTGCTCTGCAAAGTGAAGGGATCAGGGATGTGAGAAGGGATGTCTTGGCTGAGCCCAACAATAAAACACCCTAGTGGTAACTCGGATGGACAGGTTCTGTCTCATTTTCAGCACTTTGGGAGAGTTTCAGCCTCGTCCTCAGTTATCATTGTTACTCTTTTGAAATCAATGACTCGGCACCAGTTGCTCTCTGATGATGCATTACTTCATCTCTGTAAAAACCTCTGATTTCCTCTTGTTCAAAATCGCTTCAGAAAGGCTAGATCATTTATCTGGGTTTATTACTTAATAATTTTGCCTCTTTTCTTCATGGAAAAGCCGTACTGGAAAAAGCTTTCTGCTCTCAAAATGGTCCTTTACCTACCTCTAGGAATGTGCTCCAGTCTTAAGACAGGTTTTATACAGAACCCTTTTTTAACTGGAGCATCACACAGCAGAATAAAATCAAAGAGCATAGGGGAAACAATGAATAAAACTGTGAAGGGTTCCTAGCCAAACCAGCACAGGGAGGTGGGAATAACAAGTTGATGGTGGCCTGGATCTGATATCAATGACTGCTTGAGATTGCTCATTCCTAACCTTTGACATCTATACCTCTTTTCTTCCTGTTCTTTACAAACTTCTGCAGCATAACAGATCAAAAAGGCATTTTGTGTCATAAATTTAGTCCAGACTTTCTCTTTCTTCAGGATGTCTGTACTTCATAAAGGGAAACAAATGAAACAAACCCCAGCACCCATCAATCTCTGTTTTGATCTGCAGGCACAGGCTCAATTATTATTAAAATGAAGTTGGTTATTATAAAATTGCACAGGGTATTTGCACTTTTCTTTTTGTTTTGACAGACATCTCCAGTTTATATTAAAGATGAAGGACAAGCATATATCCGCCCCATCAGAAATGCTTTCCATCAAATTTATTTATATGCCACTGATAAACTAATACTGAAAGTCATTTGAACAGTCATTCATATTGTGTTCTGGAGGGGTTTTTTATTTACTCATTAAAAGAAGTGTGATGCCAGATTTGTAATTTTAGAGATAATAGTCTTGTCTAGATACATTTACATTACAAGCTATAGAATTCCATTTCTCTGGGATGACACCTCAGCTGTAAGATTTTCTTGTCTGACAGTCATTTTTCCTCTAATTTAACTCAGAACTTCCCACAATTAGAACAGTTGCTTAAAAATAGTCAGTTCATGTGAATCTGAATAAAGGCATTTTAACCACTGTGCCTAGATCAGCATGTCACTGGTTTTTTGAGATGTTTTATCTATTAAACTCAGTAATATTTTCCCTCTGAGTTGCTGTGTTTCTCCCAGGCAATCTTCACTTCACGTTCCTGCTACCTTTTGATAGCAACTGAAAAGTTGTCCTACACTCCTAAAGAAAACATATCCAAAGAGGAAACTTGTAATTTTATTCTATTCTACACTGATTAAATACTGAAAATCCATACTCTTCATCAGAAGAATCACACTGTGTTGATAAGAGGGGCCAGAGTCCTCTCTGGAGGAAATAAGTGTGGAAATCCTTCCTGTAATGGTCCCTTCTGCTAATATTTCACTTACTCTGTCAACATTTTTCACTTCACTGGAATTGGAAATACTTAAATCAGGTAGAAATAGTGGGACTGTAGCCATATTCCTATTTACTATAGGAATCAGAAATATTTTCCCCAATGTTTATATGTAATTAATAAAACCTTTGTAGCTCTCTCTAGAAGGAAAGGAACTTTACCTTTCTTTCAACACTTTAACGAACAGCTCCAGAATAAAAATTTAGGCAAGATATGCTTTTGGTTTATTTAAAGATGTTACCTGTTCTGTGAATGAGATCAGTGAGAGTCTCTCCCTAGACTTTGCTGGGATTAAATTCAAGACACACTTTAAGAATACCCCAGTGAACACAGTGTCTGCATTCCCAGCAACTCTTTACCTAAAAGCCCAGGGAGGGCAGACTGGAGCACTGTGTGAACACTTTTGAATAAGACAAAGTATATCATATATTTTATCAAAATTCTGTCAACTTCTAATGGCTAAAACCAGTATTATGGTTGAATTTTGCAACAGATCTTTTTCTCCCATTCCAAGAGAAAGTCAGGAGCGTGTTCCTTCTGCTCTGTTTTCATTAGAATGTTTTAAAGAATTCTTATAGAGAAGAGTTACTCCCTTAATTTGTATTTGGTTAATTAACGACACCTCAAAGCATGTCAGAGCATTAGCCACAATCTAAAAAATATAAGTGTTTAAAATCGTTGGCCTGCATTAGGATCTTTATGAGATTTCTAAATATGTTCCACTGTGCTGTCACACTTTTGCTGAATATTCATTCCCCTTGTTTTCCTTTCAGACAGGATTGCTTCTGTATCAAGGTAGAGGCTGTACCCCACTCACAGTTTTCTCAGGTATTTGTTCCTAACAGTAATTCTTGTTTGTTTCTGATTTATTCTTATTTATTTTGATGTTGTGGAGTGCTCCACACTGGGTTTGCTGCCAAGAGATCTCATCTGTGTATGAATTCCTCACTCTCCTTTCATAGCTTGATTTATGACTTGCCTTTGAACCTGCTCATTTTATCTTGTACTAACTGTGAATTTGAGACAGAGCTGTACTAATTTGTCATCTTTTGCTACAGAAAGTTTTCTCTTCCTTGCTTCCCTTTTCATTCATTGTGAAATGTGCAGCTTAGACTAAGACTGCCTAACAACTGACTGTCGCTTTTCTTTTAATATTTTTAATATTTAAAATTTACTTGGGCTCTTTGAAGAGCTAAAAATTTGGCCTCCCTATGGCCTTTTCCTGCCATGCACTGAAGAGTTGGACTTGATGAACATTTTGGGTCCCTTCCAGCTTGGAATATTCTGTGATAATTGGGAAAATGAATTGCTAAAAGATAATGAATACAAAACCACCTGTTTAGCACAGCCCTCCTTATTATATGGGAATATAAATGTAGTCAAAAGGAGGTGATTAGTAATTATTTTCATTAAAAAGCAATCTGAGTCTCTAGGCTGTGATGTAAAATGCTCTTTATATCCTTGTGATGGGTTGTACAGGCAGTTCCCTTTCTAAACTGAATTTCTTTCAAGGGTGTGTTCCGTTGAGTCAACCTCTGTCTTCAGCAGTCCTGAGCAAATTTATGGCATGATTTACTTTTTAATTACTTCTTTGGACAGGTTTTCTGTGAGGTTTCTTACTTGGCTAATAGTAAGCTATGAAGTTAAGCCACCCATGAGATTTGAACTGTAAGACAGAGCAGCCCAGAGATTCATATTGCCTTCAATACATTTAATTTAGCAAGCTTTTGCAGAAATGGTTTTGGAGCAATGTAGATTTTATCATTAAAGAAGTAATAATAACTGTTTAAAAAGGCTCATTGATATGCCCTTACCTTGTCCCACAAAAGATGTTTGCTCAGGTGTTGCCTTCAGAAGCTGCTTTAGATTTTGGCTTGTGGACCTAAATAATCATTAGATATTCCCTGGAGAGTGGAGGATTGCCAAGAAGTAGATGAGCAATGAATAGTAAAAGCAGGGAGAGAAGGATATGAAGGGAAGTAGAAAGTGAGAAATTTTCCAGGACAGAACTCAAGAGGAAAAAAAGATTAAAAGAACAAAAATTGGTCATTATATCTTTGGAAGCTTTTGTGGGATAAAAAAAGTACATGTAACAGAAAGATATTGAAATTGGAAGAGCTTTTTTTATTAGGATACTCTCCTGGGTTTATGTGGGATAGTGTTAATTTTCTTGTTAGTACTTGGTAAATGGGCAATTCCATAACCCTGGAAATTAATCTTTCCAAAGGCACTCTGAACAGGGAAAAAATACTATTTCATTCATCTAAAAATTAGATATAATTATCAATATTTTATAACTTTGTACTCTGCTGTAAAGTATTTTATAGAAGTCCTTGAGAAAGGTTTGCATTGTAAGCAAATAAGGAAGTAAAGAAAAAGAGTTTTTTACCATAACAGCTTCTTATTGATCCTTTTATTGAACACAAGTGCCTTATATTTTAATGGTATTTTACAGAGTTATAGTGTAGACAGAGGAAGTGATACATAAAATTGTTTTTCATATTTATTTGAAAAAATGTCACATTCAGCTTCTGAACAGCAGTTAGTTTTCTTTTTACTATATTTAAGTTCTCCTTTGCCCCTTTTGAAAACATGCAAATATTGAGGAAAAAAAAATTTAAAATATATTTATTTGCAACTTCCTGGCTCTGTTCCAGATTTTTCCTTCCGTGTGTGATGACAACAAGCAGACACTGCTGCTACTGGTCAAAAAGTTATTGTGACGTTTGTGAAGGGCTTCTTGGTGAATTCTTGTGTCCTAATGGGGGGCTGAAGGGAAGCTTTTTAATAGTTACAGCCTTGGCTGGAAGAGGCAACAGAGCCAAAACCAGACTCAGAGCTGTGACAGAAAATTCCTCACAGCAGCTTGTCCTTGAAACCACGGGGAGACTGTTCTTGAACAGCCTTGCCAGGACGATGCTGTGTCTGTCCTTTCATGTGCCTTCCCCATCATCAGAGTGATGCCAAGCTCTGTTCCTGAGCTGCACGAAGCTCTCTGGTCCTGTATGCAGTGACCACACACTGTTGTCCCACCACTGCTGAAGAACATGTGAAAAACCCCCAAAAGTGGCCTTTCACTGACTAATTCCTATTAAAGAGTTCAGAATATCGAGGTAGCCTTCTCTGAAGTATGACGAGTGAGAGCTTTTGATGCTGTGTGCCCCGAGTTAGGAGATCATTCAGACAGTTTAATTTTGGGTTTTGCCAGGTCTAGCAAAGCCATGCTGACCCTTTCTTTAGCTGGAATGACCGTGTTGGGTTATTCAGCTGCAGCAGCAGAGCCTCTGGGGAGCAAAGAGGCGTTTGTGTGTTTGGACAGAGATTTCCGCAAGGTACGGGAACAAGGCTGATGGGATCTGACAGTGCCCAGTGGGGACAGGCTCAATTCATGGACAGCAGTAGGATTTGGAGTTTAGTCACAGCATAAGCAAGGAGTGTCTAAAACCATCCATCCATCACTGTGACACTTCCCTGGAGCTGCTTCCCTTCACCTTTGTTAATCACATGCAAAGGATCGGGCTGAGACAAGCCGAGAGCTGATCTTTGCTGGCCACAAAATGACACCTTCAAGGTTTACACTGCAGTAGCTTCTCCAGAAAATCTGTTAAGCTCATTCTCAGATTCCCTTTATTGGCACGTAGTTCATTGCTGCTATCTGTTGGATTAGCTATTTTTTTTTTTCCAATTAAAGCAATCATTAACACTCCATGTCAGATTTGAAGTGCATTAGGATATTCTTGCACATTTTAGACATCTGGACAACACTGATTGTGCAAGGCTCAGGTGCAGATGGGGATTTCTTTTTTCCTGTTTTAGCTTTATCCTTTTTTAATTAGGGTCACGTATCTTACGTATGTCTTGTAAATATTGTAGGGAGGCTTCTTGTCTGTGCCAGTCCTGCAGCATCAGGACCTCAGTAAAGGAGGCTTTCATGGTGGCAGCAACAAGGAAAAGAGATTCTGACCCTTCTTAAAGTTTTACTTTCATTACTGATGGTGAATAAGAAGAGGAGATCTAATAAGATCTGATTTAGAGAGAGGAAAGGTTGCAACAAAAGTAGTCCAGGAAAAATGCAAGAAAGGCTTTCTTACTGAAATCCTCCATCTTGTGAAGGGTGATGCTTGCCTTTTTATACATAGAACTTAATTTCACTGAGGAGTGTCCCAGTTTGAGGCAAATTTGGAGGAAATATCCGAAATCAAGTCTCTCTGGACTGGTTTACCCCTCATGAACCATATTAGGATGCTGGAGGCACATGTGTACACGCATGCTATAGGAATATTAGGTTAGTATATGAAAGAATCTGAATTCTGCCAACAGTCTGACAACACAGATTACAAACTTTGTGCTGAATCTTTACTTTTTCTCTGTTGAACAAATTCCTTTTTCCTGCACTCTCATTTCTTGATGGCAGTGCTCAAAGATATTCTGAGCTCCTGCTTCCTTTAATTGACTAAGAGGTGACAAATAGCATATCTCCAGGGAAGACCCAATTTTAAGGCCACATTAGTGCAGAGCCTTCAGCTCAGTACAATATTATAATAAACTTCACTCCTTGTCTCTTCTGAGAATACCACCAGCCTTTTCAGGTGTTTTTTACTCTCCCAAAGCACAAAATTGGTAAGGAACATGCAAGGCTTAGAGGTGTTCTGGCTTGGGTTTAGCAGTTCCATGGATTTTGTTGCTCTCAGTCCTATCCTGGCTGACAAATCTTTAGTCATAACAGCAGTTCTCTCTCCTTGGCTATTATTTCAGAAGATGATTTAAGAAAGCACTTAATAGCCTTAATGAGGACAATAAATGATCCCAGTGGAACTGATATGCAAATATTTTTTTTTGTGCCCTGCCGGATCAGGTTTGCAAGTCTTATTTCTAACCTCAGTGGCAGAACCACAATTTTCCTGCTGCTAACCACTCTCCCTCACCGAAGAGGGCTCATTTGGGAGCAACTGATGCTTTCCCAATAACCTACAAGGCACTCCAGCTGAACATTTCTGTGCTTAGTAAATATGCTATTCAGTTGCTAAGAGTAATGAATCCTTAAGTGTACATAAGAATGATTTATTGCATAATGTGAATTTACAGCCCATTACGGGAAATAATTGCATTCCGCTAATTACAAAATTTAATAGTCACTCCAGCCTGGGAAACAGCAGTATGAGCAAGCAGATTCGCAGCCATGCATTCCAAAGGATGAACTACATGAGAAGCAGTTAGCTGAAAATCAGTTTAATTTACTATTTTAGTTTGATAGAATGGCATCCAATATGAAGTGGAGCATGTGAATTGATATAAAGGAGTTGATACTTGGTAAACGGAATGTGATGCAAAAAGAAAAGCCACCCATTATGTGGAGTGGTCTGTTTCACCTTCTGAGCGACTCTTGTGGTTTCTAAGATCCTTCTTTTGGCAGATGATTTGTTTTGTCCTGGACTTGGGAAAGTAAAACCATCTTTCCCTGACCAAAAAAGTTCAAATTTAACATGATTCAGGTGGAGACAGCAGATTGTCAGCAAATTGTCAGTCAGTGTGCAAATAGTGGAGCATGTGTGGCAAAACTGTTGCTTTTGGATGCATGCATGTTGCAGAAAAGAAGATGTTAAATGATAATACTGTCCAAAGCTGATGAATTTTCTTGGAGAACGAGATAACTTCAAGAGCACAATCAGTTGCCCAAGGGCTTACTTAAACACAACTGCAAGTTTTGCTTCCATAACTTCACAAATTCTCATCAGGGTCAAACTGGAAAAGCAACAATTGGGCTCGTAAAGTACTCATGTTCACAGGGCTGAAAATTATGCTCTTGACTTACCAAGACTTAGGAGAAATGTAGTCTTTTTGAAAGTACTGAACACACCAAATATTTTTATGTATTTGAAGCCAAAGGCAATATTTCAAAAGATAAATCCCTTGACAAGTTTCTTTGGGCTTGCAAACAGCTGATCTGGGATTAAGTTTGTTTTTTTTTTTTTCCTTCTTAAATATACTGTAGATTTAAGGTTTTACCAAAGGTTTCTTTTTTTCCTTACCCAGCTCAAATCAGAAAAGTAAACCCAATCTTATTTCAGAATGAAAATATGTGTTATTAAATGCCATTTTTCCTCAGTGTTACAGCTCTAGCCAAGCTGGTTGATGTAAATTACTTTCATCTCTCATCTGGTGCTTTCCTAACTTGCTTGCCATAAAATTATCAGTGCAGTATGAATGCCAAAAATTACCCACCTTTAATTGTTAATTAGTCCAATTCCGTCAGGTCCTAGGATTTATGGCTCCTATATGGGAAATGGATTTGTTTTCTTTCCTACCTGCTAATCCACATGCAGATGGAGATAGCTGCAGGTTTCTTTCTGTGCAATTTTGGTGTTGGCTGGTTATTTAAAGGAGCTTTTAAAAAACAGGAGAAGCAAAACTGATGCCTAGAAACCAGGAGGGAATTCAGTTGTCTGATGGTATTTGCATGTCTGTTTAGGAAGTTCAGGAAGTTCAAGCCTAAGGTTATCCTTTCTAGTCTCTACATTTCCCAGGATTACAAACACAAGGCTGAAGTTGTTCATTTTTACCTCTGTTTACAAACCGGCAGCAGCAAATTGCAATTCGCTTGAATAAATATATTCATTGCTGTTGATTTAAATAAGTACTTGCAAAACAAGGAGGTCAAAACCTGAGTTTTTCTGAGCAGCTAGAGCACAAATGGATCTTGGTTTGTACCATCTGGTGGCACATTCAGTAGTTCAGCAGTTCAGGACTACTCAACACTCTGATATTCACACTGCCTGTAATGACAAGCAGTCTAAGTGTTGTTTCTGTGTCCTAAAGGGGTGTCTATCACTTACATCGAGTTTTTTTGGCATAAAAGGTTAAATGGGAAGATTGTTACAACATTAGGTAACCTTGCCACTGACTTTCTTTTCAAACTGAAAAATGGCTTTTACTCCAACTGCAGCAAAAGCTGCTCACCTTATTGATGGATGCATCCAGTCAACAGCTGGGGAATGATGCAGTGAAGGACCATTCAAATGATTTAGCTGATGTATGGGCACTGGCCTGAAATTCATGGCTGACAGAAAAAGGACTGACCAGCCAGCCAGGATTTAAGTGCATGGTGTGTCTGTTGTTATCACTGCAGGATGTTGTTGTCAGACAACAACTTCCACTCGTGTTCTGTGGCCTTGGTACTCGTGTGTTTTGGAATATTTGGTCACATCCTATGCCATTGGAGCTGCAGAGATCACATGCCTTAAATATAGTCTTATTTCATTTATCATGTAGACACTGTTTTTCCTCAGCAAGGACTTCTCTTCACAGTCTTTAACCTCATATCCACTTAGATTTACCTAGATTTTTACAGATTAGCAAATATGAAAAAAATTTCTTACATTGCATGTACCCAAGGTGAGTAAGCAAGGTTAAAATGGAATATTGCTGTGGTAAAGAAGGATGTACAATTTACCAATGAAGGAATTGTAGAGGGGCTTGAAGTTAAGCTTGAAGTTAAGCTTGGAGTTTACCGATAAATTCCTTTGCCCCAAGACCCATCCTGTAGACCTCTTATTTATTAAACAACCAGTATATATTTCAAACGATGCTATTTGCACAACTCAGCAGATTTCCTTTTACCCTTTCCTAAGGTCACAAACTGAGCAAAACCGAACCTTCAGCAGAGCTGAGCAAGTTCACTGCTGGTGTTCATTCAACCTCAGTTTAGGGGTGGATGTGAAATTATTATTATGTGAAATTATTCATATCTGTTGCCAGGCAGGTGGCACCTTGTGTGTGTGTGTGTGTGTGTGCAAGGGACCAACTCCCCTCGCTGTGCCACGATGATTTGAGCAGCTTACACAGTAAAACTCTGTCTGTAGGCAGGGTGTGCACAAATGAGAAGTGCAAAGCTTTTTTAAACTTGCTAATGCACCCAGCAGCTAACTGTGAATAATGATCTGCCAGGCTAAACATTAATATGCCCCTCAGCTCCCGATGAAACACCTGATGGGCCTTTGCCAGCCAGGCAGTTGTCAATCAGATGGGGATGTGTCAGTCCCCTTTGCTTCTTAGAATAGGCTGATCCTCTGCTGTTGCTGAATTAGCATCTCTGCTGGTTTTTCTCTCTAGTTCCATGTGTTCTCACAGAAGTATTTTCCTCTTGAATTTTGTTTAGCTGCCCTTTCTCAGGTACCTTACTCTTGCATCCCGAAATGTTTGTATCCAAGCTATTGATTGTCTCTAAAATCCATCACTACCAGGGAGATCTCAACAGCATTCCAGCTGAAGCTGACAAGCAGATGATGGATTGTTCTCATTAAACACTGATGCTCATATTTTAAGCAGTGCCCCAAACTTTCAAGGATTCAAAGTAGGATTCAAAGTTAGAAGAGTGGAGGACTGGAAAGATTAAAGCCTGCCATGGCCCATAACTATGGCCAGGTAATGACTAAGTCATGAGTTCTTCACCAATGTTTATGAAGGCTTTGGGCCTCCTTGCCTTCGACAGAAAGGGACAGTGTCAGATCCCTTTACTGTTGTGTAAAATGAGGTTTTTATATATAACAGAGAAGGAACTTCTAGTCAGGTTTAAATGCACAAATTTCCTCCTGCTGTGTATTAAATTCTCTTATTAGCTGGGTGTTTCGATGTTACATTGGAGTCTTAGCGTAAATGTAGTCTAAATAATTAACAGTAATTTCTTTAGTATGGGTCAGGAAGCTCAAATCATTCTTTTTATAGAAGAGGAAAAAGTGGTTGTAACCCTGAATGTAGTTTTACATGAAGCATTTAAACTAGAACTCTGACTATGCACAACACTACCAGGAATTGGATCATGCTTTTATCAAGCACCCCGGTTTCTACTGAAATTACATCTGGCATCAGAGTTTTCATTTTCTTTTTTTACAAGTGATAACCTGAGGGCTTTGAAAAGGCTTAATAATTTTAAATTTTTATTCTGCTATGGTGATCTGATACCACTTCCTTGCATTTTGTGGCTGCACTATTCCTGAGGCATTTTGCTAAACCACTGTAGATGGTATGTTGACAGAGTAAGTTTTAATGAATGTTTATTTTAGACATAATGCCAAAAGACGAAAAGGAAAAAAGGCAATTTTCTCTTAGTCTTTGAAAGGAAATCCACTAACTGGGACTTTTGTCCTTCCTGGTTTACTGCTAAATTCAGAGCTGTGTAAGTCATTATGGAGCAATTCTATTTCAGAAAGCAGACACTCAGTGCCACTTGCGTGCCAAAGGGGCAAACGAGGCTGCTGGTGTGGAACAGGAGAGTCTGTGCCTCAGCTAAACATTTGCAGTGACACATGCCACGGTCCTGAAGAGGAAGAGCCCCTGCAAACCCTGCAGGGCTGCCAAGGTTGTGGTGTTTCAGTGGAGGGATCACCATCTGCACACAGGAAACTCTCTGTGCCCGGAGAGCACCTGGGGCAGGGTGGGGCATGATCCGGCTGCACTCAGTGGCTTCAGTTGTTCAAGGATTTTCGGATTCAGTTGCTGGCTGAAGTTCCCCCAGTGTGGGTATAATCACACCCTGATACTCTGATTAATGGAGGGATTACAGCTCTGTGTTAAGAACCCAGCAAAATCTCTGACTTTATCCTCCCAAACACACCCTGTGAAAGATTTTCCATCTGTGTGCCATTACCTGCCAGGAAAGACCCTGACATCCCTCTTTTCTCCCCAGAGATCTGCTTTCCTCTTAAAAGGACACGAGGCAAGGGGTTTTGGGGATGTGCTTGAAATGCCACACTCCATAAAGGCATCGTGCTTTGATAATCTTCCTCCCTGCACCTTTTTCAAGGGAGTGGTGATCAGGCTGCTGTCAGAGAGCCCCTCTTCATCACCTCAGCAGGCAGCCCGGCCGTGACACCGAGGAAATAACAGCTTGCCACCTCTTCAGAGGCAGAGTCACCTTGGAGGAGCTGTGCTACCTTTATTTTTCTCCCTCAGAAATGCTGGTTAGTGTACCTAAGACTGTTATATATTTTCTTTTTTTTTTTTTTTTCCCCCTGATTGTCTAGCAAGCTGCAATTTGGTTTTGCTTGCATCGCTGTCAAAAATGGAAATGGTTTGGATGCAAATTTTAACCTTAAATTGACTTGAAACAAGATGAAACTGTACAAAAGAGGATCAGCAAATGCACAAAAAGAAACAGTCTCTTGTTTTTATAGGTTACTTCCCTATTATTATATGTGATAAAGTATGTCATTTATCCAAACTACTTATATATTAGTAATATACAATTTATTCAGAGTAGCCATTTATTACTAAATTCTAACTTCCATTTATTTACTAAATTATTCCTTTCCACTTGTGATTTGCGTCAAACTTTATCTGAGATTTTGACTTTAATCAGGAAGGCCTAAAAATGGAATTCTAAATTTGCAATTCAGACTTACAGTTTAACAAGGGTCTGACTTTTTTTAGGCATGATATTGCTGCGGGAAAAAAAAAAACCAACAAAAATGTTTTAAAAAAAGCAGCTTATTCTAAAAAAAGGGAAGCGTTATTTTTAATTAATGAGTTATCTTTCCAGGGTCCAAATTATCTTGGATTATGGGACTGCTAGTTCTCACTCGTCATTTAGAGCCATACCTTTTGAGGAAAACAGTTCTGCCAATTTCTCAATATGTCAGAAAATTCTCTACTTTAAATTACTCTCTGAACTGGTTTACTTTAATGAACTGACATGGGGAAAAAAAAATCTACCTTCAAAGCAAGTCTGTCTGCCAAGAGGATATGGCTGGAAAAAGCTGGTTTCAACTCTTCAAACAGTTTAACCTGCTCACATTAGAAACCTCTGCTTTACTGGTTCAAAAATCTATACAGGTCAGCGAATACTACCTCAATTATTTTATTTAAATTTTAGAAAATGTAGTGAGTAACAGATAAGGAGGCAAAGGATGTATTATTTTTTAAATTATGCTGATACATTTCTCTGATGTCAAAGAAATTATGTTGTTTAAATTAAATTCAATTGAAATATTAAACAAACATTATTATATTAAAGTTAAATGTTTCCTTAACTAAGCTTTCTTCAGAAATGGATCCCACATTGCAGTTTCCACATCAATATTATACCTTTGAATGTGCAGTGTCTCCCAGAAACGTCGTTATTTTCAGCCCAGAGGCTTCCACTTTGGGAGAATTTTGATTCTGAAGAATGATTGATCTTCTCCAAGAGGAGAAATTAGTTTATTTAAAACAAAACCGACCAACCAAACAGAAACACAAACAAAACACCCCAAACAACAGTCTACTACTCTGTTTAAATTTAGTCTACATGGAGATCGAGGTACACAAACGCCAGCTGAGAGATGCTGAATATTTTATTCTAAATTCAGATGGCTATTAACACAGTGCTAATANACTCTACAGAGATTTTGGCAATAAAACAAGGAGTCATAGGAATTAGAAAACTCTTCATTATTATCATTCCAATGGCTCCCCAATGTGCACTTGGGAAAAAACCTCAAACACTGAGCAGTTAACGTGAACACACTGCTGCCTTTCCCCAGAGGCTGATAATTCATCTCTGCACATGTGAAGTACCAGAAGGCCCTAATCTGTGCTAAACTCAGGAATTTCACTTTAAATCTTCTTTTCTTTCCAGAAAATTCTCTTGATGAAAGCACTCTGGCTAAACTGCAGGCCACATTCTTTTCCCAGCTGAGTCACTGTGGTGAGACAAGGAAGAAGGAAAAATCCTGGAGCACTTCCTCGAAGGGGAAAAATATTCAAAGTGAAAATGACAGAGAAGCAAAGTTTATGAAAAAAGAACCAGCTTTCTTTGGCACCACTGACCACACAACTTTGGCTGTTTGCAAAAACAGTTTAGGACCTTTCTGAGCTCTTCTGCAAGCTTAATTTAGCAACTTCTTTTGTAGCTAAGGGGAAGTCAAAAGAGGTCACATATGTGCTGAGGAAACTCACTCGCATAAATTCTGCAGCTTTTATGCACTGACATCCCTTTTGGCATTTTAGCCTCATCATCCCTGAGGCCTGCAGGACACAGGACCATGAGTAAGCTCAAAATAAATGGAATAATTCAGTACCCTCAGCCTGAAACAGTCAAAGATCATGACTTGTCTCCGTCCCCCCGGGCTATCTGCATAGCGCAAATTAAGTTTATTTTTTTTAAATATGGTGATTTTTTTTTCCCCCCAGCTAAATATGTGAATCCTTCTCTTTCACAGAAACGTGTTTCAAAAATGTTCTCAGTTCATCGACCTAGAAACATTTTTTTCATTAAAAAATGCCAGCAGAGATCCTCACAAGCATGTGAGAATTTCAGGAGACACAGAATGGTCTTTACTACGAGACTTGGCCACATCATTCCTGGAATGACTTCTACGTATCCTCCACAACATCCTGAAACACCAAAGGATTTGCCTGGCTTTTATTTTCCCTTTGAAGCTGTGAACATCAGGTAAAAAGATTCTTTTGGTGAATTCTGTGTGCCTTTCCCCATTCATGGGAATAGGGAGGAGCAGCTGTGCCTGGAGATGAGCAGGATTTTGGGGCACAGTCCCTTGGCTATTTGCTGTTCAGCCTTAGGATGTACTTTGCAAGAAAAGAGCTACTTTTACCAAAAAGTTTAAAAGCAGGAGGGAGATTGAACCAGCTAAGCTCTGAAGGGCATGATAACAATAGAGCAGCTGGTGGTTATTAAAGGATTTATGACAAGGTTAAGTAGCACAGTACACAAGTTTCAGCACAAATTTCTGTTTCTTCCTCATCTCTTAGGTTTCCCTATCCACAGCAGCAAGCAGGCAATAGGTAGAGTATTATATCCTTGCAGAGAAATCCCACCAACCAGAAAAAAATGTTTGAGATTAACAGGAAAACAATCTAGTTTTCTGTAATTTTCTAATTTTCTCCTATAATGAATATTGTACAGATTTTTATCAGGCTCTTACTTGGTATACTTGGTTATTAATAATTTCAAGTATATCAGAAATGGAGCACTTTTGGGGTTTGGTTTGGTTTGGTTTGGTTTCTTTGTTTGGTTTGGTTTTTTGGGTGGTTTTTTTTGGTTGGTGGTGGTTGTTTTTGTTGTTGTTTTGTTTTGGGTTTTTTTTAAGAATCTGTGAGATTTAAAATGACACAAAATTGTAAAGCTAATACACTCAGGGTATGGGAACGACTTAAATCTGCAATCTTCCTTTTGGTGTTGCTGAAGCCTGAAGTGCAGTCTCTTTTCTGGTTAGGTGGTGTCTCTTCCTGTCACTCCTCACAGCTGCACTCATTCTGCAGCATGATCACAAATACACAAAACAATTTGGAAATCAGGGTCAATCACATCTGTTCAGATTCTGTTATAAATTCAAAATTAAAGAAAATTTCCAGTCTGCTGGGCAGAACTCAGCAGAGCTGCAACTGAGCAATCCATAACCTCACTTCATTTCTAAAGAAATTTAATGGCTTGAAGGCTTCTGCTCTTTCCTCTCTGCAGATTCTCTTCTGAAGAATCAAGCTATCCTTTTCTCCTCTCAGGGACTTTTCTACTGCTAGAAATTCCTATTCAAAGGTTTTTGCTTTCCAAAGCTCACTTCTTTTCCCATCCTTAATTTTTGACTGAAGGTACAAAGTTGTGATTCTTTAATTTTTGGGTTTTGTAGCAGCGAGATACTGGTTTGTACATCCCAAAAAGCATCAAATTCAATGCTCTGAGAGGTTGGAAGTACACAGAAAAGAGGCAGCCATGCAAACTCCTGATGGAATTTGGTGAGGTCCGTGCAGCTTCCATTAAAATGTGTCTGTAGTAACTGGGCTAATGACCTCTTAAATAAAAAACTGTCCAATTTTAGCACCATTTGAAGCACAGTGAACAAAAGCAGATGCATTGCATGGAAAAGCCTGGCTCTGGCAGGAAGATGAAGAAGATGGACTGACAGATCTTCACAAATCTGTGATTCCCTGACTCAGAGGTCCCTGTTGCTTAATCAGTTCCATTAGTTTCAGCTGAGTAGTTGTGATGTGAAAGTTTTTGTGCAAAATAAAATCATGAGATGTGTCTGTACTGCACAGCACAAAGTATGGAGGAGGAATTCACCAGCAGCATAAAACTGTCACTTACAAAATAAAATTAAAGAAAGGGAAAGCTGCTAAATTTGTAAAAGTAGTAAAAAATCTGCTGTCCAGCAGGTTAATACTGGAGAACATCAAACCTTTCTGTTCTGCTGTCCAGTGTCACTTAGTCCTGGCATTACTCATTGGAGAGAAATTACAGTTGCAAAAATGGATGTGGTAAATAGGAAACTAATTGCTGACCACCGATTTCCAGGAAGTGTATGAACAACTGTGATTTTAATACAGAATAAACTGCTTTATAATGTTTCTAAAATATGTATATAAATTAATGTATAGTGGTTGAGCAAGTTTATTATTAAGGCAATTGTAGTACAGTGATTTAATGTGCAATGGCTCTGTTCAGTCCCTATTTTAATTTCTAGTGGAGAACTTTACTGGTGTTTTCCTTAAGAAATGCAGTATTTAGTCCTATAGATTTGGAGATTTCTTCCATATTCTAGACGACCTTTTTCCATTGCATACACAATAGTTCTGGTTTTTATGAGCATTGACAGCACAGCTGCATTTTGCTATTTCCACAGAAAAGAAAAGATAAAGAATTCAGTTTTGTCTCTGGTTTGGCTGAGAACTGGTTTCTAGGGTTTTTTGCCATGGAACTCTTGGTCAGACTGTGCTGGATCTTCTCAAATGAATTTAGTGGCTGCTGCGGGGTGGTGAGTTTGTGGGATTTTTGTTTGAAAAACACCTAGAATGCTTGCATTAAAAAAAAAAAAAATCAGATTATTCTGTTACAGTGATCACTATCAGGCTTAGTCACATCACTTAGACCTAATGGCACTGTCTGAGCATAGCTCAGCTGAATTGCAGGTCATAAATTCTTACTGTGCCATTTAACTTGTTTATTGATGCCTGTATTTAAAAAAGTGACTGAGATAAATAATCCAGTAAACATGAAAAGCAAGAAAGGAATCTTCCCTCAGATTGCCAATTTTGCTGTTCTTTCTCTTAGGAAACATTTATTTCATTTGTGTTTTAAAAAAACAATGACTTAGATAAATAAACCGGTGAGAACATGAAAAACAAGAAAGCTTTCCTCAGGTTACCATCTTTGCTACTCTTTCTTATGAAACATTCATTTTGTTCGCCCATTTGTAGATCAGAATAATGACTGAAATGTGCTTTCAATTTTTTAAAGTTGTTAAAAACATGAATTTTTACCCTCGCATCCCTATCACATTTCACCTGACACAAGAATTCCAACTATTGAAGGACACGGATCTGTTGTGAATGTAAGTTATTCGGATATTACAAACCATCTAATAACTTTTACAATGGTTGTAAGATGAGAATGGCATCCAATTTAAGCAGCTGTTTGGAGAAAGGTGGCACATTTAGTCTCAGTGACATTAAATACATTAGCATGAAGGAAAAACAGCACTA
Source organism: Pachycephala philippinensis (assembly GCA_013397055.1). Lineage (NCBI taxonomy): Eukaryota > Metazoa > Chordata > Aves > Passeriformes > Pachycephala > Pachycephala philippinensis. The sequence goes on from VWZT01001214.1 coordinate 1,066,338, forward strand.
AAACTGCAAGGGAAAGAGATAAATTGAGACCTAGATCAACAGAAAAAAAAGTGAATTGTCTCTCTATTCACTGCAGGTGCTGTGTTTGACAACCCAGCCACGGGAAGATGTTCTTTCTGAGGTAATCCTTTCCTAACCTTGATTAGGGAAGTGCCATATCCTGCTCTGGATACATCTATTTAATTTCATCACTGTGTCAAACACAGGCCAGGTGCTTTTAATAGAAGACAACAGAGAAATATAAAATGAACCCACAGTTTACACTCTTAAATCTGCTTCTGTCAGGCTGCCCTGCAAAATGACGGTGCCCTAGAGATTGAACTGCTGAAGAGTTTTAAGGATCAGAGCAGGCTTTTTGTCCCAATTCCATTTAGCTGAGGTCATGGCTGTGCCTCCTCCCCCAGTGCCTGCTGCCAAAACAGCATCAGCCCTCTCTTCATGAGGAGCTTTGGCCCATTTCTTTCCTTTTGGTCACCACCACAGCAGATCCAGCAGATTTTGTGAGTGCTCTTTTAACGTGACCTGCATTACTTTAAATGACTGGAAAAGTCTTGCTAATATTGGCCAATTTTCATTCATTGGCCTAGAGGGGAAGGGGAAGAAAGGGATGAAGGAAATTCCCCCTTTTTCCAGTACTGATCCCCAGCAAGGGGCACTCCTAAAGCCCCATTTTATATGAAAATTACTCTAAGTGACAAATATTAAAGTACTGCCTGCGTGCAGAAGTCAAAAATAGCTTTTCCTGGACTCTTCCCTTCTCTGCTGGTTTTAGTAATGGCTGGAAAACTTTGGAGGATGGCAAGCCCCCACCCCCCCTATTTTGGAGCTAAATTGTTGGAGAAAATAAAAACCAAAGAGGTGGAATGACCAAACTGGCCTAAAGAGATAAAGATAGGTTTAAAAATGGAATTCCCAGAGTCACATCTCAATGGCTTAACCATCCCTTGTTGCAGCATTTTAAAATTTTCCTGAATGTACAGATCCCTTTATTAAGCCACTTTTATGGAGTAAATAAATGTCATTTCCATTGGCATCAAAACCAAGCGTCTAGCCCAAGGAAACACAAATGACTTGACAAAAACTATTCCCTGTGTCAGGGACAGGGTTACAGTAGGAAAGTGGACATTTCACCTCATAACTTGTAGCATTATTTTTGTTCGCTCCAAATTTCCTGTAAATTATGATTTCTCATGCACACTATCAAGAAACAAACAGTAATTATTCTGAACTACTAATTTTATTTTATTCTTGTAGCTGAAAAAGTCAGTTTACATCCACTTGCAATATTTCCAGCTTTGCTCCACTTATAATACCTTCTGTTTTGTAGCTTTCTCACCATGGTTTTCACCATGACAGAATGCCAGTATAACGTATGGAATTAATCTGGAAACCTATTTGTCTTTATTTTGTTTTAATATTACAGCTTTGACTTCTCCTAGCTCCTCATTTTTACTCCATTTTTGAAAGTATGAGGAAATATTTTTAAAGTACTAGAGACCCTTAATTGCTTTTGTCCTTTCAGTGTGTATCATGCATTAATATTTAATAGTGGGCACCGATTTTTATGACAGGAAACATTTTCCAAACTGTGCCTTTTCTGTTTATCTTTATAACTTCTTGCAAAAACAAACTGAAATGAAAATGAAATGTGTATGTGAGACACAAATTTTAGTGTAAATTTTTTCCTGATTATTTGTGCTCCATGCTAACTGGTTCAATTAATTTGCTTTCAGAACATCATTTTGAAAAATACCTTGGTATGAACAAAATTACTGTGTCTAAACCTGTGTGCTACCATGTCCAAAATGCTTTCAATGTTTACCCAGTCTTGTACATCTTTATTCTACACTGCAATTTAAAAGATAGATCATCCTTCTGCCTCACCCAAACAGGGCATGTTTATTATCCAAACTTTGCAAGTTCCAGTTGTTTTTCAGAGACATTTCAGTGACACTACTATAAAGAAAAAAGGGAATAAAAGATGTGCACTCATTAACCAGGAGTCAGCTTACAAATGAAATTTCTGCCTTTTAGAGTTATGTGAAAAAATAAAATTCAAGACTGCAGAGGAAATGAAGAACTTCGTCTTATTTTGGCAAACATAACTGCATGCTCATATGAATGTGTTCATTCTTATATGGTGTAACAAAGGAACCACTGGAGAAGTGGTTTTTTTCTAGTCTGTTTTTTTCTAACTTTAGAAGTTTCACAAAGCTTGAGCTTTATAGAGATTATAGAGAGCTGGTAAATGATTCAAAGCAGTTAAGGTAATTATTGCTCATGTGTCATAGAATTGTTAGTAGCACACAACATCAGTTTGAGTATTACCTTGTATCATAAGTGGACAATCCCTTTTACTTTTCCTCCTCATAAACTGCTCACATGTATTTCTTCATAAACTCTATCAGCTGATAAGTAACCCACCAAATATTGGCCACATTTGGTGTTCAAGTTTCATTTCCATGAAGTTTGATTTCTTATCATAGAGAAAGCATAATTGTCCACACAGTGGACAGTTACATATATAATACATATTTTTATTCCAGCAAGCATGACATGTTTGATTATAAGAAGTCAAATACATAGGCTTTGTACCAAAAATTAATAGACCCTTGTGTTTTGTTTCCTCAGGAAGTTATTTTACCTTCAAGTGCATGGGAACTTTGCATGAAGTATAAGAAAGGAAGCAAAGAGAAAAATGCATCATTGTACATGGGCAAAATTTCTTTCCTGCAGCAGAGCTGGAAGGAATTCCTGTGCAGCATTTCCCTTTCAGGAGAACAGATTGGAAATGCTGTCGCTGGAGTGAGCAGATGGTGTCCATAATGACTGGCACCCCCTGGAGCTGTACGAGCACGGGCATCCTCATCTCCTGGCAGGTGGCTCAGGTTGGTACCCACTGACATGAGCTGCCAAGTGTGACAAGGACCGAGCTGGGTTAGAGGTGGGGTGCCCAAAAGTGGTCACTTCCTTCCAAACCCTTCTAAATGTGCCTTTTTTTACAGCAGTGAGGGCGAGAAGTTGGTAGGGAGTGTTGCCAATGCTTTCAATAACGATGTGACAGAAAGGTAAATGCATTAACTGGCCATTTTCTCTGATTGTTTGTAAATCTTTGAAGACTGCCCCTCCCAAATCAGCAGCATGCAGCATGATAAGCAGAAATTATGAATTAGCATCAGTGCTTTATGCTTCTAATCAATGTCATGCTTCCAATAAACAGGAGGGTGCTTAAAAGCCACTGATGTTACTTGACCCATCCTCTTTACAGCTCATTTGCCTCATACTCTAAATGTCAGATTTCCATACAGAAATCAGGCAGCCTCTTTTCAGGGAAGCCTTTCAAGACCATGCAACGAGTGAATCCATAGAAAGTTATTCCAAGTGATAATAATGTGGAGTTTAGTTCATGCATGTCACTGAAAAAAGCACTATTTAGTAGTTACTGAAATTGAACTTAAGCAATGCAGTCATTTGAAAGTAGTTTAGGAAGGGCAACTGCTGAGTGGAATTAACTTAAAAATGGATCCACTGAGGATGTTTTTAAATATCTTATCTTATATCCCTCTGATATCCTGACTGATACCACAGCTTCTGATTGCTAAATAAGATCTCCTCCCCTGCCACAAATTTATAGAAAAGCTACATCCTATTTTGGTAAAATTAAGGTAATGATCACACAAAAACCTATGAAAAAAAAATAGAGTATATGCACTGATTTCCATTATTGACACCCTTCTCTGGAACTATCATATGCCTGGTTTCCCAGCCCCACAAGCAGTCCTGCAGCTTGCTATTTCAGAAGACTCACCTGTGTCAGCAGGCAGACTCACAGCTCAGCACGAGATTAGGAGATCCTGAGGCAGGATATAGGACAGTCCCCGGGTGTGTACATGCATCTCCTGAAGCTGTGCTGCACTCAGGGATGGAGCTGAGTTCAGATTTACATGCAGCAGTAACAGAGTAGGATATATCTTGACAGCACTGTTGGAAATGGAGACGGAAATTTCTTTCCTGATACCTATTTTTGTACTGTTGAGTACATTCTATTTTAAAGGTGTACTGATAGGTATATTCCTGTTCGTTTCTGTTAGTTCGTTTTCACATAGCATCTCCTAAGACACAGGGAAATTCTCTTTGAGCTGTTTGTGCCATTTATACTTCCACATCCCCTGATCAAACATTTTAAAGGTTTCACCAGCACTCTGCACCTCAGCTGCCGGAGTTTCTTGCTTTAGGTACCAAAGTAGAGTTTTGAATTTACTCTTCTCTCCCCCCAAACACAATTTCTAGTGCCGTTCTTGTCCTTAGCACATTCATACCGTGGTTGAGAACAGCAGAGAGATCAGCTCAAATGCTCTTTTTTTCCTGGGAGAACCTGAACCTAAAATTCTGCCAGGACACAGAATATAACTAACCTGTTACAATTGTCCTGATTTTGGTGCTGCCTTTTCCAGCTACAAACAGCAGAAAATGCCAGTTTTCTCTGGTTGGATTAATTATGTTCTATTAAAAAATAACATAACAAATTCAATCATTCAGGCTTTCCTGATACACAGCATCAGCCACAATACCTGAAACTGTGGGCACCATAGCAAAATACACACTTTTACCACTACAAACAGATCCCAACAGCAGCTTCGATTTTCTATGGAATAAATATATTTATATTTGTTACACATCATCCCTCTCTTGCCTAGAAACCCTGCAGGAACACAGCTGCAAAGGAGCTCCTGCTCTGCTGACTACAGGAGCTCAGTTTTCTTGTGGGAAAGAGTTCAACAGATATGCTTGGAATTTAAGAAGAGCATTTTTGCCTCTCATGGTTGGCTTAAAATTACATTAAAATTACATTAAGGCAATGATGGGTTATTGATCACTATCAAAATAAAATATCTAGTTACTCACATTTAAGGAATTGAGTAAGCAGAGGCGTGAGCAGAAAATTGTAGTGTTCACATAGGGGGAAGTGATATTCTAATGTATCCTGGCAGAACAGGGCTTGAGACTTGACTTCCCGAGGGAAGTGGTTTGAAGTCTGGTTTAAAAGGAAAATATTTTCATTTCCTGAGGAAAAAAGTCTTTCCTGGAAGCTATTTTTGAACCCTAAGGAAACAAAAACCACATTTACCACCTGGGGAATTTTACTGTAATAGGTCTGAATGAAACTTTTTTAAGTTCATTGATCTTTTTGATTTTTTTTCAACAAATATAATTAACAAATGTTTTCTAGTCTTATTCATACAGAAACAATAACACGGAAATCAAATAAATCTGTGTGTGTGTGTTTTGGTGGTATCCATTCATGTTTACCTGCTCAGAAAGCTAAAACATTGTTACCAGTCAGGTAAATGATCCAGGCAGAGACATTCAGGTGCCTCTCAGGGCTGTTGTGATGCCAGCAGGGCTGTGCCCATCACCTGGCACAGGAGCTGGCTGGAAGAGCCTCCTGAATGACTGCCTCTGCCTCTGGCTTTTGGCTTGGGCTGCCACGATTGCCACCAGGAAGAAATTGGCTTTTCTGTGCCCATTGTGTCACCCTAAATTACAGCTTAATTGCTTTGCCCAAAGACGTTCAGATGAGTCGTTCCCTGCTGCCCATTTCCTGGCACCACCAATGTGGGAAGAGGTGAGAAAACCAAGGGTAGGGCTGCATCTACTGTAGATGCCTGAAGTTATGTGAAATTTATTCTGCCAGATACTTATTGACTCAAAAGATCAATGACGCTAAGACAAAAAGCTGTTATTTTTATTTGCTGCAGGTTCTGGATTAGGTTTTGGTTCTAACTCCATTCTTGTTAATATTCAAGGAACTATAATCTGTGTGAAAATTAATGGAAAATGAACCACTGCATTATAACAGGAGATACAGGAGCACAGATCCCGTTGTCTAGAAATTTGATTTGTGCTTCATACTGAATGCAGTCCAGGGGGCTGCAGTACCTCACGGGGAAGGACAAAAGTGGATGTTTATATTATAGACTTTTTATGCTTAAAATAGGCAGTATAATTACAAATGCAGCTCTCAGGAATTTTTTCAATCTAGTGTAAAAACATCCAGAAACCTGGCTTTTAATTCAAAGTAAAACAAAGAAACTAAAGACCTAAGCATGAATCATGTTTCTTCAGAACTTCCCCTTCAGTTTTATTCTAAATTCCATTCAAAATCCTATTCTTTTACAGCCCTGACCTGTTACTTGGGACAGGTAAGTCCAGAAGCATTGACACTGCTTCAGGAAAACACGACTGTGTCTATAACTACATATTCTGAGTTGTTAGAAAGGGGAAATACACCTGGAGGGACATTTATTTAATAAGCAAATTAGAAAGTAGCGACTAGAAGATGAATAATTCTTTCTCCTTGTGTTTTAGTTGTTCTTCCTGCATCTCTCAGCATTAACTCAGCTTCTCCCTCATCCTTCCACAGTTCCCTGTGAGACACGGAGAAACTCCCCACGTTCCTTCCCTGGTTTTGAGACAAGAAGAAGAAAGGCATGGCAGTGGCACGGAAACTCCTGTAAATCTTTTGATCTTCACAGCTGAAACGTAAAGGGACACACCTCAGTGAAAATACTCCTACAGGGTAAATATAACTGCGCTAAATCCCAAAAATAAATCCCAAAGCAGCTCTACTTGTAACAAACATGATGGAGCTGATGAGCTGCTAAATTCAGAAAGGAGTGATGTGCTGCCCTGAACTGGAGGATTTTGTTGTTAGAAGAGAGGAAAACTGCTACCACTACAAGAAAAAAGTAAGAATAAATTAAAAAAAAAAAAACCCAAACACCAACAAACCAAACTCCTCTTAACCCATTTTAGAGTAAAAGTAGATTTTATACCTAAACATCATAACACAAGTAAATTCTTACTTTTGCTCTTCACAGACCCTCTCACTCATGCATGTTTTTCTGTATAGCAGATATAATTTTCACACCATTAGAAGAAAAAAAATTGCCAGAGAGAATGCAGGTGCCACGTGGAAAAGCAAACAGCAGAAACCATTAAAGCTTCATGTACTGATGTCTGGCATACAGACATTATAGCAACTTCCTGGGTATTCTCCTTACCAAAAAAATACTTTTATGCAGGACTAGAGCTTCTGAAAGCAAACCTGTTGTTCATGTGCAATGGAAATTTCTGAAAATACTTTCCTTTACCATGTCACTGTCTCTCTCTTCCACCTTTTCCTTCAGTTGATGACTTGCAAACGTGTCTTTTACAGGAATTCCATTTGGTTTTGACTTTTTAACACAAAACCAGGTACTATTTCGCTTGAGCTATGGAAACAAATCAAGATCATTTGCTTCATTTGGGTAAGAGCAATTTTATTTCTTGAGTTACTACACCCACATTTAGCAGCCTATGTTTTTAGGTGATCCATCTACCCAGAAATGCATCCAGGCTCTCTTTTCCTGTGCCATCCCTTTGATGCCTTACTGAATATGTTATTTGTCATTGTTTGTACCAAATAATGAGTAGCTTAGAGATATATCTGCCGCAAAATAGATAAAAAGCTCACTGCAACCACAAGTGTGGCTAAACCCTCCCCCTGAGAAGCACCAGGCCAGTTTTATACTCTTCACTCCCTGTCTTCAAGAACAAATTCACTTTTCTTCTTATTTACCAACTAGGGACCATCACTGGTGGCACAAAACATCCAGGACATGAATTAAACTTCCCAATTTGCAATGACCTTTACATCAAAAGAAAGCCAGAGCAGTTTTCCCAGGAGCTGGAGTGTACTTGCAGTTCCCATTTCAAAGTCACTTTGTCTTCTTTGAAGAGAAAGTCCATTAAGTCCAGGAGTAATGCACATTTTCATATTGCTTTGGGATTTGCTGCTCGTGGTGGCACACAGTGCAGTGCTCCTGGTTCGGATCAGGACTTGCTTTAACAGAGCAAATCTAATATGCAATCCCAAATTGTCCTGTGTTCACGTTTTCTCCTGTGCACACCTGAAATTTAAATTACCTATATAACTCTTCCCAGACAGGTTTTAATTATTCACTGGTTTAAATTATTCATATTTAGCAGAATCGCTGCGTAACACCCAATGATTTTTTTAATAAAGTAATTTTACAAACGCTATGGGTCTGTAAAGCTGGAGAAGCCCTCCTACATTCCCAAATCCAATATTCCACTGCTATTAGCAAACATTCATCTACGTTGCAGTCCCCATTTTCACATACTTCCATTACAAAATTTTCTTTCGAGGATTATTTTGTCTTGTAGGGCTGAAAGAGAGCCATGCCCATGAGCATGTCAGATGCAGTTAGCTAGCCAGAACCTCACTGCCTCAATAATCTGGTGTTTTAGGAGACTTTGGGATGTTGACAGAGCTGAGCCATCTGCTTCCTGCCCACTGAGGCTTCTCCAGGGGCAGCTGAGAGGGTCTGTCCTCCAGGCACACCTCCTGTGCTGACCTCTCTCAAGATGCTCTCTCACTGGTTTGAAACTGCCTGCTAGCTTCCATAGTATTTCTTAGACTCTGTAAAATAGGGTTCAAAACATTATCTAGGTAAAAAAAGATGAAATTAATCTCTTTTTCAATTCTGTGCTGAAATTCAAGTTACTGCAAGCCATATGGCTGCTCCTCTCCTGCTCCAGGGATCATTAGAACAGGGTGCCAGAAGAAGTGGATCAACAGGCATCGACTGTCTGGAAGGAAAACAGGAGGTAAGATCTCTGGGAGGGTTTAACTCCAGCACTGCTTCCTGCTGTGACAAAATCCACTTTGTTCTGAGGGCAGAGATGTATCCTCACAGCACTTCCACACAGGCCCAATCACCTGTATTCTCCATGCAGGAGGCTGAAAGTTTTTATAAGATATTTAGGTGGTTAGCTTTTTGTTGTTTGCTCTCAAATTTCTCTCTTTGGATCAAAATTGTTTGCATGCCTTCTATTTACCCTCCCCAGGACAGACAGCAAATTGCAAGCCCCTCCACACCTCTGCTCCTCAGAAATCCAGTAGCCCAGTGCCTGGGTCAGTTTCCTGAATTCATAAATTTGTTTGTCCTCTCTCAAATTCCCATTAACATCCCAGATAAGCTCAATAGCCACTCCTACTTTTCCCACTTCACTCCACTCAGTGCTTGGAACCTCAACCTTCACTCCCCTCCCTGTTGCCACAGATTCAAGTCTCCTGAGCAATAAAAAAGCCAACTGCATGCTAAATATACGAAGTAATTAATGCAAGATAAATGGAACAGGAAGGTTTTAATGACCTTTGTCCTGGGCAGTCTGGAATGAGGTGTCTGATTTCTTCAGGAGAGTTATTTATTCTTCAGGAGACTGTTATTTAAAATCCAAACAGGTTTTTCGCCTTGATTGAAGGGGGAATGAATTATTTTTGATACGTTGATAGAGTTAACACCAAGTAACACCAAGGTCCAGGGGTGGAGTGTGTGCACGTCTGTATCCAGTAACAACTTTAAAATTTGAATTTTTTGGGGGGTTAGATTTTGATAAAATGGTGATGAATTGATTCCAGCTTTTCGCAGCCATTGAGACAGGGAAAGCGAACAGGAGACTACTCATTGAAATTAAATCTTTACAGTGATGCTTCAGCAATCATTTATTGTGCCAGAAGTAGCAAAAACAATAGGAAATTGTTTTACATTAAGTTTCTATTGTTTAATATAATATCAATACCCAAGCTCAGCTGTCTGGTCCCAGAAAAATGGGATCTACTGTGTTGGATCTACTTTACAGAAGTCAAAACTGTCAGGACAGACAACCCCAAAGCAAATTCTGTGCAATTCTGTTAGAGCAAAGACTCCTCTGGCTGAGCTGCCTCATGACTCTGGGTCTCCTAAAGACACAAGATGGCACAACAGGCTATAGTCAGTACACAAGTATCAACAACCAAAAACAGCATCCAACTCCTAGAGCAAGTTATCAGGGAATTACAGCAACTTAAGTTTTAAAATTTCATCCACATTCAGATCACCTGCTCAAACAGAGGTACAGTTGTGTGAAAGTACCTCACTTCCTTCCCTTGCTCATCCTCTGGTCCAAGCAAGCAACCAGTTTCCAGCCCAGAAATTTCCTAAATTCTTGCCTCAGGCAGCTACATTTCTTCAGGAAGTTTCCCTGGTTTTTTTTGCTTGTTTGTTCTGTTTTGCCTTCTTGTTTGGTTTGGTTTGCTTTTTTGTTTGTTTAGGTTTTGTTGTGGTTTCTTGGGGGTTGGGGTTTTTTTGAGGGAGGGAGAAACAATTCTAAAAACCAAGCTGTTATTTATAAAAGCGTCTCCATTCCTTTCAACATTTCCCATACGATATTTGTCCCTGCAATGACGGATGTTTAAGAGATGCTCTTGGCACAACATTTGGCCCTTTGCAAACATCCCTTCACAGGATCCTTCATTTGCTGCCAATGGCAGAGACTGAAGTCTGAAATCTGGACCCAGGCAGGACTTGGCAGCCTCCAGGTGGAACACAACCCACTGCCTGCCAAACCAACGCCCTGACAGATCCTGCTGTCACCCTTTCTCTCTGCTGGTGTGCACCAGCAGCCCAAATGAATGAGTTGCCTTTTTTCCTCATCAAAGAAGGCAGCACAAATGGTTCAAGCTGCTGTAATGATCTTACCCTGCTCCACACTCCTGTAGGGGCTTGGTTTGCGTTCAGCTTTTGCGTTCCTGTCGCCCTCCTGCATAAAATTGTGGGTGTTTGTGCACATATGCTCAACGCTTTTTAGTAGAACAAAGACCTAGCAGAGAAGCAATTATTCAAAGCCCTTGTACTGGTTTTGCCATCAAGCTTTTGTAGCGTTTTTACAACTTTTTTTGTCTTTACCCCCATATTTAAATCCAGATAGATATTATTGCAAGTTGTTTGGTAAGTTCTTTGGCAAAGTGCTTGGGTGAAACCGGTTTATATTTGCTAAACAAGGTCAACAATGCCTGTCACCAGGATGAGTTATGGGAGTCTCTTGACTTGCTGGGAGATGCCCCAAAGAATAATCTGTTCCTGAGCTGTTTGGGTTTGCTTTTTAATGTGACTGATGTGCTAATGAGTTTCTAATTCAGTACAGGCCATACTGCTTTTAGGAAGATGAGATAGCTTGAGGGAGGTTGACTTTAGGCCATCAGACTTTAAAAAATTCTCCTCCTTCTCTCTTCTCCTGCCTACTTCTCCTTTCCAGTGATACCCAGCTGAGAAGATGTCCTGTATGGAAGTACGACTGTAAAACTCAGGACTAAAGGATAAATCAGGTTGAAAGGAACCTCAGGATGTCCCTGTGAACCTGAGCAACAGGAAATAAATACTCCATTACAGCCAGCAGATCACCTGCTGCTTTGTATACATACTGCTAATCCAGTGAAATTGGATTAAAATATTTTCCAATAAGTTCACTGTGAGGGACTTCATCAGTTACAGCCCTTGTAACTGAACTGCAGCATTTTTAAAACCCACCTACAGGTATTCAAGTGTTCCAGTCTGATCCAGTAACAAGCCACAAGCAGCAAAGTGCAAGTTATGACCACGGGGAAGAAGTTTATAAGAAGGGCTTTGATAAACACGAGAGAAACAGACATGAGGAACAGCAGCCAGCAGATGAATGCATGGTTTCAAACAATGTTCAATTTGTCCAAGGCCTGTGCAACCTTGTTCAGTACCAGCCAAAGACAAAGTAGTTTCCCTCTTGAAGCCAAACTGGGCGCTGGGCAGCCTTACACAAAAGCCATGGCACAGATCCCTGTGCAGCACAGCTGGGAGGTGTGGATAGCATTCAGGCCCCCAAGTTCCCCAGGAAAACATGTGGCAATGTCTTCACAAAAAGGACTTACGTTCCATGCCAGCCAGGGGATGTTTTTCAGTGACAATCAAAAGAAAATCTGTACCACAGCCAAATAGCTACCTTCTTTCATCCTGGCAGCTCTCCCTCTTATCTGCAGGCCCGTGTCTTTGTTAGGCTCATTTTCTCTGTGTGCAGCAGAAATCTCATCTGTTGTACCCTGAGAGCTGAGAGCTCTGTTTTGCCCTTGGCAGCCAAGATACCAAACCTCCCCTGTGGCTCCTTTTTTTCTTCTCCCATTCCCAGGCAGCTACAGCATTCAGAGATCCATCCAGGATGGATGAGTGGCTCTCTTGGTTTAGATTTCACTTCTGTATTATTTTCTCTCCTTTGGGAGCACGAGCTTAAGAGTGTTTACTGAAGACAAAACTATTATCAAGTCCAAACTGGCTCCCTTTATTTCTGACCATTTACTCCTGGGCTGTATTTTTAGCTCATTTTGTTCTCCTCAAGTCAAACAGTTGTTCTCATTTATAATTCCTGTAACCAGGCTCTCTTTTTTCCCAGCTGACTGCTCACACACATTGCCATCGCTTTGGACCTGTAATTCACTAAATTATTTTCCAGGACATCCAGAAGCATAAATGGCCACAGACTCTCAAGTATCTATTGCTGTGCATAAACCCCAAGCTGCTGACTTTCAAATATCTGCAATGGAATCAGCAGAGAAATCCAACGTCTCGAAGTAGCCACTAGTTCATCAAGGATAACTGCATCAAACATATTACAAATAGCTGGGAACCTCTTGCATGTAAGAGAGTTACTCCACTCATAAGTCAACATTCTAGGCAGGAGGGTAAATCAGAGTAATTTAAAGTATTTATTTTTATCATTAATACAATATTTATCATAATACTGGCACGAGCACATTGATTTTTGGTGCATCCCATCTTACCTTTACCAGTGTTTCAGATAGCCAATTTTGCATCATTTTCTGCTTCTTCTGGTACTTTCTATCTTAAGAAGCATCACA